>CM074307.1:0-567500 GCA_037194245.1 Opsariichthys bidens
TGTTAACCGAAAGGATGGTGGTTCGAGCCCACCCAGGGACGAAGGAAGCATTGGTTGCCTGTCTTTCTGCCATGGCTCCCTTTTTCCTTCGAAAATTTGGAGGAGTTTGCCTTCGGTAACAACTCTCTCAATCGACAGACAGAAAGCGCGATACTGGCAAACTCTAGATACGCGATACTGGCTAACTCATCGACGGTGTCTGTGGCGCAATCGGTTTTAGCGTGTTCGGCTGTTAACCGAAAGGATGGTGGTTCGAGCCCACCCAGGGACGAAGGAAGCATTTGGTTGCCTGTCTTTCTGCCATGGCTCCCTTTTTCCTTCGAAAATTTGGAGGAGTTTGCCTTCGGTAACAACTCTCTCAATCGACAGACAGAAAGCGCGATACTGGCAAACTCTAGATACGGTGTCTGTGGCGCAATCGGTTTAGCGCGTTCGGCTGTTAACCGAAAGGATGGTGGTTCGAGCCCACCCAGGGACGAAGGAAGCATTTGGTTGCCTGTCTCTCTCTCTGGCATGAGGTCAGTTGATTTGAAAACCCATGGTTTTGTTATGTTGAGGCCTCCAACTCTTTGTTCTACGGGTCACTTTTGCCTTTGGAATATTGGAGGCGTTGGCTGTCGGTAAAAGCTCTCTCACTCGACAGACCGTAACCAAACTTTAACTCATGGTATTGATTGTGCATACCATTGGGTTGCTCTACTCGGGTGTTTCTATGGTTCCCTGTGGAGTCCTGTCTTCCAGAGAGGCCCTGCTCAAAACTCCTTTTTAAAACACCACTGAGCATTTGCAATAACTTGCGACTTTGATATGATGTGGAGTTTCATCATACTATGAGGACACCAGTAACTTGTAACCTATCAATCTCTCTGGCACAAATCAACCGATTTGGCCTGAGTTTGAAATCCCATGATGGCGTTTTTGTATGCTCAGTTGCGGTTGTCAAATTGTATCCTCAGCAACAGATATAGCTAAAGAAAACGAGGTGAACTTGAAGCCTAGGCTTAACCCTGACTTTGCCCGCACCAGATTTTCCTCTACGAAAGGTGAGGAAGCGGCCTTTGCGAAAGCTTATTATCAGCTCCAGTTTGCCGTGGTGTGTGGATGAAATGTTCATGTTTGTTCCAAGTGGTGGAGGCCTGTGTTCCAGAGAGTTCCAGCTCAAAACTCCTTTTAAAAACACCACTGAGCATTTGCAATAACTTGCGACTTTGATATGATGTGGAGTTTCATCATATTAGGAGGAAACCAGTAACTTGTAATTGATTTGGCTTTCACCTACACATGCTGCCACTTTCGTATGTTCAGTTTCAATTGGAGGCTGGGCCCTCCAACTCTTTGCTCTATGGCTCACTTTTGCATTTGAAATATTGGAGGCGTTGGCTGTCGGTAACCGCTCTCTCGCTCGACAGACCGTAACCAAACTTTAACTCATGGTATTGATGGTGCATACCATTGGCCTGCTCTACTTGGGTGTATCTATGGTTCCCCTTGGAGTCCTGTCTTCCAGAGAGGCCCTGCTTAAAAATCCTTTTAAAGCAGGTTAATGAAACCTGACGTCAGCCCGGGAGGGGGGGGGCGGCGCATTGCAGTTCTTGTCCTGCCCGGCTAGCTCAGTCGGTAGAGCATGAGACTTTTAATCTCAGGGTCGTGGGATCGAGCCCCACGTTGGGCGTATTTGTTGGGTCCTCCTGATTTGACCTCAGTTTGAAATCCTATGCCAGTACCAGAAATGGCTAAAGAAAACCAGGTGAACTTCAAGCCTAGGCTTAACCCTGACTTTGTCCGCACAAGGTTTTTCTCTCCGAAAGGTGAGGAAAAGGTTTCACAACGGTGAGGCCTTTGTGAAAGCTTAATATCAGCTCCAGTTTGCTGTGGTGTGTTGATGGAATGTTCATGTTTTGTTCCAGGTAGTGGAGGCCTGTGTTCCAGAGAGTTCCTGTTCAAAACTCCTTTTAAAAACACTACTGAGCATTTGTAATAACTTCTGCCTGTAGTCTAATGTGGATTTTTGTCCCATGAGGGCACCAGTAACTTGTAACTTATCAAGCTCTCACGCATAAGGTCAATCGATTTGGCATACTCCTAGAGTTGCTGGCGTTTTCACATGTTCAATTCCGGGTGGAGGTTGGGTCCTCCAACTCTTTGCTGCATGGATTTGACCTTTTTCCTTCGAAAATTTGGAGGAGTTTGCCTTCGGTAACCGCCCTCTCAATCGACAGACAGAATGCGCGATACTGGCAAACTCATCGATGGTATCTGTGGCGCAATCGGTTTAGCGCGTTCGGCTGTTAACCGAAAGGATGGTGGTTCGAGCCCACCCAGGGATGAAGGAAGCTTTTGGTTGCCTGTCTTTCTCTCTGGCATGAGGTCAGTCGATTTGAAAACCCATGGTTTTGTTATGTTGAGGCCTCCAACTCTTTGTTCTACGGGTCACTTTTGCCTTTGGAAAATTGGAGGCGTTGGCTGTCGGTAAAAGCTCTCTCACTCGACAGACCGTAACCAAACTTTAACTCATGGTATTGATTGTGCATACCATTGGGTTGCTCTACTCGGGTGTATCTATGGTTCCCTGTGGAGTCCTGTCTTCCAGAGAGGCCCTGCTCAAAACTCCTTTTAAAACACCACTGAGTATTTGCAATAACTTGCGACTTTGATATGATGTGGAGTTTCATCATACTATGAGGACACCAGTAACGTCAACCGATTTGGCCTGAGTTTGAAATCCCATGATGGCGTTTTTGTATGCTCAGTTGCGGTTGTCAAATTGTATCCTCAGCAACAGATATAGCTAAAGAAAACGAGGTGAACTTGAAGCCTAGGCTTAACCCTGACTTTGCCCGCACCAGATTTTCCTCTACGAAAGGTGAGGAAGCGGGCCTTTGCGAAAGCTTATTATCAGCTCCAGTTTGCCGTGGTGTGTGGATGAAATGTTCATGTTTTGTTCCAGGTAGTGGAGGCCTGTGTTCCAGAGAGTTCCTGTTCAAAACTCCTTTTAAAACACTACTGAGCATTTGTAATAACTTCTGCCTGTAGTCTAATGTGGATTTTTTGTCCCATGAGGGCACGAGTAACTTGTAACTTATCAAGCTCTCACGCATAAGGTCAATCGATTTGGCATACGCCTAGAGTTGCTGCGTTTTCACATGTTCAATTCCGGGTGGAGGTTGGGTCCTCCAACTCTTTGCTGCATGGCTCCCTTTTTCCTTCGAAAATTTGGAGGAGTTTGCCTTCGGTAACAACTCTCTCAATCGACAGACAGAAAGCGCGATACTGGCTAACTCATCGACGGTGTCTGTGGCGCAATCGGTTTAGCGCGTTCGGCTGTTAACCGAAAGGATGGTGGTTAGAGCCCACCCAGGGACGAAGGAAGCATTTGGTTGCCTGTCTTTCTCTCTGGCATGAGGTCAGTCGATTTGGAAACTCATGGTTTTGTTATGTTGAGGCCTCCAACTCTTTGTTCTACGGGTCACATTTGCCTTTGGAATATTGGAGGCGTTGGCTGTCGGTAAAAGCTCTCTCACTCGACAGACCGTAACCAAACTTTAACTCATGGTATTGATTGTGCATACCATTGGGTTGCTCTACTCGGGTGTATCTATGGTTCCCTGTGGAGTCCTGTCTTCCAGAGAGGCCCTGCTCAAAACTCCTTTTAAAACACCACTGAGCATTTGCAATAATTTGCGACTTTGATATGATGTGGAGTTTCATCATACTATGAGGACACCAGTAACTTGTAACCTATCAATCTCTCTGGCACAAATCAACCGATTTGGCCTGAGTTTGAAATCCCATGATGGCGTTTTTGTATGCTCAGTTGCGGTTGTCAAATTGTATCCTCAGCAACAGATATAGCTAAAGAAAACGAGGTGAACTTGAAGCCTAGGCTTAACCCTGACTTTGCCCGCACCAGATTTTCCTCTACGAAAGGTGAGGAAGCGGGCCTTTGCGAAAGCTTATTATCAGCTCCAGTTTGCCGTGGTGTGTGGATGAAATGTTCATGTTTTGTTCCAGGTAGTGGAGGCCTGTGTTCCAGAGAGTTCCTGTTCAAAACTCCTTTTAAAACACTACTGAGCATTTGTAATAACTTCTGCCTGTAGTCTAATGTGGATTTTTGTCCCATGAGGGCACGAGTAACTTGTAACTTATCAAGCTCTCACGCATAAGGTCAATCGATTTGGCATACGCCTAGAGTTGCTGGCGTTTTCACATGTTCAATTCCGGGTGGAGGTTGGGTCCTCCAACTCTTTGCTGCATGGCTCCCTTTTTCCTTCGAAAATTTGGAGGAGTTTGCCTTCGGTAACAACTCTCTCAATCGACAGACAGAAAGCGCGATACTGGCAAACTCTAGATACGGTGTCTGTGGCGCAATCGGTTTAGCGCGTTCGGCTGTTAACCGAAAGGATGGTGGTTCGAGCCCACCCAGGGACGAAGGAAGCTTTTGGTTGCCTGTCTCTCTCTCTGGCATGAGGTCAGTTGATTTGAAAACCCATGGTTTTGTTATGTTGAGGCCTCCATCTCTTTGTTCTACGGGTCACTTTTGCCTTTGGAATATTGGAGGCGTTGGCTGTCGGTAAAAGCTCTCTCACTCGACAGACCGTAACCAAACTTTAACTCATGGTATTGATTGTGCATACCATTGGGTTGCTCTACTCGGGTGTTTCTATGGTTCCCTGTGGAGTCCTGTCTTCCAGAGAGGCCCTGCTCAAAACTCCTTTTAAAACACCACTGAGCATTTGCAATAACTTGCGACTTTGATATGATGTGGAGTTTCATCATACTATGAGGACACCAGTAACTTGTAACCTATCAATCTCTCTGGCACAAATCAACCGATTTGGCCTGAGTTTGAAATCCCATGATGGCGTTTTTGTATGCTCAGTTGCGGTTGTCAAATTGTATCCTCAGCAACAGATATAGCTAAAGAAAACGAGGTGAACTTGAAGCCTAGGCTTAACCCTGACTTTGCCCGCACCAGATTTTCCTCTACGAAAGGTGAGGAAGCGGGCCTTTGCGAAAGCTTATTATCAGCTCCAGTTTGCCGTGGTGTGTGGATGAAATGTTCATGTTTTGTTCCAAGTGGTGGAGGCCTGTGTTCCAGAGAGTTCCAGCTCAAAACTCCTTTTAAAACACCACTGAGCATTTGCAATAACTTGCGACTTTGATATGATGTGGAGTTTCATCATATTAGGAGGAAACCAGTAACTTGTAATTGATTTGGCTTTCACCTACACATGCTGCCACTTTCGTATGTTCAGTTTCAATTGGAGGCTGGGCCCTCCAACTCTTTGCTCTATGGCTCACTTTTGCATTTGAAATATTGGAGGCGTTGGCTGTCGGTAACCGCTCTCTCGCTCGACAGACCGTAACCAAACTTTAACTCATGGTATTGATGGTGCATACCATTGGCCTGCTCTACTTGGGTGTATCTATGGTTCCCCTTGGAGTCCTGTCTTCCAGAGAGGCCCTGCTTAAAAATCCTTTTAAAGCAGGTTAATGAAACCTGAGGTCAGCCCGGGAGGGGGGGGCGGCGCATTGCAGTTCTTGTCCTGCCCGGCTAGCTCAGTCGGTAGAGCATGAGACTTTTAATCTCAGGGTCGTGGATCGAGCCCCACGTTGGGCGTATTTGTTGGGTCCTCCTGATTTGACCTCAGTTTGAAATCCTATGCCAGTACCAGAAATGGCTAAAGAAAACCAGGTGAACTTCAAGCCTAGGCTTAACCCTGACTTTGTCCGCACCAGGTTTTTCTCTCCGAAAGGTGAGGAAAAGGTTTCACAACGGTGAGGCCTTTGTGAAAGCTTATTATCAGCTCCAGTTTGCTGTGGTGTGTTGATGGAATGTTCATGTTTTGTTCCAGGTAGTGGAGGCCTGTGTTCCAGAGAGTTCCTGTTCAAAACTCCTTTTAAAACACTACTGAGCATTTGTAATAACTTCTGCCTGTAGTCTAATGTGGATTTTTGTCCCATGAGGGCACCAGTAACTTGTAACTTATCAAGCTCTCACGCATAAGGTCAATCGATTTGGCATACGCCTAGAGTTGCTGGCGTTTTCACATGTTCAATTCCGGGTGGAGGTTGGGTCCTCCAACTCTTTGCTGCATGGATTTGACCTTTTTCCTTCGAAAATTTGGAGGAGTTTGCCTTCGGTAACCGCCCTCTCAATCGACAGACAGAATGCGCGATACTGGCAAACTCATCGATGGTATCTGTGGCGCAATCGGTTTAGCGCGTTCGGCTGTTAACCGAAAGGATGGTGGTTCGAGCCCACCCAGGGATGAAGGAAGCTTTTGGTTGCCTGTCTTTCTCTCTGGCATGAGGTCAGTCGATTTGAAAACCCATGGTTTTGTTATGTTGAGGCCTCCAACTCTTTGTTCTACGGGTCACTTTTGCCTTTGGAAAATTGGAGGCGTTGGCTGTCGGTAAAAGCTCTCTCACTCGACAGACCGTAACCAAACTTTAACTCATGGTATTGATTGTGCATACCATTGGGTTGCTCTACTCGGGTGTATCTATGGTTCCCTGTGGAGTCCTGTCTTCCAGAGAGGCCCTGCTCAAAACTCCTTTTAAAAACACCACTGAGTATTTGCAATAACTTGCGACTTTGATATGATGTGGAGTTTCATCATACTATGAGGACACCAGTAACGTCAACCGATTTGGCCTGAGTTTGAAATCCCATGATGGCGTTTTTGTATGCTCAGTTGCAGTTGTCAAATTGTATCCTCAGCAACAGATATAGCTAAAGAAAACGAGGTGAACTTGAAGCCTAGGCTTAACCCTGACTTTGCCCGCACCAGATTTTCCTCTACGAAAGGTGAGGAAGCGGGCCTTTGCGAAAGCTTATTATCAGCTCCAGTTTGCCGTGGTGTGTGGATGAAATGTTCATGTTTTGTTCCAGGTAGTGGAGGCCTGTGTTCCAGAGAGTTCCTGTTCAAAACTCCTTTTAAAACACTACTGAGCATTTGTAATAACTTCTGCCTGTAGTCTAATGTGGATTTTTGTCCCATGAGGGCACGAGTAACTTGTAACTTATCAAGCTCTCACGCATAAGGTCAATCGATTTGGCATACGCCTAGAGTTGCTGGCGTTTTCACATGTTCAATTCCGGGTGGAGGTTGGGTCCTCCAACTCTTTGCTGCATGGCTCCCTTTTTCCTTCGAAAATTTGGAGGAGTTTGCCTTCGGTAACAACTCTCTCAATCGACAGACAGAAAGCGCGATACTGGCAAACTCTAGATACGGTGTCTGTGGCGCAATCGGTTTAGCGCGTTCGGCTGTTAACCGAAAGGATGGTGGTTCGAGCCCACCCAGGGACGAAGGAAGCATTTGGTTGCCTGTCTTTCTCTCTGGCATGAGGTCAGTTGATTTGAAAACCCATGGTTTTGTTATGTTGAGGCCTCCAACTCTTTGTTCTACGGGTCACTTTTGCCTTTGGAATATTGGAGGCGTTGGCTGTCGGTAAAAGCTCTCTCACTCGACAGACCGTAACCAAACTTTAACTCATGGTATTGATTGTGCATACCATTGGGTTGCTCTACTCGGGTGTTTCTATGGTTCCCTGTGGAGTCCTGTCTTCCAGAGAGGCCCTGCTCAAAACTCCTTTTAAAACACCACTGAGCATTTGCAATAACTTGCGACTTTGATATGATGTGGAGTTTCATCATACTAGGAGGACACCAGTAACTTGTAACCTATCAATCTCTCTGGCACAAATCAACCGATTTGGCCTGAGTTTGAAATCCCATGATGGCGTTTTTGTATGCTCAGTTGCGGTTGTCAAATTGTATCCTCAGCAACAGATATAGCTAAAGAAAACGAGGTGAACTTGAAGCCTAGGCTTAACCCTGACTTTGCCCGCACCAGATTTTCCTCTACGAAAGGTGAGGAAGCGGGCCTTTGCGAAAGCTTATTATCAGCTCCAGTTTGCCGTGGTGTGTGGATGAAATGTTCATGTTTTGTTCCAAGTGGTGGAGGCCTGTGTTCCAGAGAGTTCCAGCTCAAAACTCCTTTTAAAACACCACTGAGCATTTGCAATAACTTGCGACTTTGATATGATGTGGAGTTTCATCATATTAGGAGGAAACCAGTAACTTGTAATTGATTTGGCTTTCACCTACACATGCTGCCACTTTCGTATGTTCAGTTTCAATTGGAGGCTGGGCCCTCCAACTCTTTGCTCTATGGCTCACTTTTGCATTTGAAATATTGGAGGCGTTGGCTGTCGGTAACCGCTCTCTCGCTCGACAGACCGTAACCAAACTTTAACTCATGGTATTGATGGTGCATACCATTGGCCTGCTCTACTTGGGTGTATCTATGGTTCCCCTTGGAGTCCTGTCTTCCAGAGAGGCCCTGCTTAAAAATCCTTTTAAAGCAGGTTAATGAAACCTGAGGTCAGCCCGGGAGGGGGGGGGCGGCGCATTGCAGTTCTTGTCCTGCCCGGCTAGCTCAGTCGGTAAAGCATGAGACTTTTAATCTCAGGGTCGTGGGATCGAGCCCCACGTTGAGCGTATTTGTTGGGTCCTCCTGACCTCAGTTTGAAATCCTATGCCAGTACCAGAAATGGCTAAAGAAAACCAGGTGAACTTCAAGCCTAGGCTTAACCCTGACTTTGCCCGCACCAGGTTTTTCTCTCCGAAAGGTGAGGAAAAGGTTTCACAACGGTGAGGCCTTTGTGAAAGCTTATTATCAGCTCCAGTTTGCTGTGGTGTGTTGATGGAATGTTCATGTTTTGTTCCAGGTAGTGGAGGCCTGTGTTCCAGAGAGTTCCTGTTCAAAACTCCTTTTAAAACACTACTGAGCATTTGTAATAACTTCTGCCTGTAGTCTAATGTGGATTTTTGTCCCATGAGGGCACCAGTAACTTGTAACTTATCAAGCTCTCACGCATAAGGTCAATCGATTTGGCATACGCCTAGAGTTGCTGGCGTTTTCACATGTTCAATTCCGGGTGGAGGTTGGGTCCTCCAACTCTTTGCTGCATGGCTCCCTTTTTCCTTCGAAAATTTGGAGGAGTTTGCCTTCGGTAACAACTCTCTCAATCGACAGACAGAAAGCGCGATACTGGCAAACTCTAGATACGGTGTCTGTGGCGCAATCGGTTTAGCGCGTTCGGCTGTTAACCGAAAGGATGGTGGTTCGAGCCCACCCAGGGACGAAGGAAGCATTTGGTTGCCTGTCTTTCTCTCTGGCATGAGGTCAGTTGATTTGAAAACCCATGGTTTTGTTATGTTGAGGCCTCCAACTCTTTGTTCTACGGGTCACTTTTGCCTTTGGAATATTGGAGGCGTTGGCTGTCGGTAAAAGCTCTCTCACTCGACAGACCGTAACCAAACTTTAACTCATGGTATTGATTGTGCATACCATTGGGTTGCTCTACTCGGGTGTTTCTATGGTTCCCTGTGGAGTCCTGTCTTCCAGAGAGGCCCTGCTCAAAACTCCTTTTAAAACACCACTGAGCATTTGCAATAACTTGCGACTTTGATATGATGTGGAGTTTCATCATACTAGGAGGACACCAGTAACTTGTAACCTATCAATCTCTCTGGCACAAATCAACCGATTTGGCCTGAGTTTGAAATCCCATGATGGCGTTTTTGTATGCTCAGTTGCGGTTGTCAAATTGTATCCTCAGCAACAGATATAGCTAAAGAAAACGAGGTGAACTTGAAGCCTAGGCTTAACCCTGACTTTGCCCGCACCAGATTTTCCTCTACGAAAGGTGAGGAAGCGGGCCTTTGCGAAAGCTTATTATCAGCTCCAGTTTGCCGTGGTGTGTGGATGAAATGTTCATGTTTTGTTCCAAGTGGTGGAGGCCTGTGTTCCAGAGAGTTCCAGCTCAAAACTCCTTTTAAAACACCACTGAGCATTTGCAATAACTTGCGACTTTGATATGATGTGGAGTTTCATCATATTAGGAGGAAACCAGTAACTTGTAATTGATTTGGCTTTCACCTACACATGCTGCCACTTTCGTATGTTCAGTTTCAATTGGAGGCTGGGCCCTCCAACTCTTTGCTCTATGGCTCACTTTTGCATTTGAAATATTGGAGGCGTTGGCTGTCGGTAACCGCTCTCTCGCTCGACAGACCGTAACCAAACTTTAACTCATGGTATTGATGGTGCATACCATTGGCCTGCTCTACTTGGGTGTATCTATGGTTCCCCTTGGAGTCCTGTCTTCCAGAGAGGCCCTGCTTAAAAATCCTTTTAAAGCAGGTTAATGAAACCTGAGGTCAGCCCGGGAGGGGGGGCGGCGCATTGCAGTTCTTGTCCTGCCCGGCTAGCTCAGTCGGTAGAGCATAAGACTTTTAATCTCAGGGTCGTGGGATCGAGCCCCACGTTGGGCGTATTTGTTGGGTACTCCTGACCTCAGTTTGAAATCCTATGCCAGTACCAGAAATGGCTAAAGAAAACCAGGTGAACTTCAAGCCTAGGCTTAACCCTGACTTTGCCCGCACCAGGTTTTTCTCTCCGAAAGGTGAGGAAAAGGTTTCACAACGGTGAGGCCTTTGTGAAAGCTTATTATCAGCTCCAGTTTGCTGTGGTGTGTTGTTGGAATGTTCATGTTTTGTTCCAGGTAGTGGAGGCCTGTGTTCCAGAGAGTTCCTGTTCAAAACTCCTTTTAATCATGACCAAACTTTTATTGTCAAACAACCATAGCCAATCATTCATTAATTCCTAGATTCATTCACATTTTCATTCTTTTAGTCATTTTTTGCATGTGCATAGGAACAGAAAACAGAACAATACACATCAATAAAAACTTTAAAATGTCCACGGCTCTGGTGCAAAAGAACAGTAAAAACACAGAACTATACACAGAAATAAAACTCTCCAGTGTCCACAGCTCTTGTTAAGTCTTTGCAAGTGCAAAATAGAAGCAAAAACTATACGCATAAATAAGAGGGGTTTTTTTATGTGTGTAAAATGTGAATGGCCTGACTGATCAGTCTGCATGAGCCATTCTGAAGTTGATCCTACCAAACAAATAAATAAGTAATCATTAGTTACAGACAGAACATTCACCATTGACAAACTAGGAGAGGGCCTCAGGAATGTCCGTGGTTCGGGGCCGTTTGCTTTACCTTCTGATAGAGGTCGTACCAATTCTGCTGCCTTCGGGATGATCTATTTCCTCCTCCAGAAGACCAAACTCCAGAGCCGGCTAAAGCCCTCCACCTCGCCATCTCCCCTTTCCTTTCTTTGGCTTTGTGCTCATCTAAACATAACATGGAAATAACAGTAAACAAGTGTGTTTTTGCAAGTACTGGACAACTACACTTTTTCTTTTTTCCCCCCATAAAATTATAATGACACAACTATAAATTGGTAACACTTTATTTTAGGGTCATTTAACTAGTTGCTTATTAGCATGCATATTACAAGAATGTTGACTGTTTATTAGTGATTATTAAGCTCATATTAATGCTTTATTCTGCATGACCATATTCTACATTCATAATCCTACCCTAAACTTAACAACTCACTTACTAACTATTAATAAGAAGTAAATAATAATGAATACATGTTCCCTACACTAAAGTGTTACCAAACAAATTCATTGAAACAAAACTGCAAGCTAAATAAATGATGGTAAATTAACCATGGTTTTACTACAAATAAAAATTAAAAACCATGGTTCATATAGTTAAACATTTGTTTAACCATGGTATTCATAGTAAAAACTGTTTATACAAATGGACTTAAATCCACCAATAAAAAAACATAGTTACCATACTTTTACCATATTAAAACCATGATTATTATAAAGGATGACAATATCTACAACTATAACACTGTTTTTTTTTTATACAAACCGAACTTGAAGCGACTAAATGGTGTTAAAAATGTTAGATGAAATGCAACGCGTCATAACGTGACCACAGTTTATGAACACAAACATTTTTACCATAATAAAACCACGTAACCATCGCGACAGACAGATCTAAACAACAGAACACGGATTCCTACTACCATCTCACAAAATAAAATTTTAACATGAACTTTATGAGGATTTCATTCAAAATGAAGCTGAAAAAAAAAGTTATAGAACTAGCGATTACTAAAAGGAGACACTCGACAAAACAATTTTGTTTATAGATGAAACGTATCGTCATATAAGATATAGTGAACAGGAGAAGAAAATTAAAAAACATTTTACTTACTTTGCTCTGTTATAACGGAGTATTTTTCTGTTCAGTGTCGTCATCCAATCTCACAATGGCCCTAAGCGCGGCGAGTGGCTGTGTCCATTCTCATCTCGCGACGCGATTGGCTCTCGTCCAATCTCACATTGGACAGCGAGCGACGCGATAGGATGAGGGGAGAGCGGCGAAACAGACAATCCTGTTCCAGGTGGCGCCACCCCCCGGGCTGGCCTCAGGTTTCATTAACCTGCTTTAAGAGGATTTTTAAGCAGGGCCTCTCTGGAAGACAGAACTCCAAGGGGAACCATAGATACACCCAAGTAGAGCAGGCCAATGGTATGCACCATCAATACCATGAGTTAAAGTTTGGTTACGGTCTGTCGAGCGAGAGAGCTTTTACCAACAGCCAACGCCTCCAATATTCCAAAGGCAAAAGTGACCTGTGGCGCGGAGGCCAACTAAGGTTTGTAATTTTGGAGCAGATAAAACCAATAATAAAAAGATAGCCGACTACGCCACCTGGATTATTCACTGAGACCCAGGACTCAATTTAACAAATCTCTACCATTCACTTTTCCACTGAGGACTGGACAATCACCATTGACACTCAAGAAGTATATCAATTTACAAAAAATTTATTTTCATAAAAACAATAACTCTAAAATATGATGGATGCGGAAAATGCAGAAAAATTGTTCAGTCCATAGAAGGTAGCAGTGAGTTCTGATCTTTATGTCAGGGTTCTGTCACTTCGGTCTAGTTTATGTTATTGGTTTTGTGACAGAGCTCTGACACTCCCTTCTTGTCCAGTCTTTGTGTGAGCGTACATACTCGAGCCGTGCGCTCTCTTGTCTGTGTGTCTAGTTTTATGTTGGGGCGCGTGGTGTTCGGATCCCGGCATTCATGTCCGATTCGGTTTCAGGTCGGGATTCGGACACTCGCGCTTCCTGTATTTTTTGTGAGCGCACGGTTGTGTTTCTCACACCGTGCGTTCTCGTGTTCCGTGAGTCTTGTCTTGTCGTGTCATCCCTTACAAAAAAGAACTGCAGTATATTGAAGTAGAACTGCAATAAAACTGCAGTACCAAGTAGTTTTAACTGCAGTTTAATTCAAATTTGCAGTATAATGAAGTATAGTCACAGTACAACTGCAGTACATTGAAGTTCAACAGCAGTAAAACTGTAGTATAAGTACAGCTGCGGTAAAATGAAGTACAACTGAAAGTTGCATGAAGTATAAACACAGTATAACTGCAGTTGTATTGCAGTTTTATTTTACTAGTACTTTAGATGTATTGCAGTAGTTGTACTTCAGTAAAACTACAGAAATTTGAGGTTATACTGCAATACTGCAGTTTTTTTTCGTGTCCAAAAAACTGCATTTTTCTATATGTAACAAAAACTGCAGTATTACTTCTAAAAAACTGCAGTAATTTTTTGTAAGGGATGTGTTGCACGCGGTTTGTTTACATCTGCCACGTGCTTTCATGTCGTGTTTTGTGTGAATGCGCGGTCTGTGAGTGCGCTCGCTGGCTGCGCGTTCTTGTTACGTTTGTGTCTCGTTTTGTGAGCACATGGCTTGTGATTGTTTTCTTGTGCCATGTGCTCTCTTGTCGATTGTCTTGACCCCACCCATCTTGTTTCCTGATTATTGGTTTATTTGCCCCACCTGTCTTCCCTCGTTACCTGCCTTGTTTGTCACCCTTCTTATTCTCCCTGTGTTGTCAGTCCTGGGCTGGATCGTCTTCGTCTACCTGCTATCGTTTGGTGTTTTCCATGTCAAGTCAAGTCAAGTCAAGTCAAGTCAAGTCAAGTCAAGTCAAGTCAAGTCAAGTCAAGTCAAGTCAAGTCAAGTCAAGTCAAGTCAGTTGTCCCCCTTGAGGGTAGTTTTGTTTGTTTGTTTTATTTTTTATTGTAAATAAAGAAATACCCATTATTTCTTGCGATTGAGTCCTCGCTCCTTTCCCTATACCACCCAGAAACCTGACACTTTAGGTGAAAGCAATCAGAAATAGTCCAAGAGTAGTCCAATTCTCTTTGGGGTCGGGGCACAGTCTCGTTTTAGTCCCACAATGACCGGGGCCTCCACAGAATCTGGCCAGCAGGGTACTAGAAAACATAAGAGACAACTGCCAGTATCTCCAGTCCAATATAAGTAATCCTACCACCCAATTACTATACACACACAGGCACACAATCACCCCACCACAGCACAATACCACAAGCTCAATGTCACAGCACACAAAAAAAATCCAGATAAATAAATAAAGACACGAAGAGGAAATAATTATTTGGGCTAGCACACTGGCAATAAGTGATCTCATTCTCTACTAATCAAACAATTACATGATCAAATGACCCACAAGAGTCTTGGCCCAGCAGTCTCGATGAATACAGCTGTTACTGAAGGGGTTACTCACAATGTGACCGGGTAGCGATTCCCACTACCCAGTCCAGATGAATTCCGGCGTTGTGAATGGCGTTACTCTGCGTCACCGTTGTACCCACCGCACCTGGAATCACTCGCGCTCTCTCCACAATCGTGAATGGCGTTATTCTGCATCATCGTTGTATCCACCGCACCTCGAATCACTCGCGCTCTCTTCAACTACAGCGCACCATAGCTCTAGCACCAGCTGGACTGCTGCAATCTTACCAGCACATGACTGAACGTCTTCCAATAGGGCCACGCCTCGTAGTTTTCACAGCGTGCTCTTAAAGGCAACAGTCTCCACCCTTTCTCTTAATTAGCCTATCAGGCTGGCATATAGAACAGTCTATCAAAAGAGTTTGTCAAAAAGAGCAAAATATGGCAATACACAGATGCTGATAAATAAACCAAAATACATTAAATATGTACATAATATATTCATAAAAACATTGAAATAATACTTTAATCCCTTCACAGACCCGTAGAACAAAGAGTTGGAGGGCCCAGCCTCCAATTGAAACTGAACATACGAAAGTGGCAGCATGTGTAGGTGAAAGCCAAATCAATTACAAGTTACTGGTTTCCTCCTAATATGATGAAACTCCACATCATATCAAAGTCGCAAGTTATTGCAAATGCTCAGTGGTGTTTTAAAAGGAGTTTTGAGCTGGAACTCTCTGGAACACAGACCTCCACCACTTGGAAACAAAACATGAACATTTCATCCACACACCACGGCAAACTGGAGCTGATAATAAGCTTTCGCAAAGGCCCGCTTCCTCACCTTTCGTAGAGGAAAATCTGGTGCGGGCAAAGTCAGGGTTAAGCCTAGGCTTCAAGTTCACCTCGTTTTCTTTAGCTATATCTGTTGCTGAGGATACAATTTGACAACCGCAACTGAGCATACAAAAACGCCATCATGGGATTTCAAACTCAGGCCAAATCGGTTGACTTTGTGCCAGAGAGATTGATAGGTTACAAGTTACTGGTGTCCTCCTAGTATGATGAAACTCCACATCATATCAAAGTCGCAAGTAATTGCAAATGCTCAGTGGTGTTTTAAAAGGAGTTTTGAGCAGGGCCTCTCTGGAAGACAGGACTCCACAGGGAACCATAGATACACCCGAGTAGAGCAACCCAATGGTATGCACAATCAATACCATGAGTTAAAGTTGGGTTACGGTCTGTCGAGTGAGAGAGCTTTTACCGACAGCCAACGCCTCCAATATTCCAAAGGCAAAAGTGACCCGTAGAACAAAGAGTTGGAGGCCTCAACATAACAAAACCATGGGTTTTCAAGTCGACTGACCTCATGCCAGAGAGAAAGACAGGCAACCAAAAGCTTCCTTCGTCCCTGGGTGGGCTCGAACCACCATCCTTTCAGTTAACAGCCGAACGCGCTAAAACCGATTGCGCCACAGAGACCGTCGATAAGTTTGCCAGTATCGTGCTTTCTTTCTGTCGATTGAGAGGGCGGTTACCGAAGGCAAACTCCTCCAAATTTTCGAAGGAAAAAGGGAGCCATGCAGCAAAGAGTTGGAGGACCCAACCTCCACCCGGAATTGAACATGTGAAAACGCCAGCAACTCTAGGCGTATGCCAAATCGATTGACCTTATGCGTGAGAGCTTGATAAGTTACAAGTTACTGATGCCCTCATGGGACAAAAATCCACATTAGACTACAGGCAGAAGTTATTACAAATGCTCAGTAGTGTTTTAAAAGGAGTTTTGAACAGGAACTCTCTGGAACACAGGCCTCCACTACCTGGAACAAAACATGAACATTCCATCAACACACCACAGCAAACTGGAGCTGATAATAAGCTTTCACAAAGGCCTCACCGTTGTGAAACCTTTTCCTCACCTTTCGGAGAGAAAAACCTGGTGCGGGCAAAGTCAGGGTTAAGCCTAGGCTTGAAGTTCACCTGGTTTTCTTTAGCCATATCTGTTGCCGGCATGGGATTTCAAACTGTGGTCAAATCAGGGTTGGGAAGAGAGACCCAACAAATAAGCCCAACATAGGGCTCAAACCCACAACCCTGAGATTAAGAGTCTCATGCTCTACCAACTGAGCTAGCCTGGCAGGACAATAGCTGCAATGCGCCGCCCCCCCGTCCCGGGCTGACCTCAGGTTTCATTAACCTGCTTTAAAAGGATTTTTAAGCAGGGCCTCTCTGGAAGACAGGACTCCAAGGGGAACCATAGATACACCCAAGTAGAGCAGGCCAATGGTATGCACCATCAATACCATGAGTTAAAGTTTGGTTACGGTCTGTCGAGCGAGAGAGCGGTTACCGACAGCCAACGCCTCCAATATTCCAAATGCAAAAGTGAGCCATAGAGCAAAGAGTTGGAGGGCCCAGCCTCCAATTGAAACTGAACATACGAAAGTGGCAGCATGTGTAGGTGAAAGCCAAATCAATTACAAGTTACTGGTTTCCTCCTAATATGATGAAACTCCACATCATATCAAAGTCGCAAGTTATTGCAAATGCTCAGTGGTGTTTTAAAAGGAGTTTTGAGCTGGAACTCTCTGGAACACAGGCCTCCACCACTTGGAACAAAACATGAACATTTCATCCACACACCACGGCAAACTGGAGCTGATAATAAGCTTTCGCAAAGGCCCGCTTCCTCACCTTTCGTAGAGGAAAATCTGGTGCGGGCAAAGTCAGGGTTAAGCCTAGGCTTCAAGTTCACCTCGTTTTCTTTAGCTATATCTGTTGCTGAGGATACAATTTGACAACCGCAACTGAGCATACAAAAACGCCATCATGGGATTTCAAACTCAGGCCAAATCGGTTGACTTTGTGCCAGAGAGATTGATAGGTTACAAGTTACTGGTGTCCTCCTAGTATGATGAAACTCCACATCATATCAAAGTCGCAAGTTATTGCAAATGCTCAGTGGTGTTTTAAAAGGAGTTTTGAGCTGGGCCTCTCTGGAAGACAGGACTCCACAGGGAACCATAGATACACCTGAGTAGAGCAACCCAATGGTATGCACAATCAATACCATGAGTTAAAGTTTGGTTACGGTCTGTCGAGTGAGAGAGCTTTTACCGACAGCCAACGCCTCCAATATTCCAAAGGCAAAAGTGACCTGTAGAACAAAGAGTTGGAGGCCTCAACATAACAAAACCATGGGTTTTCAAATCGACTGACCTCATGCCAGAGAGAAAGACAGGCAACCAAAAGCTTCCTTCGTCCCTGGGTGGGCTCGAACCACCATCCTTTCGGTTAACAGCCGAACGCGCTAAACCGATTGCGCCACAGAGACCGTCGATGAGTTTGCCAGTATCGCGCTTTCTGTCTGTCGATTGAGAGGGCGGTTACCGAAGGCAAACTCCTCCAAATTTTCGAAGGAAAAAGGGAGCCATGCAGCAAAGAGTTGGAGGACCCAACCTCCACCCGGAATTGAACATGTGAAAACGCCAGCAACTCTAGGCGTATGCCAAATCGATTGACCTTATGCGTGAGAGCTTGATAAGTTACAAGTTACTGGTGCCCTCATGGGACAAAAATCCACATTAGACTACAGGCAGAAGTTATTACAAATGCTCAGTAGTGTTTTAAAAGGAGTTTTGAACAGGAACTCTCTGGAACACAGGCCTCCACTACCTGGAACAAAACATGAACATTCCATCAACATACCACAGCAAACTGGAGCTGATAATAAGCTTTCACAAAGGCCTCACCGTTGTGAAACCTTTTCCTCACCTTTCGGAGAGAAAAACCTGGTGCGGGCAAAGTCAGGGTTAAGCCTAGGCTTGAAGTTCACCTGGTTTTCTTTAGCCATATCTGTTGCCGGCATGGGATTTCAAACTGAGGTCAAATCAGGGTTGGGAAGAGAGACCCAACAAATAAGCCCAACATAGGGCTCGAACCCACGACCCTGAGATTAAGAGTCTCATGCTCTACCGACTGAGCCAGCCGGGTAGGACAAGAGCTGCAATGCGCCGCCCCCCCTCCCGGGCTGACCTCAGGTTTCATTAACCTGCTTTAAAAGGATTTTTAAGCAGGGCCTCTCTGGAAGACAGGACTCCAAGGGGAACCATAGATACACCCAAGTAGAGCAGGCCAATGGTATGCACCATCAATACCATGAGTTAAAGTTTGGTTACGGTCTGTCGAGCGAGAGAGCGGTTACCGACAGCCAACGCCTCCAATATTCCAAATGCAAAAGTGAGCCATAGAGCAAAGAGTTGGAGGGCCCAGCCTCCAATTGAAACTGAACATACGAAAGTGGCAGCATGTGTAGGTGAAAGCCAAATCAATTACAAGTTACTGGTTTCCTCCTAATATGATGAAACTCCACATCATATCAAAGTCGCAAGTTATTGCAAATGCTCAGTGGTGTTTTAAAAGGAGTTTTGAGCTGGAACTCTCTGGAACACAGGCCTCCACCACTTGGAACAAAACATGAACATTTCATCCACACACCACGGCAAACTGGAGCTGATAATAAGCTTTCGCAAAGGCCCGCTTCCTCACCTTTCGTAGAGGAAAATCTGGTGCGGGCAAAGTCAGGGTTAAGCCTAGGCTTCAAGTTCACCTCGTTTTCTTTAGCTATATCTGTTGCTGAGGATACAATTTGACAACCGCAACTGAGCATACAAAAACGCCATCATGGGATTTCAAACTCAGGCCAAATCGGTTGACTTTGTGCCAGAGAGATTGATAGGTTACAAGTTACTGGTGTCCTCATAGTATGATGAAACTCCACATCATATCAAAGTCGCAAGTTATTGCAAATGCTCAGTGGTGTTTTAAAAGGAGTTTTGAGCAGGGCCTCTCTGGAAGACAGGACTCCACAGGGAACCATAGATACACCCGAGTAGAGCAACCCAATGGTATGCACAATCAATACCATGAGTTAAAGTTTGGTTACGGTCTGTCGAGTGAGAGAGCTTTTACCGACAGCCAACGCCTCCAATATTCCAAAGGCAAAAGTGACCCGTAGAACAAAGAGTTGGAGGCCTCAACATAACAAAACCATGGGTTTTCAAATCGACTGACCTCATGCCAGAGAGAAAGACAGGCAACCAAAAGCTTCCTTCGTCCCTGGGTGGGCTCGAACCACCATCCTTTCGGTTAACAGCCGAACGCGCTAAACCGATTGCGCCACAGAGACCGTCGATGAGTTTGCCAGTATCGCGCTTTCTGTCTGTCGATTGAGAGGGCGGTTACCGAAGGCAAACTCCTCCAAATTTTCGAAGGAAAAAGGTCAAAGCCATGCAGCAAAGAGTTGGAGGACCCAACCTCCACCCGGAATTGAACATGTGAAAACGCCAGCAACTCTAGGCGTATGCCAAATCGATTGACCTTATGCGTGAGAGCTTGATAAGTTACAAGTTACTGGTGCCCTCATGGGACAAAAATCCACATTAGACTACAGGCAGAAGTTATTACAAATGCTCAGTAGTGTTTTAAAAGGAGTTTTGAACAGGAACTCTCTGGAACACAGGCCTCCACTACCTGGAACAAAACATGAACATTCCATCAACACACCACAGCAAACTGGAGCTGATAATAAGCTTTCACAAAGGCCTCACCGTTGTGAAACCTTTTCCTCACCTTTCGGAGAGAAAAACCTGGTGCGGGCAAAGTCAGGGTTAAGCCTAGGCTTGAAGTTCACCTGGTTTTCTTTAGCCATATCTGTTGCTGGCATAGGATTTCAAACTGAGGTCAAATCAGGGTTGGGAAAGAGACCCAACAAATACGCCCAACATGGGGCTCGAACCCACGACCCTGAGATTAAGAGTCTCATGCTCTACCGACTGAGCTAGCCGGGCAGGACAAGAACTGCAATGCGCCGCCCCCCCCTCCCGGGCTGACCTCAGGTTTCATTAACCTGCTTTAAAAGGATTTTTAAGCAGGGCCTCTCTGGAAGACAGGACTCCAAGGGGAACCATAGATACACCCAAGTAGAGCAGGCCAATGGTATGCACCATCAATACCATGAGTTAAAGTTTGGTTACGGTCTGTCGAGCGAGAGAGCGGTTACCGACAGCCAACGCCTCCAATATTCCAAATGCAAAAGTGAGCCATAGAGCAAAGAGTTGGAGGGCCCAGCCTCCAATTGAAACTGAACATACGAAAGTGGCAGCATGTGTAGGTGAAAGCCAAATCAATTACAAGTTACTGGTTTCCTCCTAATATGATGAAACTCCACATCATATCAAAGTCGCAAGTTATTGCAAATGCTCAGTGGTGTTTTAAAAGGAGTTTTGAGCTGGAACTCTCTGGAACACAGGCCTCCACCACTTGGAACAAAACATGAACATTTCATCCACACACCACGGCAAACTGGAGCTGATAATAAGCTTTCGCAAAGGCCCGCTTCCTCACCTTTCGTAGAGGAAAATCTGGTGCGGGCAAAGTCAGGGTTAAGCCTAGGCTTCAAGTTCACCTCGTTTTCTTTAGCTATATCTGTTGCTGAGGATACAATTTGACAACCGCAACTGAGCATACAAAAACGCCATCATGGGATTTCAAACTCAGGCCAAATCGGTTGATTTGTGCCAGAGAGATTGATAGGTTACAAGTTACTGGTGTCCTCATAGTATGATGAAACTCCACATCATATCAAAGTCGCAAGTTATTGCAAATGCTCAGTGGTGTTTTAAAAGGAGTTTTGAGCAGGGCCTCTCTGGAAGACAGGACTCCACAGGGAACCATAGAAACACCCGAGTAGAGCAACCCAATGGTATGCACAATCAATACCATGAGTTAAAGTTTGGTTACGGTCTGTCGAGTGAGAGAGCTTTTACCGACAGCCAACGCCTCCAATATTCCAAAGGCAAAAGTGACCCGTAGAACAAAGAGTTGGAGGCCTCAACATAACAAAACCATGGGTTTTCAAATCGACTGACCTCATGCCAGAGAGAAAGACAGGCAACCAAAAGCTTCCTTCGTCCCTGGGTGGGCTCGAACCACCATCCTTTCGGTTAACAGCCGAACGCGCTAAACCGATTGCGCCACAGAGACCGTCGATGAGTTTGCCAGTATCGCGCTTTCTCTGTCGATTGAGAGGGCGGTTACCGAAGGCAAACTCCTCCAAATTTTTGAAGGAAAAAGGGAGCCATGCAACAAAGAGTTGGAGGACCCAACCTCCACCCGGAATTGAACATGTGAAAACGCCAGCAACTCTAGGCGTATGCCAAATCGATTGACCTTATGCGTGAGAGCTTGATAAGTTACAAGTTACTGGTGCCCTCATGGGACAAAAATCCACATTAGACTACAGGCAGAAGTTATTACAAATGTTCAGTAGTGTTTTAAAAGGAGTTTTGAACAGGAACTCTCTGGAACACAGGCCTCCACTACCTGGAACAAAACATGAACATTCCATCAACACACCACAGCAAACTGGAGCTGATAATAAGCTTTCACAAAGGCCTCACCGTTGTGAAACCTTTTCCTCACCTTTCGGAGAGAAAAACCTGGTGCGGGCAAAGCCTAGGCTTGAAGTTCACCTGGTTTTCTTTAGCCATATCTGTTACTGGCATAGGATTTCAAACTGAGGTCAAATCAGGAGGAGCCAACAAATACGCCCAACATGGGGCTCGAACCCACGACCCTGAGATTAAGAGTCTCATGCTCTACCGACTGAGCTAGCCGGGCAGGACAAGAACTGCAATGCGCCGCTCCCCCCTCCCGGGCTGACCTCAGGTTTCATTAACCTGCTTTAAAAGGATTTTTAAGCAGGGCCTCTCTGGAAGACAGGACTCCAAGGGGAACCATAGATACACCCAAGTAGAGCAGGCCAATGGTATGCACCATCAATACCATGAGTTAAAGTTTGGTTACGGTCTGTCGAGCGAGAGAGCGGTTACCGACAGCCAACGCCTCCAATATTCCAAATGCAAAAGTGAGCCATAGAGCAAAGAGTTGGAGGGCCCAGCCTCCAATTGAAACTGAACATACGAAAGTGGCAGCATGTGTAGGTGAAAGCCAAATCAATTACAAGTTACTGGTTTCCTCCTAATATGATGAAACTCCACATCATATCAAAGTCGCAAGTTATTGCAAATGCTCAGTGGTGTTTTAAAAGGAGTTTTGAGCTGGAACTCTCTGGAACACAGGCCTCCACCACTTGGAACAAAACATGAACATTTCATCCACACACCACGGCAAACTGGAGCTGATAATAAGCTTTCGCAAAGGCCCGCTTCCTCACCTTTCGTAGAGGAAAATCTGGTGCGGGCAAAGTCAGGGTTAAGCCTAGGCTTCAAGTTCACCTCGTTTTCTTTAGCTATATCTGTTGCTGAGGATACAATTTGACAACCGCAACTGAGCATACAAAAACGCCATCATGGGATTTCAAACTCAGGCCAAATCGGTTGATTTGTGCCAGAGAGATTCATAGGTTACAAGTTACTGGTGTCCTCATAGTATGATGAAACTCCACATCATATCAAAGTCGCAAATTATTGCAAATGCTCAGTGGTGTTTTAAAAGGAGTTTTGAGCAGGGCCTCTCTGGAAGACAGGACTCCACAGGGAACCATAGAAACACCCGAGTAGAGCAACCCAATGGTATGCACAATCAATACCATGAGTTAAAGTTTGGTTACGGTCTGTCGAGTGAGAGAGCTTTTACCGACAGCCAACGCCTCCAATATTCCAAAGGCAAAAGTGACCCGTAGAACAAAGAGTTGGAGGCCTCAACATAACTATGGGTTTTCAAATCGACTGACCTCATTCCAGAGAGAAAGACAGGCAACCAAATGCTTCCTTCGTCCCTGGGTGGGCTCGAACCACCATCCTTTCGGTTAACAGCCTAACGCGCTAAACCGATTGCACCACAGAGACCGTCGATGAGTTTGCCGGTATCGCGCTTTCTGTCTGTCGATTGAGAGGGTTGTTACCGAAGGCAAACTCCTCCAAATTTTCGAAGGAAAAAGGGAGCCATGCAGCAAAGAGTTGGAGGACCCAACCTCCACCCGGAATTGAACATGTGAAAACGCCAGCAACTCTAGGCGTATGCCAAATCGATTGACCTTATGCGTGAGAGCTTGATAAGTTACAAGTTACTGGTGCCCTCATGGGACAAAAATCCACATTGCTCAGTAGTGTTTTAAAAGGAGTTTTGAACAGGAACTCTCTGGAACACAGGCCTCCACTACCTGGAACAAAACATGAACATTCCATCAACACACCACAGCAAACTGGAGCTGATAATAAGCTTTCACAAAGGCCTCACCGTTGTGAAACCTTTTCCTCACCTTTCGGAGAGAAAAACCTAGTGCGGGCAAAGTCAGGGTTAAGCCTAGGCCTGAAGTTCACCTGGTTTTCTTTAGCCATATCTGTTACTGGCATAGGATTTCAAACTGAGGTCAAATCAGGGTTGGGAAGAGAGACCCAACAAATACGCCCAACGTGGGGCTCGAACCCACGACCCTGAGATTAAGAGTCTCATGCTCTACCGACTGCGCCAAGGCCGGCGCGCATTGGTTGTGGTAGAGTAACCATAAGAGGCGGAGTGACGCGAGTTCGATCCCGGTCCCAGCAAGAATGGAATTCGTGGCATGAGTCCGTTTAATCACCTCGATGCACGCCTGTGTCATCGCCATTGTCCCCCACATTTAAATCAAACATAAATTCGTCTCCCCCACTTTAATTTGGGCTCTCTCCAACGTAAAACTCTCGTGTTATATGTGCTTCGTTCATACCAGACGCCCGAGGGCGCTCTCTCGCAGAAGGACCAAAAAGGACTCGCAGAGCTATTTAGTTGTGACGCGCCAGGAAATTCCTTATATGGACAAAAGCATCCAGCTGTCACTGAATAAAAAAGCCGGTGTTTTGACTGATAAAACGTAAAGACACTTAACACGATTGCAGCATGGTTTGTGTGTTTTCAAGCCATTTTCTTGGTGCATTTTCATAACAAAATATATATGAATAAAGCAGTGCTACAATAAATCATATTTTCTGCCTTATTTTGACTGTCCGTGTTTTTATTGTGTTTTACAGTTATGTAATACTGGAAGACTTTTAAAATAAAATATGTGTTTACTGGTACAAATAGACACAATAACAATAATGTGATTAACAACCTTTTTATTTGCATAGATTTTTAAAGTCAATAAAAAATTTTGAACATTAGAATAGCAGTGCAATTTTGGCACATCAATTTAAAATAATAAATAGTAAACAATTTACCACAGTAGTGCAGTTTTGACATGTCAACCTAAATAATATTAATGAAAAACTCACACATAAATAACAAGATAAACTTTCCCTCTCTTATATATATACATTTATACCTGAAATATTTTCCCAATAGAGGCATGCAGTGAAGAAAAAACTTATTTAAAAAAGAACAAAGATGCATCACACACATTGACTTGTAAATTGCTCTAGAATGCAAACATTAACCAGATAAATAAATAAAAATAACATGTGCTGAAAGAGCAATTTTAAGGAGCTGGAGGGTCATTTCCTGGCTTTTTTTTCCTGTAACCTCGTTCCTCCAGCACAGCCCTCCATTCAGCATATGACTGAGTCTCAGATTCTTTGCAGTACCAGTTTCCAAAGTACTGAAGATGGTGGCTTTCTTTCTTTGTTACACTTTTTGCAAAGAATGACGTCTGTCTTCCTCACATATTTTCTTGTGACAGTTCCAGTCTTCTCCCTCTCCTGTTTTCTCTTTCTGTATTGCTGAGTGGAGTAAGGAACAGCTTGATGACTTGATGTCTGTGTCTGAACTGATGGTGGCATAGCTGAAGGTAATGGGAGGTTTAAGAACAACACCTGTGAGGTACCAGGTACTGTAGAGGCCGGCGCGCATACATCTACCACTGTAGGAAGCTGCACAGATGGTAAAATGAAAGGGAGAGAGACGGGTAGTGCTGGTGCAATGACAGGAAGTCCTTGATGTGATGGTGGAGCCTGGGCGATGGCCTGAGGTTGCGACCTTCCCTTCAGTTTTGCCTCCCCAGCAGTATTTGGTGGCAGGACAAAAAGGTGAGGCTCCGCAAGATTTCCTGAATAAAGTGTTGGTCCTTTCTGCAAAGCCGCAGGAAGCTTCTCAGATCCTGCCATGGGTGCATCTGGGGCTTGTTTACCCTGCATCAAAATCTCCTGTTCCTGTGACTTGCAACGCCTGCTGAACCTGGGAAAATATAAAACAACCCATTTTAATAAACATTTAAGCAATAATACAAAAGATGGTGTGATCAACTACTATTTGATCATGACTATGATGAAGCAGCATGACACAGCGGAGATCAAATATCAGTTGAACACACCCTCATCTTATGTATTGTTACCTTTGTAAAAAGCTACTTCATTGAGATTAACACTGAATAATGGATTATGGATTCTTGCAGGCTGTTGAAGACCACATAGTTAGCAATAACAATGCTAATTTACTCACCATTGTGTGACTGTTGCAGCGTTCACTTCTGGGAGCTGGATGGTGGTCTCGCTCATCACCTTAGCATTGGTGAGGACGCACTCTCGGATATGCTTGTAAGCACGTGCTACCATTGTGAAGCGGGACACCCTCACTCCGTCACAGCGCACCGCATTTGGGTAGAGAGCACAGAGTCTTGTGAAGATGGCCTCCACCACTCGGTTGCAGTCAGGCCACTGTGCAGGACTATGAGCTCCAATGAAACACCTGCAAATTACAGCAGAAAACATATTATTAATGTAATGTTTTCAATGTGTGATCCTTGCTCAGTTTTTTTATTGTTTCTTTTCTATTATTTTCTATGCTATTCTAATATCTGTGTATAGTGATGTTGTGTTGTTCGTTTTTTAGGTCGATGTTGAAATCTATCAATAAATTAGGTCTCTACTGGGTTACGGTGTTGTGGCATTATGGGGAACAGCACTGTAAATAAAGTGTTACCAATTTAACATACCTTTTGGTGCTCTCCACACCTGGTGCCACAATCTTCTTAGTGGCCCTGAATCGTCCCTGTTTTAGGCTGGTTTGGTGACGTGGTGGGTAAATGGTTTTCTTCTTGTCATACTCCCCTAATGCCTGCCATAAGGTGATGATCTTGACACACTCTTCTCCATTCAAGGCCATACGGTGGTCTCTGAGGCTAACCAAAAACTCTGCCAAGTCCTGCACGGCTCCAAACCCCTCAATATTATCAGGTCCAACAGAATCCTAAAATGAAAGATAATTTAGGAACTTTTGATAGCAGCAATGAAAACAAATATTCACTTGAAAGCACAGCCAACATAACTTGGATTTCGTTAACACACATGTAAATGTACATTAAAAAAGAATCTGGCCAAAAAGAAAGCCCTTACATCACTTGGCGTGTTCACTTCAGATGTCGGAAGATCAGTTTCTGCAGATAATTGGTCCACTGGGACTACAAGAAAAAGGTAAATATTTAGTTTAAATTTGTATTCATTTCTTTCAATATGACAAATATTCATTTAGAGTTAGTATGACAACAAATACCGAAACCTCTATGAATATTTTGGTAAAACTCACAGCTATGTGTTCCAGGAGAGAGTGCTGGCTTGGATGGAGGGACCACAAACTGTGATGATGTGGAGCTAGTGACTGGAGATGTCACTGGGGATGGAGGGACCACAAACTGTGATGATGTGGAGCTGGTGACTGGAGATGTCACTGGGGATGGAGGGACCACAGACAGTGATGATGTGGAGCTGGTGACTGGAGATGTCACTGGGGATGGAGGGACCACAGGCAGTGATGACATGGTGCTGGTTGCTGGAGGGGTTGGAGATGACATTGCAGACACCGATGCTTGTGAAGAGGCAGCAGGTGTCCGTTCTGTGTCAAAGGTGGGCACAGTGATGTCCTGAAACTTCTCAAGTTCAGCATAACCTTCATCCTCCTCCATAACAACCTCAGTGGTCTCTGATTCTTCAATGGCCAAGTTGTAGTCCTGCAGAACTTTACCAGTTTGCAGGTAAAGGTATTCCACTCCAATAAGTTCACCTTTAAAATATTAAAACATTGACAATTAGATAATATAAGGATATAATATTATAAATCAGTGGTTAAATGGTGAACACTTGAATGAAACTGTCACCAAAAACAACTAATAGTTATCTACCAGTGTACTTTCTTGGCCCCACATAAGGGATGATTTTCTTGCCCATAACCTCCTCTGCAAGAGTACACTGTAAAATGTAATAAGTTGACTTTACTTAGAAAAAGTGAGGAAACCGATTGCCTTAAAATTTCTAAGTAAAGTAGAGTATTAATGATTAGTTGGTGTAACTTAACACAATTTGTAGAGACAAATTGTTAATCAAGTATAGTTAAGTACTGTTGACTTAAAATCATTGTTTGAGTTAACTTTCTATTAGTGTTCACATTACTAGGAAAATATTAGGAAACCGATTGCCTTAAAAAAACTAAGTAAAGTGAAATAGGAATAGTATGTTGTACTGACAAAAGCTTAATAAGTATAGTTGACTTACACGTGAGTTCTAGTGACTAAAAAAGAACTGTAGAGTGTACTTGATAATTTACTTTCAATAAAATTTGTTACCATTGTTGTGTTTAGCATGCTGAATGTTGAAGTCTGTGTGACACAAGTGTAGTCAATTACTAAATATTGTCACAAATTTAGAGGAATTGTATCAACCCACTTAAAAGTTTCACCAACTGTTCATACGTGTTTATAAATGCTACTATTAACTTAGTAAATGATCATTACTTGGAATAAAATACGATGGCACATCATTCATATATAAACATATATGTTAAATTCATATTTTAATAATATATGAATATATAATATTCATATATGTAATATATAAATTGTGAATTTCAGTCACATATGAATATATGACCTGTGAATTCTTGTTGCATCACTGTAACAAATCAGAATACAGATATAAATATATAGAAATATAAATGAAGTGCCCAAGCAAACGAAACACCATCCACCATAATGGTTAGTCCAAAATAAAACATTTTAGGAAAATCAATGTCAATTTAAGAAGTCAGCTTATGTGATGTTCTCTCAAATTATTCAGTTGAATTGACAATTAAACATTTAAGATGACTTTGGCAAATCAGTGAATTCAAACAGAGAAAGATAACTGCAGAAGTGGAGGAAATGGGGAAGAGTCTATTAAGAAAAGCCCCACCTCAAAACTCTTTTTTTTTTTTTTTTCTCTATGTGGTACTCAAACCAATCAATTAATCTTTACTTGGGGTTAATGAGTAAAACAAGACATAGTATGTGAATAGTCCAGATTACTAGAGTTTTGCAATTAAGTTAAGACATTAAGTAAAGTTAACTAAAAAGTATGAGTTAAAATCACTATTGGATTTTACAGTGTATTGACAGCATGTCGCAGAAGATGATTGTAGGAATGTGGCTGCTGCTCATCAGTTGTTGCTGCCACAGCCCGGTCCTCATTCCACCTTGCAAGCCCATCCAAAAGATACGCCTGGAAAAATGTGTCACTAGCCAGCGTACCTGTAAATTCAAAAAAAGAACAATAACAACAACAACAACAACAAAAAACACAAAAATTTCATAAATACACAAATAGTTGTTGTTGCAATTCTCATAATTATTTCAATATATAATTAAGTCAAATCTTAATTTAATAATTTAGTAAAATCACTTATTTACCTGGGATGAATCTATTAAGGTGCAGGTGAAATGACTCAAGCGAAGTGGAACCTCTGGCACAGCGGTAGGTTGGCAGACGGTGCCCTCCCTTCACTACAGTGCCTGTCTGCATGTAGAGCTGCAAACCTAGAGGATCCTGGATGCAGGCCACATGCTTCCGCTGGGACTTCAAGATCTCTCTCATCCGGGCTGAGTTTATTAGTGGAACTCCCAGAGTGTCACGACCAGAATCTCCATCAAAGGCCTCAATATGGCTCTCAATCATCGCCAGGGTTTCCTTGGTCCCGCGAGTGGTTCTCCTGCAATGTAGGGCTAGCTCGCTACGGCTGATACAGCGCAGCACATCAGCCTCGGATGATGGTTTCCGGTCAGCTTCTAGCTCTGCACGCTTTGCCTTCTTCAGGGCCGTCAGGTCGACCTGGTCCCACATGAAAATACAGTTGCTGAGGCGACTCATAAACGTTGCATACAACTGGTGAGAGTTGGTGGTGCAACCCACAGCAAACCTCCGCATGAAGTGCCATACATCTAACCGGATGGTCATTTGCTCCCACTCTTCAAACATCCTCCTCAGAAGAGTGTTGCCACAGCAGTCTCGGTCGACATACAGTACCTCGGGAGGAGCCACCCCAGCCACTCTGTATCGCTTGATGAGGCCGTCAATCATTGGCCCGAGACCAAAACCTTCACTGGCTGTGAGTACGGACATGATCACCTGTCCATACTCATTACCAACATTGGTTGCCCAGGTAGCTGTGCCATAGCTGCGCCCTGCTAGTTTTCTGGCCACCTTTTTAGTAGAATCCATTTTTAAGATCCGGCCATATTGCGATGTGATAGAGGCCTTGATCTCATCCAACCTTTGCAGGACATCCTGGGCATATACCTGCATCAGCCACCGGTGCTTAGGGACAGAAGGCATAGAAGGAACAGGTTCAAATGTCACAGGCAGGATCAGGCTTGACGTGACAGCACTGGCAATCCCCTTGCAATCTGTCAGATACTGGACTGTCTTTTGCAACCAGACCTCAGCATGACGCTCCTGCAGCTTGCGCTGGATCTGGCTGCTGCTGTTTCCCAGCCCTCGTTGACGCATCAAACTTACTACCTCAACGTCACATGCAAGTTTTGATGTCAGAATGCAAGGGAACTGGACCCTGTGGCCAATGTCGAGCTGTGAGACCATGGCTCCAGCTGATGACCTTCCTCTTACATCTTCGGCAGGCCAGGTACTCAGATGCCACAAAGTACACCTACAAGTATGTCTGTCGATTGAGAGGGCGGTTACCGAAGGCAAACTCCTCCAAATTTTCGAAGGAAAAAGGTCAAAGCCATGCAGCAAAGAGTTGGAGGACCCAACCTCCACCCGGAATTGAACATGTGAAAACGCCAGCAACTCTAGGCGTATGCCAAATCGATTGACCTTATGCGTGAGAGCTTGATAAGTTACAAGTTACTGGTGCCCTCATGGGACAAAAATCCACATTAGACTACAGGCAGAAGTTATTACAAATGCTCAGTAGTGTTTTAAATAACTCTCTCTCTTTGTGTTTTTCTTGGCTATAGTATCATTCAAAACTTTCATTAGGCATTTGTGAAAAATATTGTAATGTCATGATGCTTTATGTTATATTTATAGGATTCATTTAATGTGTAGAAACCAACTGGAGCAGAAATATATTTAAAATTAAAAGTGCACAAACTCAGAATTGTAAATATCAAGAATCATTAATATATCATTAACACAATGTTCACTTATATATCAAAATGGCATAGCAGAAATAATTTCAATAACATGGTCACCATTTACGTGATTTTTACTTATAAAACTCAATAATTTACATCATTGAGTAACAACCTTAATTTCTGGCAACAATGGGATTCGAACTGACCACCTTGTGATCAACCTTTCTACCATATAAATGTACAGGAAAACAGAAAAAAAATTTTTTTAAATAATTTATTGTACACAGACTCAAAAATATTACTTTTAGAGGAGAAAGGCACAAAATTCCCTTTATTCTCTTTTCTTCTCTTTTTTTCCCCTTTTTTCTCTCTTTTTTCCTCTTTTTCCCTTCTTCCCCTTCTTCCCTCTCCTTCCTTTTCTTCCCCCCCTTAACAGACTAAGAGTTAGTTTAATGAACCAATGTTACTCAGTCCCTGACAATACTTTTTTGGTAAAATATATCAATGTTAATACGTGGCATAAATTAAATTGATTAAATAAAAATAAAAGTTAAATACAATTAAACTAAAACCAGTTCACTTCTGCTTGACCTCATTTGGGAAATACAGATGTGTATATAAGTGTGTTTTTGTTTATATTTAATATTTCATTTTCTAAAGATTTGTTCTACTTATTCCAGCATACTTTAACAAATGTCTGCATTTAAGTAACACACAGGACAATGTTTATTATACAAATATTTATTCAATTTATATATTCATAAATGAACTAATTTCTTCCACCTTTCATTCATTCACTCCCTCCCTCCCTCCCTCCCTCCCTCACTTTGTCTTTCTCCCTCCCTCCCTGATCTACTGGAATTGCTGATTGAGGAACATAGCATTGACTTTCAGGCCTTCTTCATCAGCACAGTGAGACAAAAACAATTCCATGTCCTCTTGCCACTGAAATATAAACAAAAAGTCATCATTTTCTTCACAGGATTCACCCCCCAGGACCTTCCTGAGGGCATTTTGTTGATCATCAGGGTTCATCCTCAGAAACACAGGCTCTGTCACCTCACCACGAAACGTGTCTGTGTGATCTTGAACCCAATACCATGCAGTATGAAGGTCTCTCACAATAGTTGGTTGTTGCACCTGGATAAGACAAAAATGGCACAAAATAATTGAACTATTTTTCCAGTATGCATGCAACTGCTTGATAAATGACCACTAAAATCATTTACCTTATCAGCGTCTCCTTTAACCAGTCTTCTGCTGGGTGACAGTTTGGAGGTGGATTTAGACACCCTAAAGACCGGCTCAAGGGATGATGCTTCTGTCCAGAATGCAAATCTCTGTCCATGTCTTTGGAAAATATGAAAATGTAAATGAACTCTTTGTATAACACCATTCTAGTATCACTTTGCTAACAGTGAATAAGTTAGGGCTGGTCCGAATACCATTTTTTAATCTTCAAAACTTCAATAGCAATCAACATCAAATATTCAAAGCGTCGGAGGAAGGAAGCTGAACATATTCTTCTCTCCAATAAAGGCAGTGTAACAAGTAGAAATATGCTGTGGGTGCGTTAAGAGCTCACGCTCCCAGTTTAACTCTGCATTGAATGTGTGTCTCAAGCACCTCATGTATGAGTTATTTCTGTTTTTTGTTGCTAATATATGTGACCGTCAGTTACAAGGGACAGTTACTGCTGACCCAAGGGTGTGCATTTGGTGCAATATGGACACACAACATGTTCAGAACGTTTAATAAACTACAGAGCAGTGAAATAAACTAGTTTATTGCGGTGCGCCTCACGCGGGCAGAGCTTATATGACAACGGACACTGCACTGGTGATGCAAAACACAGGTCTGTTAAGAGCAATACTTTTAATAAGGTAGCCTGACATTTTTCTGACAAAAACATCACTCCCAAATCTGAAATTAGCCAACCAGTAAAATCTCACGTTTGAATTTTAACAAGCCCTTATATTTTGCAGTAGATTCACTTAGATTGATAATAATGGGCAAAAAGGATAATACATTTTGTTTATATTCTGTTTTAAATGTCAAAGCAATGCACCCAAAATACAAGCTCAGGCCTGCACTTCTGTCCTGACAAACTCATGCAGTTGTGCGCTCTAGACAGAATACTCTGCAGGGAACACTTCAGGCTAAGAAGAAAGTATATTATAAAATATATTTATTAGGTGGGTAACACTTTACAATAAGGTTCATTAGTTAACATGAACTAATAATGAACTGCACTTATACAGCATTTATTAATCTTTGTCAATGTTAATTTCAACATTTACTAATGCATTATTAAAATCTTGTTAACATTAGTTAATGCGCTGTGAACAAACAATGAACAACTGTATTTTCATTAACGTTAACGAGGACTAGTAAATATAGTAACAAATGTATTGCTCATGGTTAGTTAATGTTGGTTAATGCATTAATTAATGTTTAATTAATGAAACTTATAGTAAAGTGTTACCAATAAGTATAACAAGGTTGGGTTCCTTTAACTGTCCATCCTATTAAAAACAGCTTAAATATAGCTAGGCTATATAAGATGGTTGTAAAAATTGAGAATTTTTTAATAATGGAATATTCGGGTCCAGCCGTAGACTAAATACAACCAAGAGACTGAAATGTTATCTGTCTGTCATACCCTTCTAAGCAAAACCTCTCCATTAGCTGAAAACACCACCACTGTCGAATCAATGGCACCTCCTCCTAAAACCACACACAAAAATAAAAAAAATTAAAATTACTCATACCAATAGATTGATGGCATACTTGTGTACAGTGGCGGTTCTAGACAATTTTTACTAGGGGGGCCAAGGGGGGGCCAGTGTTTAACCAGAGGGGCACATTAAAAATGGTAACAAATTATATTTAAAGATTATTAACTTCTTTACTTTACAATCATATAAACATTTATTACAACATTGTACAACATTTGTACAAGAGTGAGTGCAGGTGCAAAAAAGGTAGGTTTATTAATGTTGATGATTATTATCAATGATTTGTGAAGGATTTGTGAAGGATCATGTGACACTGAAGACTGGAGTAATGATGATTGTTATAGACTGAGCTATGGTTTATTGACCTGTAGGGGGCAATCTATTGCCCTTTGCCCTGGCTTAAATACAGCAAAGAAGATGTTAGTTGTAGATTTAATCCACCTGTGATCCTGTGACATCTGCGTGTGTATTGTCTCTTTGCTGCTGGCTCCTCTTGAGTAAACTCTTCAATTTCATCTTGACCAGACTTGTCTCTCTCAAGTTATTACATTTTGGCGACGAGGATGAAAGCAAGGAAAAGAAAATTTTGGAAAAGGTGAAAAAGCTGAATCCGTACAAGTGGGAGCTTTGGAAAAGAAGATGGCCAACATGGTAGGAACAGTCACACCATTTGATTGTCAATCGCAATCTTGGGAAGAGTATTGTGAAATCTTGCAGCACTTCTTTGAGGCAAATGAAATTACAGAAGCAGCCAAACAAAAAGCTATACTGTTGAGCACTGTAGGAAATCAAACATACAGTCTACTGAGGAATTTATTGAGTCCAGTTAAACCAGGAACAAAGACTTTTGAAGAATTAGTGGATTTATTGAAAGAGCATTTCAATCCAAAACCCAGTGAGATTGTACAACGGTTTAAATTCAATTCAAGATCAAGAGAAGAGGTGGAAAGTGTTCTTGAGTATGTGGCAGTATTGAGGAAATTGGCTCATGATTGTAATTATGGAGAAAAATTAACAGAGATGCTGCGGGATAGACTGGTATGTGGAATAAATGATGATCGTATTCAACGTAGACTGCTGGCAGAATCAGAGTTAACGTTTGAGAAGGCATTGAAAATAGCTCAAGCATTGGAAACAGCCAATAAAGATGTTAAGGATTTGCAAGCTCAACGTCCAGAAACATCCATTTCAATGAGAGTGCATAAAACATCAGTAAAACAAGATAGTCAAGGTAGAGCATGTTACAGATGTGGGAATTTGCAACATTTGGCCAATGAGTGCAGATTTATTTCAGAAAAATGTCACCAATGTGGGAAACAAGGACATATAATGAAAGTATGTAGATCAAAAGGTTCCATCAGAGAAACAACTTTTCAACGGGGAGAAAGACGTAAACAAAGTTGTGGCCAGAGGAGGACAGAGATCACATTATGTCAGCCGATATGAAAAAAGTGAATCTGATGAAGAAGGTATTTTTACAGTGCACAGTTTGAAAGAGACGGAGATTCCTAAGGTTGCTCCTCTGACTATTACATTGGCTGTAAATGATTCAAATATACCTTTTGAAGTGGATACAGGCTGTGGTGTGACTGTAATGAATGGGTCAAATTTTTCCAAATTATGGGAAGAACATAAAAATCCAGAATTAAAGACCTGTTCTTTGAAGTTAAAAACTTATACTGGCCAAGCCTTACCAGTGTTGGGTTCTGCGCAAGTGGTCGTCAGACACAAGGGAACAGTGAAGGAATTGCCAGTAGTGGTAGTGCCTGGAACAGGACCCAATTTATTGGGCAGAGGGTGGATCAAGGAACTGGGCATGAAATGGGAGGCCATACACAAGATTCAAGGGGATTAGTGTCACTAGAAATGTCCAACTTGTCTACTGTTTTAGCCCCAGTGCACAAGATGCTGCGAAAAGATGTCAAATGGCACTGGGGTGGAGAACAAGAAGCTGCTTTTGTTCAGTCTAAAAAAATGATCCAATCAGTACAAGTTCTGGTTCATTATGACCCCCAGAAAGATGTGATTTTATCATGTGATGCTTCTCCTTATGGCTTAGGTGCAGTTCTTTCGCATAAGATGCCAGATGGTAGGGAAAGACCCATTGGATTTATGTCACGGACATTGAATCAAGCCGAGCGGAATTATTCACAGTTGGACAAGGAAGGATTGGCTGTAATGTTTGGCTTACAACGCTTTCATAAGTATTTGTATGGTCGGAAGTTTACCATCGTTACAGATCATAAACCTTTGTTGTCGTTGTTTAACGAGTTAAAATCTGTTCCCCAAATGTCATCTCCTAGGATTCAGCGTTGGGCTGTGACATTAAGAGCATATGAATACAACATAATTTACAAACCTGGCAAGGATCATGCAAATGCAGATGCTCTAAGTCGATTACCCCTACCAACAGAATCTGTCCTTGAACAGGAGGAAAGAGTGCTGATGCTGGAGAATGCAGACATAACCTTGATTACAGCAGAACAGGTGAGAAGTTGGACACAAAAAGATCCGGTATTATCCAGAGTGAGAGAAATGGTGCAACGAGGATTCCTGCAGGAGTTAATTGGAGCAGAGTTTGACCCATTCACATCAAGGAAAGATGAATTAAGTGTACAGGATGGTTGTGTGCTTTGGGGGGCTCGCGTAATCATTCCCAGTGTGGGTAGATCAGAAGTTCTCAATCAGCTGCATCAGTGTCACCCCGGAGTGTCTAGGATGAAAGCGTTAGCCCGAAGTTATGTGTGGTGGCCCAAATTGGACCAGGATGTGGAAAGGTTAGTTAAAACCTGTCGTATTTGTCAAGAACATAGAAACGTTCCCGCTGTAGCTCCACTGCATCCTTGGAATTGGCCAGAAAAACCATGGCAAAGATTGCATGTAGATTATGCAGGACCCTTCATGGGAAAAATGTTCTTGGTCTTGATTGATGCACATTCAAAATGGATGGATGTGTATCCTGTGAATTCGGCTACATCTGCTGGAACCATTGAATGCTTGCGTACGAGCTTCAGTAACCATGGACTACCTGAACTGATTGTATCAGATAATGCTACTTGTTTTGTGAGTACTGAATTTAAAGAGTTCCTGAAAAAAAAATGGAGTAAGACATGTTACTTCTGCACCCTATCATGCTTCCAGTAATGGGTTAGTAGAAAGGGCTGTACAAATTGTTAAAGGCATGTTAAAAAAATGTGTTGAAGGAACAATTGCAACTAAATTGGCTCGAGTGTTATTCAGTTACAGGATTACTCCTCAGACTACCACAGGACTTTCTCCAGCTGAACTGTTGCATGGACGGAAATTGCGCTGTTCTTTGGACTTTATACATCCTGATTTAACTGGGAAGATTCAGGAACGACAACAAAAGAACAAAGTCTATCATGACAAAAAGGCCCATGAACGTAGCTTTGGTGTGGGAGATCCAGTACTTGTTCGGAATTTTACTTATGGACCGAAATGGATTCCGGGGCATATTGAGACTGTGACTGGACCACTTTCTTATAAGGTGATGTTGGGTGATGGGAGAGTGGTCCGAAGACATGTGGATCAAATTCATGCCCAACAGAAATTGCTGGTAAATCTTTCAGAGGAGGTTATGGACTGTAAATATCCTGATTTGGACTTCTCTGATAACTCGGCTCCTGTAGTGGCTAAAGAGACTGAGGAAACAGAGACTGAGGACATTTCTAGTGACACTAATCCCCTTGAATTAATTGGGAATTCTGTTCAACCTGGTGAGATAACCACTGAGTCACTGACTAAATCTTTTAGCCCTGTTGTGAGACGGTCACAGAGAACTAGGAAATTGCCTGGTCACTTAAAAGATTACGAACTGAAGTGAAGAAAAAAAAAAAAAAAAAGTGAAAAAAGGATTGTAAAAAAAAAAAAAAAAAAAATGTATATTGTTACATGATTGTTCAATGAAGTTTATTGTATTGTGATTTATGAAGAAATATTGTAAACTTGGGGGGAAGGAGATGTTATAGACTGAGCTATGGTTTATTGACCTGTAGGGGGCAATCTATTGCCCTTTGCCCTGGCTTAAATACAGCAAAGAAGATGTTAGTTGTAGATTTAATCCACCTGTGATCCTGTGACATCTGCGTGTGTATTGTCTCTTTGCTGCTGGCTCCTCTTGAGTAAACTCTTCAATTTCATCTTGACCAGATCTGTCTCTCTCAAGTTATTACAATGATAAATTCAGCTTTGATCACAATTACACTTTACTATATATTCACATAAAAAACAGTTATTTTACATTTTAATAATATCTCACAATTTTAGAGCTTTTTTGTATTTATAATAACATAAATGCAGCCTTGGTGAGCAGAAGAGACTTCTTTCAAAAACAACCAAAATAGTACCGTTTCCAAACTTTTGATTGGTAGAGCATATCTGCATGTATTGCATGTATTTAAAAAATGTAGGCCTAGAATTTACTTTAAAAAAAGAAACATTAGATCCATATTGTCAAAATTATTTACAGGAGAAAGCACCATTTTAAGGACATACAGTAGGCCTACAATGAAATGATAATTGAACTGCTTTGCAAATAGTAATAATCTTCTTCATCACAAACCTGATGGTGCAGTACTTGATCCCCATGGATCCACTTTCTGTCCCTCTGGCTGTTCCTCTCTCTGTCGCTGTATGTTTTCTTTCTCCTCACCCTCTTCTTCATTCTCCTCATCCTCTTTTTCATGCTCCTCCCCCTCTTCCTCATCCTCCTCACCGTCTGGAATTTCCCTCTCTGTGTCAGAGTCCTCACTTTCATCACCTCCAACCTCCACTGACTCCTCTAGCTCTCCCTCTTTCTGCTCCTCAACTCTCTCAATACCTTGATTCATTTCTCTCACTTTTTTGTTAACAAAAAAGGGCGCTATGTCCTTTCCTCGTTTCAAGATAACTATCAGAAGAAAAAAAACGTGCATTACATTTCGTTGCCTAACCATCCCTCTCTACTTAACACGGGCAATAATAACCTGTTGATTACTTTACTCAAATGTATGTTATCGCAATGCAACAGCCAAGACAGATGAAGTTACGTGGTTAACATCACAACATTGTGCAGGAACAACCAGTTACTTACGAGATACGAGTCACTTACGCGGCCGGCGCCCGCTCTAATTTACCCGTGTAGAACGTTCCGTCACGTTAGTTCCGCTTTTGGCGCTCGCGTGTAAAATCATAATAAAGTCATAATTCATTTTTTATTTTTATTTTTTGGTCAGCACAGGGGGGCCACAGGGGTGGCCATGGAAATTTCTACAGAGGCACGGGCCTCCCTAGGCCTCCGTGTAGAACCGCCACTGCTTGTGTAAATCTACTTAAATACCATAATTGAATTTAGGCCTAATCCTGGCTTAATGCAAGCCCTGTCTGTGAAACTGGGCCATAGTTACCTTTGATAGTAAAATTCATAGACGCCCGTCTCACTTTCTAACGCTCTGTGGGATTGTCTGGAATTTCTCCTTTTGAGAGAAATTCTTGAATATGCACATAAAATGCAAAAGAATCCATTTTTTATTATTATTATTAGCCAGACAAGTATACAATATGCATAAATTTACATATTACATATACAAAGTCATTAAACAAAAAATGAACATTCATTAAAAAATGACAAGTCTTCCTTGCTTTTTTATTAATAATGTTCTCCAAGCTTGTGCAGTAGTCCTTTGTCTCCTGAAGAAAATGAATAAAATTTGGTTTGGATCCTGACCATTTTTTCTTGTGTATGTGAAATTTTCCCAAAATAATAAACAGTTGTACAATAAAAGTAAAATCATTATTATTATTGTCATTGGAATAATACATACATACAGTTGTGTTCAAAATTATTCAACCCCCACTGAAATTGATTGTTTTGGCCGGTTTGACATTGATTTTGATCATTCAGTCATCCTGCTTACAATTAAATCAAAGAGGCACGTGTAGGTCAGACAAATATAACATAACATTTATAATGAAATAACCACAAATGTCTTTTCTCTGCTCACATCATTATCAGTTTTATTCAACCCCCAAGTGACATTCAATCTTAATACTTAGTACAACATCCTTTTACAGTTATAACAGCTTTTAAACGTGAAGCATAGCTTGACACAAGTGTCTTGCAGCGAGCTACGGGTATCTTCGCCCATTCATCATGGGCAAAAGCCTCCAGTTCAGTCACATTCTTAGGCTTGCGCACTGCAACTGCTTTCTTTAAGTCCCACCAGAGGTTCTCAATCGGATTTAAGTCTGGTGACTGCGATGGCCATTTCAAAATGTTCCAGCCTTTAATCTGCAACCATGCTCTAGTGGACTTGGAGGTATTCTTGGGATCATTGTCCTGTTGAAAGGTCCAACGTCTCCCAAGCCTCAGGTTTGTGACGGACTGCATCACATTGTCCTCCAATATCTCCTGGTACTGAAGAGAATTCATGGTACCTTGCACACGCTGAAGCTTCCCAGTACCTGCAGAAGCAAAACAGCCCCAAAGCATGATTGACCCCCCGCCATGCTTCACAGTAGGCAAGGTGTTCTTTTCTTCATAAGCCTTGTTCTTCCTCCTCCAAACATAGCGTTGAACATAACAGTTCTAAGTTTGTTTCATCAGTCCACAGAACACTATCCCAAAACTTCTGTGGTTTGTCCACATGACTTTTGGCATACTGCAGTCGACTCTTCTTATTCTTTGGAGACAGCAAGGGGGTGCGCCTGGGAGTTCTGGCATGGAGGCCTTCATTACGCAGGGTGCGCCGTATTGTCTGAGCAGAAACTTCAGTACCTACATCTGACAAATCTTTTCTCAGTTCCTCAGCAGTCACACGGGGACTTTTCTCCACTCTACGCTTCAGGTAGCGCACAGCAGTCGAAGTCAGCATCTTCTTTCTGCCACGACCAGGTAGCGTTTCAACAGTGCCCTTTGCCTTGAATTTGCGAATGATGCTTCCTATGGTGTCTCTTGGTATGTTTAACATCTTTGCAATCTTCTTATAGCCATTGCCCTTCCTGTGAAGAGTAATCACCTCTTCTCTTGTCTTCCTGGACCATTCTCTTGACTTCACCATGTTTGTAACCACACCAGTAAATGTCTAGAAGGAGCTGAGTATCACAGTCATTTTAAAGCTGCCTAATTGGTGCTTATTAGGCTTTATTGCTGCTCCCTGACATCCACAGGTGCTTTCAATACCTGATTGAAAACACTTCAATGGACCTCTGTTCTTCAGAGTGGTAGTCTTTAAGGGGTTGAATAATTGTGTCAATGAAGAATTCACAAAAGAAACATTTACTACTGTATTACAAAACCAATTGATGTCATTTTAGTTGCATATGCTTCTTTAAGAAGTCCTTGTAGGATTTCATTCTGAATTCAATTACAAATGTACTCTAAATTCTCTAAAACCATTTACAGCATTGGGGGGTTGAATAATTTTGAACACAACTGTATATCAAAATTATTTAATTTAAATATAACATTTGTTTTCCTCTTAATGAAATTTTCCACATCCACCCAAAAAATCTTTGTGTAAATACAATTACAAAATAGATGGACAATAGATTCTTTTTCCACAGAACAAAAATCACACAAATAATCGATCTCTAAATGAAACCTCTCTAACACACTTTTAGCTGGATATATACCAAGTCAAATTTTAAAAGTAACCTCCTTCACTTTATTATTTAAACAGTATGCTTCACAAATACACCAAGCTTTTTTCCAATTTATATTTCTAAATACACTGGTCCACAATATGCTTTTATGAGTAGCTGTTTCATCTATTATAATATTCCTTATATGTTTATTTGTACAACTGTGTTTGAAAATATCAGTGTCTCCTATAAACATCCTGCCTTTAATGAATATTGCGTCACTTCTACAAGCTCTTACAAAATGAATAACTTGTTGAGGTATGGCGTCAAATACAACAGCAAACTCTTCTGGTGTAACTGGAAACCCAAATTTATCCAAGAATTCACTATAAGATAACAAATTACCATTTGAGTTTAAAAGTTGTCTGACTAACACAATATTATTTTCGTACCAACTGTTATAGAAGAGAGATCTGTTTTTATATTGAATGCACCTATTATTCCAAATAATATATCTATTTGGGGAAAAATTGTGTTTAAACACCAGCATCCAGGCCAATAAAGCTTGTTTGTGAAATTTAGCTAATTTTACAGGCAGTTTTTCAGTTTTAAAATCACATCTCAAAAGAAGATCTATGCCACCCACCATGTCAAACTCATATTTTGGAAACGTATACCACATGCTATCCTTTTCTTTAATAAATTTGATCAACCAATTAATCTTGAATGTATTGTTTAAAGTTTCATAACTAAACACAGCTAATCCACCTTTGCTCTTTGGTTTACATAAAATTTCTTTTCTCAAATAATGATGTCTATTTCTCCATAAGAATTTAAATAACATTTTGTCAAAATCTTTGCACACATTAGATGGCATATCTAAAGCTAAAGACACATAAACAGATCGTGATATCCCTTCTGCTTTGGACAGTAAGACTCTACCATTCATGGATAAATCTCTTTGAAGCCAGATATTAAATCTTGTTTTTGTTTTGTCAATTATTGTCTTGAAATTGAGCATACTACGAACATGCTCATCTTTATGTATAACAACACCTAAATATGTGAATGTATGTTTAATAGGAATGCCATGTAAGTCTGTTAAATTACATTCTTTAAGTAGAAACAGCACAGATTTATTTATATTCATTTTAAGATCCGATACTGAGGAAAACTTTTTAATGCAGTTAATGGCTTTTACTATTTCTGAATCATTTTTAAGGAAAATAGTGGTATCATCAGCCAATTGACACAATTTGAGTACTCTTTCAAATACTCTTATACCTTCGAATTTTGCTTTTTTAATATGTAGAGCCATAACTTGTGTAACTAATTAAAACAAAAATGGAGACAAAGGGCTACCCTGCTGTATACCTCGATTAATCTTAAACCTGCCACTTGTACCCATTAATAATTTGACTGAACTGTTACATCCATTGTAAATCGTTCTAACAGCTTTTTGGAAGTAATCTCCAAAACCAAAATGTTGAATACATTTGAACATAAACTCATGACTCATGGTATCAAATGCTTTGTAAAAGTCTATGAATAGCATAAAAGAATCAGTTGGTATATAGCGATTGTAATCAATCATATCCAAAATTAATCTAATATTACTGATAATGATATTCCTCAATGATCTCGTCCAGACCTTTCTTTAATCTTTTTGCAAAAACTAGAGCAAAAAGTTTAGCGTCATTATTCAGAAGGGTAATCGGTCTCCAGTTGTCAATGTAAAGTTTATCCTTATTAGGCTTAGGAATAATTGTAATAAGACCTTGTTTGAGAGTTGCAGGTAATTCCCCGTGTTCAATGGATTCTTTAAACATGGCTGCTAAGAATGGAGATAACTGACCACTGAACATCTTATAGAATTCACTGGTAAGCCCATCGTTCCCTGGAGACTTATTATTTACATTTAGTCATTTAGCAGACGCTTTTATCCAAAGCGACTTACAAGTGAGGAAAACAAACAAGCAATTCTTCATGAATTGGCAAATAACACAGGAAGTGCTCACAATACAAGTTTCATACATTGCTCAGTACCATAAGATAGAGTATGAAGGGTGATTTTGTGCCTCTCTGTGACGGTACCACAAGCCTACGCTCCTTTAGTGATCGCAGGCTTCTGGTGGGGACGTAGCGTTGTAGCAGTGTGTGGAGGTAGGAAGGTGCAGAGCCTGTGGTGGATCTGTAAGCATCTGCGCCTTGAACTTGATGTGAGCAGCGAGGGGTAGCCAGTGCAGAGAGATGAAGAGGGGCGTGACGTGGGCTCTCTTAGGCTCGTTGAACACAAGACATGCAGCAGCGTTCTGGATCATTTGAAGAGGTTTGATTGCACTTGACGGCAAACCAGCCAGAAGAGCATTGTAATCAAGCCTTGAAATGACCAGGGCCTGGACAAGCAGTTGTGTTGCGTGCTCAGTCAGGAAGGGACGGATTTTCCTGATGTTGCGAAGAGCAAATCTGCATGACCGCGCCGTCTTTGAGATGTGGTCTCTGAAGGTCAGTTGGTCATCGAAGATAACTCCAAGATTTCTGGCCGACTTTGATGGGGTAATGGTTGTTGTACCAAGCTGTATGTTGATGTCGTGTTGTAGAGTAGGAGTGGCAGGGAAGACTAAAAGCTCAGTCTTTGCCAGGTTGAGCTGCAGGTGGTGTTCTTCCATCCACGTGGAGATATCCGCCAGACAGCTTGAGATCCGTGCAGCTACTGTGGAATCATCTGGTTGGAAGGACAGGTAGAGTTGTGTGTCATCAGCATAGCAGTGGTAGGAGAAACCATGTGCCTGTATGATGGGACCCAGTGATGTGGTGTAAATGGAGAATAGGAGGGTACCAAGAACTGAACCCTGAGGGACCCCAGTGATCAGTTCATGAGGTTTGGATACCTCCCCTCCCCAGGAGACTCTGAAAGACCTACCTGTGAGATAGGACTTAAACCACTGAAGTGCAGTACCTGAGATACCCAGTGACGAGAGGGTGGACAGAAGAATTTGATGGTTTACGGTGTCGAAGGCAGCAGATAGATCCAGCAGAATGAGAACAGATGATTTGGAACCAGCCTTTGCAATTAGCAGGGATTCCGTGACAGACAGTAGCGTAGTCTCTGTGGAATGGCCGCTCTTGAATCCAGATTGGTTGACGTCCAGATGGTTGTTCTGTATGAGGAAGGATGACACCTGGTTGAACACAACTCGTTCAAGTGTTTTTGATATGAATGGTAGGAGAGAGACAGGTCTGTAGTTGTCCACGAGTGATGTGTTTAGTGAGGGTTTTTTAAGCAGTGGGGTTACTCGAGCCTGCTTGAGTGTGGTAGGAAAAGTGCCTGTGTGGAGAGACGAGTTAATAATGTGTGTAAGTGCTGGTAAGAGAGTGGGAGAGATTGCTTGTAGAAGGTGTGAGGGGATGGGGTCTAGAGGGCAGGTGGTGGGATGAGTGGAGAGGAGAAGTTTTGATACTTCCGCCTCCGTGAGAAGGGAGAAGGAAGAGAGAAGATTAGAGGATGAGGAGGGGATGAGTTCCTGTGTGGGTGGTGCAGAGAACTGGCTCCTGATGGCAGATGTCTTGTCGGTGAAGAAATTGGCGAATTAATCAGCAGTTAAAGATGTGGTGGGTGGTGGTGGAGGGGGACAGAGGAGTGCGTTGAATGTCTTGAAGAGTGAGCGTGTGTTTGTAGCGCCGTTGATCTTTTCGTGGAAGTATGAGGACTTAGCTGCATGGACTCCCCCAGAAAAAGATGATAGCAGATCTTGGTACGAACCTAGGTCAGATGGGTCTTGTGATTTGCGCCATTTCCTTTTTGCTGCCCTGAGTTTGGTCCGGTCATCATGAAGCGCATCCGATATCCAGGGGTTGGAGGGAGTTGCTTGAGCTGGTTTGGATGACAGAGGACAGATACTGTCTAGGGAAGAAGATAAAGTGGAGCATAACGTGTGTGTTGCAGTATTTACATCCAAAGAGGAGAATTGTGTTTGTGTGAGAAGGGAGGTTGACACAACAGAGGAGAGATGAGAAGGGGAAAGAGAGCGCAGGTTTCTTCTGAAGGAAACATGTGAAGTGGTTGGTGGTGCACAAATAAGTTGCAGATTGAAAGTGATGAAGAAATGGTCAGAGACATGCAGAGGTGTGACCAGAATGTTGTCAGTGATACAGTTACGTGTGTAGATCAGGTCCAATTGGTTGCCAGATTTGTGGGTGCTTCTGGTGAGTGCCACAATCGTATCCGTATTTATCTGTTTATCCGTTGTAATCATGTATTTCCGTTTCTCCGTCTATGTTGTATCATGCCTGTTTGTTTATCTGTTTATTCTGTTCCCCGGTCCTGTCTTTGTCACATGTTCTTTGTTTTCGTTCAGTCCCGTCATCTGTCACATGTTCTTTTGTTATTATCCTGTCAGTTTGATCATGTGCTCCTTGTTTTCGTCATCGTCATTATTAGTTCATTGTCTCCACCTGTGTCCGATAATCAGCCATGTCTATCACCTGTGTAACCCTCATTTTCCTCTTGTGTTCTCTGTATAAATTCCCTCTGTTTCAGTCCAGTCCTGGTTCGTTGTTAAAGTAACGTTATATGGCTTGTGTTACCTGTCTGTGTAAGCTTCGTTGTGTAAATAAATCTGTTAACCTGCATCCGTCCTGTGTCTCCGTGCTTCTGAGCACCCCCTCGAGCAAGCCGTTACAGATCGACGAACCTAACAAATCAAAACAACATCAACTACAACGACGATGAATTCCGCCATTGCGTTGGATCATCTGTGGAGCATCCGGCAGCGGGGACGCCCGCTGGAGAGGTATGTGGAGGAGTTTGTTGAACTTTCCCATCTGGTGGGCTGGTCGGATGCTTCACTTAACACCGTGTTTTGGTTGGGACTGGACGAAGACATGATTCGCCCGAACGAACCGATGTACTATTACACTCTAGCTGAATTGATTAATTTAGTACTAGATCTAAACGGTTCTAAGTTCGAGGTTGAGGAGTGTGATATCCGTCCAGTTTCAACCAAAACACCCGCTCCGCCAGCCCAGCCTTCTCCGAGTACCCCCGCATACCTCTGCAGCGGAGCGATTCCGGTCTGGCCGCCTTACCCGTTCTCTTACGAGGAGGAGGAGCTTCCGGATCTCCTCGGTCCGCACCACAACACCCTGCCGTATGATACCGTCCTCAACCCTGCCGTTTTTCGGACCGCCGCTCCGAAATCTCATCGTGGGCCGCCGCCAAAAGGGGCCGCACGCAAGCCACGCCCCCGAAAGGCCACGAGGGATCGCGAGCCCGCTCCAGCGCACCGCGAGCCCGCTCCAGCGCTCGCCTTCCCCGGGCCGTCTCCAGCGCTCGTCATCCCAGAGCCGTCTCCAGCGCTCGTCATCCCTGAGCCGTCTCCTGCGCTCGCCTTCCCAGAGCCGTCTCCTGCGCTCGCCGTCCCAGAGCCGTCTCCTGTGCTCGCCGTCCCAGAGCCGTCTCCTGTGCTCGCCGTCCCAGAGCCGTCTCCAGTGCTCGCCGTCCCAGAGCCGTCTCCAGTGCTCGCCACCCCAGAGCCGTCTCCTGAGCTCGTCGTCCCAGAGCCGTCTCCAGTGCTCGTCGTCCCAGAGCCGTCTCCAGTGCTCGTCGTCCCAGAGCCGTCTCCAGTGCTCGTCGTCCCAGAGCCGTCTCCAGTGCTCGTCATCCCAGAGCCGTCTCCAGTGCTCGTCATCCCATAGCCGTCTCCAGTGCTCGTCATCCCAGAGCCGTCTCCTGTGCTCGCCATCCCAGAGCTCCCTGACTTCCCCGGGCTCCATACCTTCCCAGAGCTCCCTGACTTCCCAGAGCTCCCTGACTTCCCTGAGCTCCCTGACTTCCCAGAGCTCCCTGACTTCCCTGAGCTCCCGAACTACCCAGAGCTCCCGGACATCCCAGAGCTCCCTGACTTCCCCGGGCTCCATACCTTCCCAGAGCTCCCTGACTTCCCAGAGCTCCCTGACTTCCCAGAGCTCCATGACTTCCCCGAGCTCCCGAACTACCCAGAGCTCCCAGACTTCCCAGAGCTCCCTGACTTCCCTGGGCTCCATGCCTTCCCAGAGCTCCCGGACTTCCCTGAGCTCCCAGACTTCCCTGAGCTCCCAGAGCCGGCGCCTGACCTTCCACCGCCAGAACCTGCACCTGACCTTCCACCGCCAGAACCTGCACCTGACCTTCCACCGCCAGAACCTGCACCGGACCTTCCACCGCCAGAGTCTGTGCCACCAAGGTCACCGACATGGGGGACCCTTCCCCTGAAAATTTTGGGGGGGGGGCCCAGTGGCCTCATCCCCGGTGGCCAGAGCGAAGGAGGTCATGGCCGGGACTCTTCCCTGGACTCCTCCATGGCCACCTGACCCCCTGGCATCCGTTGTGACTCTGCCCTGGACTCCTCCATGGCCACCTGACCCCCTGGCATCCGTCGTGACTCTGCCCTGGACTCCTCCATGGCCGCCGGAACTCCTAGACCCGCCTTGGCGCCCGGAGGTCCAGGAGACACCCTGGAGGCCACCTGAACTGCCAGCCCCCCTCCCGGATCTGTTCCTTCACGGCGCGAGGACGCGCCTTCCGGGAGGGGGGAGTACTGTCACAATCGTATCCGTATTTATCTGTTTATCCGTTGTAATCATGTCTTTCCGTTTCTCCGTCTATGTTGTATCATGTCTGTTTGTTTATTCTGTTCCCCGGTCCTGTCTTTGTCACATGTTCTTTGTTTTCGTTCAGTCCCGTCATCTGTCACATGTTCTTTTGTTATTGTCCTGTCAGTTTGATCAGGTGCTCCTTGTTTTCGTCATCGTCATTATTAGTTCATCGGCACCAACTGTGTCCGTTAATCAGCTATGTCTATCACCTGTGTAACCCTCATTTTCCTCTTGTGTTCTCTGTATAAATTCCCTCTGTGTCAGTCCAGTCCTGGTTCGTTGTTTAAAGTAACGTTATATGGCTTGTGTTACCTGTCTGTGTAAGCTTCGTTGTGTAAATAAATCTGTTAACCTGCATCCGTCCTGTGTCTCCGTGCTTCTGAGCACCCCCTCGAGCAAGCCGTTACAGTGAGGAGTCTGTTGAAATCAAATGAGGCTAGGAGAGAGAGGAAGTCAGAAGCATAAGGTTTATCGAGGTGAATGTTGAAATCGCCCAGTAGTACAAGTGGACTACCATCGTCTGGGAATGAGGACAGCAGCATGTCCAATTCCTCAACAAAGGTACCCAATTGACCTGGGAGGCGGTAGATGAGTACAAGATGAATTTTGACAGGGTATGTAATTGTAATGGCATGTGATTCAAACGAATAATTGCTGTATAGAGCAGGGTGAGTTAAGTATTTCCAATTGTTAGAAATGAGGAAACCTGTGCCTTCAAAAAGAGAAGAAAGAGCAGTGGGGGTTGAGGAGTCCTCTGGACGAATCCATGTCTCAGTCAAGCCTAAGATATTGAGAAAAGAGTTAGTGGCAAAGGCTGGAATGAAGTCAGCTTTGTTAACAGCTGACTGACAATTCCATAGGCCTACAGAAACAGATAGAGGTTGGTTAGAAGAGGAGGAAATATGACGCAGGTTAGTATTGTTGCGCTGCCTTCTACGGGTGATAGTGGAGCGTATGCGAGTGACAACAGGAATATATTGAAAGCACATGTTGAGTATGGGAGCAAAGAAAAAAAAAAGGGGGGGGGGGGGGGTACTTAAGTGTCCTGTCGGTGTCCTTGCTCGGTGGAGTCGCGCAGGTAGAGTCGCAGGTCTTTACCCAAGTCGGTCTTCACACAAGGAGGCTGAACACGACGGCTGAACGCTTCCGCTGACGCTTCCGCGCAAGCGCGGACAAACTAAATAAATAGCTTGCCTATTAACATATGAGTGAAAACAGCTGAGTCCGCCCTAACAATTAGCTCAGCAAAAGAGTTTCGCCGTGAATGGGCCAAATCGAAACTACTGCAGGAAGCGCACGTACAGCACTTAAGTTCACAGCCCAGCAATGCCAAAAACTAACAACCGCTACAGTTCTTCTAAATGGCAGCGAATTCAAATTACAAACAGATACAAATCAAAGCGTAAACATACAATTAAGCAAAGAATCGAAATGAATCCTTCCTAGCAGCAAATAATAACTTAGCAATAGAGCCGAAATGGGTATTAGGTAAACACTCACGCGCTCTTGCCGTCTTCAGTGATCTCACGCTTGTCCTGTAGGTTCTACTGTACGTTCTACGCTCCTACTGTATCTACTGTATCTACAATAGATACAGTAGAACCTACAATACAATTTTTTTCCTCTTCTAGATTAATATCTTTGTCGCAAAATAATCTAAATTTTTCATCTATTTTCTTTGTTGTGTCAGAAATGTTACTCAAAAATAAATCTGTTTCTCTATCATTGTACAGGTCTGAAATATATAGATTTCCATAAAACTGGGTGACATATTCAGCAATATCTTTATTGTTTTCACATACTTTATTATTAATCATGAGTTTACGCATAGATGGTAATTCCCTATTACGATTTTCTAAATTTAAAAAATATTTTGTATTTTTCTCACCTTGTTCCATCCACTTCTGTCTACTTCTTATAAAGGCACCTTTAGCTTTACCTATATAGATTGTGTCTAATTGTAATTGCAAGGATGCCAATTGTTCAAGTTCTTCATTTGTTAATATTTGTTGTACTGGATAATTCCATTATCTCTTCAAATACTTTGTTTTCTTTAACTTTTTTTTTAGCAATCTTTTTTCCTGTATTTATAGCTATGCTTCGTATTTCAAATTTCATTGATTCCCAATTGTGACCAAATTTATTGAAGATACATGCCCGTTTCCAAAATTGTTCTATAATTTCAGTGGCTTTATTTTTAAACCATTCATTTTCTAACAAATTTTTATTTAATTTCCAATAGTTTGTTTTAGGACCAGCTGAACTTACAGCATCTTTGTTCATTTTAATCATTATAGCCTTGTGGTCTGTTAATACTGAAGTATCGATTTTCACTAATTCAACATCATCTGCACTCTTTGTAGAAATTAGCCAAAAATCAATACGAGATTGTTTGGTCAAATCATTAATGTGGGTAAGTATATCTCCAGATATCTAAAAGATCCAATCTAGCACATATATTTTTTAATTCACATGCTTTTTCATTGTTTTTGGGGACCACCGGTCTATTTCTTCATCCATAACAGTATTAAAGTCACCACCCCAAATAATCATTGCATAAGGAAATTTAGAACACAATTGGTGGATTTTACTCTCAATTGTTAAAAACAATTGGTTATTCTTCTGCTTGTTATTTGTGGCATAAACATTTACTCTAATATATTGAGAAAGATCAATACTAACATGTAGAATTATCCATCTTCCTTCAGTATCTGTTAGCTTACTGTGAATGCATCCTTTGAATTTACCTTTCAATATAATTACTCCTGCAGATTTGTTAGTAACAAATGAGAACCAAACATCATTCCCCACTGACTTCTCCAAAAAGTCACATCTGCTTTACAAGCATGAGACTCCTGAATAAAATAAAAGTCTGCACCTTTGCTTTGACAATACAAAAATAAAGATCTTCTTTTCAGTTGGTTTCTTATACCTCTGGCATTAATGGAAAAAATTGAAATTGACATGAACAACAACAACAAAGTAAAGATGAACGTATCCCAAGTGCACTTAGTAGGAACATAAAATTGTCACACACTTCAACCATGTTGCATATCGACAACAACTCAGAACAGTCTACTTTGGACTTCAGTAGCAGTCAACAAAGCAATATCTAACAAATAGTCAATATCTGAAGACTCTATATCAATATCAATCTATGTCTATATCAATATCTGAAGATTGGGAGGAATAGACCTTATACTGAAATGTTCATCCTTTAATTTCTCTCCCATTCACAAATGCTTTGTTACCTACCAAGTAAGCTTTCTCCCCATTTTTCCTAGCCTTCAGACGAGCACGTGTTGCCCTATCTTCAGCTGTCAGATCTTCCTTCACTTGACAACCTCTTCTCTTGAGGAACTCGTTGTTCTTAGCTGATCTATAGATGAGAATCTGATGATCACCGGCCGCGGTAACTGGTTCTTTCCTCCGCTGTCCATTCTGCCAATGCGGTGAGCCACATCCACTGCTGCCTCGATTTCTTCACCGTCACTGCCGGGAATTGCTGCACGAAAAATCTCTTTTACCTTAACTTTGACGTTTTCCTCTCGCGCTTCAGCAACTCCATACACACGAAGATTGTATCGACGGCTATACCGATCCGCGTCATTCACCTTTTGCTCCAATTCAGTAACTTCCTTTTGCATTTGTTCTACTCTCATCTTCATTATGGTGTTTTCCTTCTTTAGATCAACCACTTCTTGATGGCAGAAGTCCAGAGATTTTTTAAGCCCCTCGATTTGCATGGCGTTGTGTTTAACTGCTTCATCAGTTTGATCTGCTCTTTCGTTGATTTTGGCAGTGATAACGCGAATGACGTTGTCTTGTAACTTGGCCAGAGATGGTTCAGAATTTACTTGCCTCTGTTCTTTCCGCGCTTTCTTGGAAAGTTTTTTATCCGGTGTATTAGGGTTAGAATCACATGTTCCATAATTTTCCTTGTAAGCCTTGCAGGAATATGAGTGTGTATCTTGAATTACTCTCTTATCTTTGATGGTAACTACCTCCATTTCTTCCTCAGTGCACGACACACATGTCGAGTTTTTCTCCATGTCCAAGTCTGACAGTTCTGAGATAAAGTTCTCAATATAACGAATAAACCAACAAGATATTTAGCTTAAAAGGACAATTGAACAACCGGAACACAAAATAAATGCAACTGTATCATGCAAACATCACTAACTGTGTGTGACAAAAAATTTTAACGATTCTTAGTGGATTAACACAACCACTCGTTCCGCCATCTTGATCGGACCTCCAAAAGAATCCATATTGCTATCAAATGTCATTCTCCAGCATGTCACTATAAATCGAGCACATGCGCACAGTACAAATCGCGACAGTGACGTCGTTGTCTTAAAAAGTTAGCGATGACAGGAAGTGGCAGTAAATTCGCACATGCGCAGAACAAATCGTGTTTCCGGTATGGATCGAGTAGTGACAGACCTGTATATATTGACGCAGTCGACTCACCTGTGCCCAACATGCCCGAAATCCAGCTCTTCCTGTTTGATGAAGAATATTTCATCCTTGAGAAATCTTTGCCACAATTCTCTGGCCTAGGAGCGATTATCCTCTACATAGCACCAAATATCTCGCGCACTATTTGATAGATAGAACTAATTCATTGTCTGGCTATTTTAAAAAATCCTCAATTTCAATTTGCCCACGACGAGAAACCAGCAAAATACAGGAAGTGGCGCTTTCCACAGACGAGACGGATGCTTTCTCAAACTCCATGTCTACATATGCTGCGAGTTTGGACTGTTTTTAACGTTCATCTGGAAATGCAACGTGCGGCGTTTAAACCGATTTGTAAAGCATGTCATTTATAAACCTACGCAAACGCAGGAGAATGCATCAGTATGTTTCTACTCGCGATTTCAAAATAAAAGTTTAAGCCCTCGTTTAGGTCCACATGTTCTTGGGTCAATATCACTATAAAGTCATTATGAACATAATGTAAATTTTTCATTTTACACCATTTTCTTAGATTGGATGAATGTGATTTTGGCATGTCCCACACACTGCTCAACTGACTTCAGTGAGTGTAAAAAGTGGTTAAATGACACAAAACTAGTTGTATGATAAAACAAGTCAATTTGTTAATTTATATTCTACTTTTATAATAATAACATTTTGCCTGTGACCCTGAAATTGCTGTGCACACTATCATTATGGGGTAACTGTCCCTTTAAGAAACCCGCTGATGTTCTAAGTGACATCATCACCCCCTCTGGTCTTTCTTCAATGGAGATTAAACATCTGCTACGATTACACAAAGTATCTACACCTATATTTACTAATTTCCTCCATATTGTGTTTGTAGTTGGATGTTGTCAAGCTTAGCATGTCCACCCTGTCATGGAGAATTATTAATGTAAAAACTTTCCTGAATATCTCATCATATTGATTTTAAACCACACTAAACAAGAAGTTAGTAAACACAATAACATCAACATTGTCTATTTTTGTTCTATTTCGCCAACAAAAATAGTTCAACACAAAGCCACATTGGAGCTGTTGTGTCTTCTGAGTTGGTTATGAATGAATGTGTGGTTTTAAATGAATCCAGTGAGCAGTTTTAGTTTAATGTTTTAAAGGTTTCTTCTACCTGTTGTTTCTCTGATTTTAATGTTTTCTTCACCCATTAAAGCCTTTGTCCACCCTGTTATCTTCATTTTTAACAAGTTAGCAAAACCTTTGGTGTGATTTCTTTATAAAAGAATGAGGCCAGTTAGAATTGTTTGAGGATTTGACCAGATATTTTTGTTGTTAGATGTTATTTAGAAAACTATTGCATATTTTATAGGGAAGCAATTATTTTGCAGTAATTTCATTATTATCAAAAGACTTTTCCGATTAATTAAAATGTTTTGGTGAGAAAGGGACTGAATATCCTTCTGAAAATCTACATTTTATGTGATGAAAATATATTTAAACTACTTTCATTTTGTCCATGACAGGGTGGACATGTTTTGTTCATCGTCTGCTTGCAGTTAATTTATAAAAAGTGCTGCATCTTGACCAACATGCATTTCTAACAGCCTAAGGTCTCCTAAACAACAAATATGAAGTTAAATGGAAAATCTAAGCTTTTTATTTTGGAAATTGTGAAGTCTCAAAGGCACTTCATGGTGATTTTGACACTTGTTAAAGAAATTACAGTGGTTGTAGCATTTCTGTCGTAAAGAAATGGCCAAATATGAAAGATTAAGAGGACATTTGAAATAAATCTGAGCCAATATTAAACCAGGATTAGATCGTGTCGTAAAGTGTAAAAACAATCGTCATGCAGGCATTTGTTAGAATAGATAAAAGAACATTAGTTATATTGTATGATACATTATGTATTCTGAGTAATGGCAGAATAATTGAACGATTACTCGATCACCAAAATAATCGTTAGTGACAGCTCTATTATATATATATATATATATATATATATATATATATATATATATATATATATATATATATATATATTTCATGTTAAAAAATACCTGTTACTGTGTCTTATTTTATATTAATATTATTTTGTCATTCTATATTATTTTTTGTCATAAATATTCTATTATTATTATTACTGTTGTTGTTTTCCATCACTTCTCTTCATATATATATATATATATATATATATATATATATATATATATATATATATATATATATATATATATATATATATATATTAAAATTAGCATTACCATTGTTGTCTCTGGTTTGTCACTCATCAGCACGGGCAGATGTTTGCCTCCTGGGTCACCATGGGAGCGTTTTGATTGTCATTTTATTTTAGGAAATATTTTTACTTTGTGACCAGGCCAGCATAAGCCAGCCGAATATGACCAATAGGGGCAGTAGACCCTCTCAAGTCATTCAACTAAATGAATATTACGCAGTGGTGCGGTACATGGTCTCTTTATTTCTCTTCGAAAAAACCTTTGCCTTTGGAGGCAATCATGACTTTTCTTGTCACCAGAGAACTAAGCATCTCTGTGCTCAGGCTAGCTGTCACACCGTCACCGTCACCAGCATGACAAGCTCCACCCACACGATCCCAATCACCGGAATTCTGATCACCTGCACCTGCCACCACTCACGCTCACGCCTTAAAAAGCCCTCACACACACAGTCAGTTGTCTGATCTCATCATTAATGGACCCCAGACTTACCTGCCACCACTTACCTGCCACCACTTACCTGCCACCACTTACCTGCCCTTCTCGACTCCCTCGGATGTTTCCTTGACCTTTTGATCTGGCATGGGCGCGAACCGCTGGACTGTCATCTTCCACTCTACAAACACACGGACATTGTGCCAATTCTCAAGCTAAGTCATTTCCCGGTTTACTAACTCAGAGACTCACCATACCAAACCGCATACCTGTTGTTATTTGCACTCTGTTCAATAAAACATTGTTTGAACATTTACCTTCTTGTCCGTGTCTGACAGAAGATCAGACCGACACACATGATGCAGACGATCACGACAACCAGCACCACGAATACCCTCTCCGATGCCGTCCCAGCCGGTCGCGTTCCACTTCCTGCACCGCAGCCTGGATCTTCTTCTTCGGTCTACTCAGCTGCCTCTGCATGTCCCATGGCCCGACCAGCGCCCTACTCTGGTGAGGCGGAGGACTGCAATGGATTTCTAATGCAGTGTTCCTTGTATTTTGAGATACAACCACATCTCTTTGTGTCGGAGAAAGCTCAAGTGGCGTTTATGGTCAACCTCCTTACTGGCAAGGCTTTACGTTGGGCACAAGCCCTTTGGCAGTCCAACGCAGCCATATTATCGTCCCTTGTAGCCTTCACGATACATTTCAAGGAAGTCTTCGGCCAAATCACTTCATCTCTCTCTGTTGCAGATCAACTTTACCATCTCCGCCAAGGCAATTCCACCATTGGTGATTACACCCTGCAGTTTCGGACCCTCGCATCCAATAGCGGGTGGAACGAGACTGCTTTACTGACAGCCTACCGTCAAGGCCTCAACCCCAATATTTGTCAACTAATGGTCATCTATGACGACACCATGGGGTTAGAGGCCTTCCTTCAGAAGACCGTCAGGGTCTCCCAACGCCTTACCGCCTGCGAAAGCAACCTACCAGCATTGCAGTCCCCGTCCGCCAGTCCGCCAGCCGCCCTTCCAGCACCTGAGCCCATGAATGTGGACCATTACCACCTATCGCCAGCAGAACGACAACGAAGAATTACACATCACTTATGTCTCTACTGCGGTGGCAATGGACATCAACGTCTCAACTGTCCCGTACGTCCCCCTCGGCCCGTGGTGAGTACAATTCAGATACAACTCAAAATTTCTCACCTGATTTGAACCACTGTATACTTTCTCGTAGAGCATTCCTATGTTTCAGCCCAAGCCCTCATAGACTCCGGGTCCGCCGGGAACTTCATATCACGTCAATTCCTTCAAACTCTAAATCTGAAACGACAACGTAGCGACCGCCCGATGAAGATCCACACCATCTTGGGAAAACCACTGGGTCGAGGGTGATCAACCACCATTCCCTGCCGCTCACGCTTCACATCGGATGCCTCCATCAAGAAAGGATCATGTTCATGGTGCTGGAAGGATCCACCACTGACATCATCCTGAGACGCCCGTGGCTGGCCGATCACAACCCTGTGGTGGATTGGAACACCGGCGAGATCCTCAAATGGAGTCAGCACTGTCGACAATCTTGTCTTCTGCCCATCGAGAAGATATCTCATCCCTCTTCTCCGGGCAACCTTCCTATCACTACGGCCCTCCACCTCAACTCCACCTCGGTGGAGAGTCCTGAGGTTGCTCCAAAGACCTCCATCCCAGACGAATACCGGGCGTTCCAGGATGTGTTTAGCAAGCGGCTGGCTACTCAGTTACCACCACATCGGCCATGGGACTGCGCCATCGACCTGCTACCTGGGGCAATCCTCCCAAAGGGGAAAGTCTACCCACTGTCCATCCCGGAGCAGAAGGCCATGGATGAGTATATCTCCGAGGCTCTCCAGCAAGGGTTCATTAGACCTTCCACTTCCCCTGCCGCGTCAAGCTTCTTCTTCGTTTCCATGAAGGATGGAGGCTTGAGGCCTTGTATCGACTACCATAAACTCAACTCTCAAACTGTGAAGTTCCGGTACCCCCTTCCTCTGGTCCCCGCTGCACTCGAACAACTCCGTGGAGCCAGCATCTTCACCAAACTGGACCGCAGCGCCTATAATCTCATTAATATCCGATATGGAGATGAGTGGAAGACGGCCTTCGTCACTCCTTCTGGGCACTACGAGTACCTCGTGATGCCGTATGGCCTGGCGAACTCACTGTCGGTGTTCCAAAACTATATGAATGAGATTTTCCGAGACCTCCTCCAGCAATTCGTGATTGTATACATCGATGACATACTCATCTACTCTCAATCCATTCAGGAGCACCAGGAACATGTTCGTCAGGTCCTACACCGGCTCCGGAACCACCGTCTCTACCTAAAACAGGAGAAATACGAGTTTCACATCCCCGAGGTCCAATTCCTGGGCTACCACATCAGCCAGGATGGGGTAAGGATGGACCGGAGGAAGGTGGAATCCATTCAAGAGTGGCTGGAACCTCAAACGGTAAAGGAACTCCAAAGATTCCTTGGATTTTCCAACTTCTACCGCAAGTTCATTCACAATTACAGCCTGATCAGTTCACCTCTTACCTCGTTGCTTAAGAAGGGCCCCAAGTCTCTGTCCTGGAACCCCCAAGCTAGCAAAGCCTTTCAAGCACTAAAAGAAGCCTTTTGTACGGCGCTGATCCTCCGTCACCCTAATCCCAACTTACCTTTCCTCATCGAGGTTGATGCGTCTCAAACAGGGGTCGGTGCCATCCTCTCACAGCGGCAGGGGAATCCCGCTCGTCTTCATCCATGCGCCTTCTACTCCCACAAACTGTCCCCGGCGGAGCAGAACTACGACGTGGGAAACCGAGAGCTCCTGGCCATCAAACTGGCTCTCAAGGAGTGGAGACACTGGCTGGAAGGAGCGAAACACCCGTTAGTCATTATAACTGACCATCGTAACCTGGAATACCTCCGAGACGCCAAACGGCTTAACACCCGGCAGGCCCGCTGGGCACTTTTCTTCACCAGATTCAATTTCACAGTGACTTACCGACAAGGCGAGAAGAATGTCAAGGCCGACGCCCTATCCCGGCTCCATGCTCCTGACCAGGACACTGACCAACCCGAACCTATCCTCCCTCCAGCCATGATTGTTAGTCCCATTCAATGGGAGTGGGATGAACGTATTCATCAGGCTCAAGAGACTGATCCTGCTCCGCCGGGAGTTCCGGAGGGGCTGACGTACGTTCCACCCACCTGCCATCAGCTCCTCTTGGAACAGTCCACACTTCTCCGGGCTCTGGACACCCAGGTAGCAAGCGAACACTCTCGCTCCTCCAACAACGCTACTGGTGGCCCTCCATGACCCAGGATGGTCGTCTCGTGAAAGGATGTTCTGTCTGCGCCATAACCAACACCCCACGTCAGCTGCCCGCAGGCAAACTCCTTCCACTATGCATACTCACCGGCCCTGGACCCATTTGGGTGTTGACTTCCTCACTGACCTACCACCCTCTAACACCTACACCAGCATCCTCGTAGTCGTCGACCGATTCTCCAAAATGTGTAAATTGATACCTTACAAGGGACTCCCTACCGCACTTCAAACTGCAGAGTTACTCTTCCATCATGTATTCCGGAATTTTGGCCTACCCGAGGATATTGTATCGGACCGAGGCCCCCAGTTCATTTCCCGGGTCTGGCAATCCTTCTTCCATCTACTGGGCGTTACCATCAGTCTCTCCTCCGTCTATCATCCTCAGACCAATGGCCAGACAGAACGTAAGATCCAGGAGATCGGGAGATAACTGCGGTCTTACTGCCATCAGAACCAACCATCTTGAGCCAGTTCCTTCCCTGCGCCGAGTACGCCCAAAACCCCCTTCAGCAGTCCACTACAGGATTGACTCCGTTCAAATGCGTACTCGGCTACCAACCACCTCTCTTCCCTTGGTCGGGGGAACAATCGGACGTACCTGCGGTGTCGAATTGGTTCCAACAGAGCGAGAGGGTCTGGGACTCAGCTCACGTCCATCTGGAAAGGGCAGTGCATAGAAACCAACAACAGGCCGACAGGCGCCGTGGACCCACACCTGTCTATTTACCTGGACAGCAGGTGTGGCTATCAACGAGGGACATCCGTCTACGCCTGCCCTGCAAGAAGCTGAGTCCCCGCTACATAGGTCCCTTCACGGTGCAGAGGCAGCTGAACGAAGTGACCTACCAACTCGACCTCCCAGCCACGTATCATATTTCCCCATCATTCCATGTATCATTACTCAAGCCTGTCACTGACCCCATGTTTCCGCCCACAGAACCGGAAGTCCCAGCCGTACCTCCTCCTCCTGACCTGGCTGAGACAGATACCATCTACCAGGTCCACAAAATCCTAGACTCCAGACGTCGCGGGACGCGCCTGGAATACCTGGTTGACTGGGAGGGTTTCGGGCCTGAGGAGAGATCCTGGGTAGCACGGGATGACATACTAGACCCTGCACTTCTCACCCACTACCATCAGGAACATCCCGGTCGACCAGGACCCCGTGGAAGAGGTCGTCCCCGTCGTCGCCACCTTCGGACGTCAGGAGCCGCCCGTGGAGGGGGGGAGGGGTACTGTCACACCGTCACCGTCACCAGCACAACAAGCTCCACCCACACGATCCCAATCACCGGAATTCTGATCACCTGCACCTGCCACCACTCACGCTCACGCCTTAAAAAGCCCTCACACACACAGTCAGTTGTCTGATCTCGTCATTAATGGACCCCAGACTTACCTGCTACCACTTACCTGCCCTTCTCGACTCCCTCTCGACCTTTTGATCAGGCATGGGCGCGAACCGCTGGACTGTCATCTTCCACTCTACAAACACACGGACATTGTGTCAATTCTCAAGCTAAGTCATTTCCCGGTTTACTAACTCAGAGACTCACCATACCAAACCGCATACCTGTTGTTATTTGCACTCTGTTCAATAAAACATTGTTTGAACATTTACCTTCTTGTCCGGCACATAAGGTCACTGATGACCTGTTCATCATTCAAGGAAAGTGTGTTCAATATAACTGCTGTCTTGGTTCGGGCACAGCCGTACTGCTGGGCAATTTTACTATCTGGAAAAATCTTAAATAATGGTCCAGCATGGTCAGCTATAGACAGTGGCACATTGTGCTCAGCTATAAAGTTTGAGAAAAGAGTTTCTGCCCTGATGGTCTGTAAATCTTGATCTCCAAAAAACAAAAAACATGGCATTTTCCAGTTTCTTGTGCTTTGTTCCTTCCTCATGGCGTTTGCAATCTGAAAATGTAGGTGGAGAGGGGGGAGATTACGATAGGCTATTATGAGTAGGTCATATTCCTGCATGTTGTTACAAATATTATGAATTACGTTACACATGTCAAGTCAAGTCATCTTTATTTATATAGCGCTTTTTACAATGCAAATTGTGGCAAAGTAGCTTTACATTAAAAAGAAAATGGTGTCATTGTCCGTCTTATTCTATATATTATTGATTCATTCCATTGCAAAGAACAGTAGTTATTAGTCTAGTTAATCTATGTATATCAGCACTGCAGAAAACAGTGACGTAATCGTCCGGCTCAGCTCAGTTCACATACAACGGCGCCAATGCAGGCATATCAAAAACACTGCTGAATATCAAGCAAGTGTCCCCAACTTAGGCAAGCCAAAGGCAACAGCGGCAAGGAACCAAAACTCCAACAAATGGAGAAAAAAACCTTGGGAGAAACCAGGCTTAGTCGGGGTCAGTTCTCCTCTGGCCAACAGTGAACACTTGTCCGATACTCAGGCAGAGTTACAGGTCATTAAACTGATTTGGAATCGCAACAGTCAAAATATTTAATCCAGTTCCATCTAGTTTAAGATCTTTTTGATCACACTGGTATGGGACGGTTTGTTGGGATATGTGCCACTGGCTGATGAGTCGGTAAGGTCTTAACAAAGGATGAGCTAGTTAACACAGTCTCCGCCGACACCCCAGGGCCACATTGCTGCCGCACACAGGCACAGGTTCCCTGTCTGACCCGGACACGGCCTGGATCCAGCCAATCAGGTTAATTGGTAAACCTCGGGATAAGCAGAGAGACAAAAAATTAGCGTAGACGCCATTCTTCCTCTGATGTACCGAGTACATCTGGTGTTATAGGAAGTGTTCCCGCTTCCGGCTGACCTGATCTATGCAGCTTAACAATCCTTTAACGGATATGAAGACAAAAGTTTATAGTGCGTCATGTGTATGCCAGGTTAAATAGATGCGTTTTTAGTCTAGATTTAAACTGACAGAGTGTGTCTGCTTCCCAAACAATGCTAGGAAGATTGTTCCAGAGTTTAGGTGCCAAATAGGAAAAGGATCTACCGCCTGCGGTTGATTTTGATATTCTAGGTATTAACAACTGGCCAGAATTCTGAGATCGTAATAGACGCGAAGGACTATAATGCATTAAGAGCTCACTCAGGTACTGGGGAGCTAAGCCATTTAGTGCTTTGTAAGTAATTAGCAAGATTTTAAAATCTATATGATGTTTAATGGGAGCCAGTGCATTTTTGACAGAACCGGGCTAATATGTTCATACTTCCTGGTTCTAGTAAGGACTCTAGCAGCTGCGGACCAGCTGTAATTTGTTTATCACACGAGCAGGGCAACCACCCAGTAGAGCGTTACAGTAATCTAGTCTCGAGGTCATAAACGCATGAACTAGCTGTTCCGCATTTGTCATTGAGAGCATATGTCGCAATTTAGTTATATTTTTAAGATGGAAGAATGCGGTTATACATATGCTAGAAATGTGGCTTTCAAATGAAAGATTGGTATCAAAGAGCACACCGAGGTTCCTGACTGACGAAGACCACTTAACAGAGCAGCCATCAAGTGTTAGACAGTATTCTAGGTTATAATGCGCTGAAGTTTTTGGTCCAATAATTAGAATCTGTTTTTTCTGAAATTAGTAGTAGGAAATTACTAGTCATCCAATTTTTTTAATATCAGCTACGCATTCTGTTAATTTGAGAATTGGTAGGTTTCGTCAGGGCGCGAGGAAATATAGAGCTGAGTATCATCAGCGTAACAGTGAAAGCTAATGCCATGCTTCCTAATGACATTTCCCAAGGGTAGCATGTACAGAGTGAAAAGCAACGGTCCTAGAACTGAGCCTTGTGGTACTCCATATTTAACTTGTGATCGAAAAGACATCTCTTCGTTTACTACTACAAACTGATAACGGTCAGATAAGTATGATTTGAACCACGCCAATGCAATTCCACTAATGCCAACATAATTTTCTAGTCTATTCAAAAGAATATTGTGGTCGATAGTGTCAAAAGCAGCACTGAGGTCTAGTAACACTAATAGAAAGATACAACCACGATCTAATGATCTAATGAGCAAATCATTTGTAACTCTAGTGAGAGCAGTCTCAGTACTATGATACGGTCTAAATCCTGACTGGAAATCCTCACAGATACCATTTCTTTCCAAGTAGAAACACAGTTGAGATGATACTGCCTATTCTAGTATTTTTGACAGAAAAGGTAGATTGGAAATCGGTCTGTAATTGACTAATTCACCAGGATCAAGTTGTGGTTTTTTAATAAGAGGTTTGATAATAGCCTGCTTAAAATTTTTCGGTACGTAACCTAGTGATAAAGATGAATTAATGATCTTAAGAAGAGGATCAATGACCTCTGGAAGCATCTCTTTCAATAGCTTAGTCGGTATAGGGTCTAACATACATGTTGTTGATTTTGATGATTTAACAAGTTTAGACAATTCTTCCTTTCCTATAGCAGCGAATGAAAGGAATTTTTCCTCAGGGATACAACAATCCACTGTCTGATGTGATACTGTAGTAGACAGTTGCATGGCTATAATTTTCTCTCTAATGTTGTCAATCTTGCAAGTAAAGAAGTTCATAAAGTCATTACTGCTGTGCTGTTTGGAAACATCAGAAGTTGAGGCTGTATTTCTTGTTAATTTAGCCACTGTATTAAATAAATACTTAGGGTTGTGTTTATTTTCTTCTAAAAGATTTGAAAAATAAGCAGATCTAGCGGTTTTTTACGGCCTTTCTGTACTCCATTATTTTCTCTCTCCATGAAATCCGAAAAACTTCTAGTTTTGAATTCTTCCAGCTGCGCTCCAGTTTTCTGGCTTCTCTCTTAAGGGCCCGACTGTGCTCGTTATACCATGGCGTTGGACTAATATCCTTAATCTTTTTTAAGTGCAAAGGAGCGACAGAGTCTAGAGTGTTCGAAAAGAGAGCGTCAATAGTTTCTGTTGCAACATCGAGTTCTTCTAAGCTGTCTGGTTTGCTAAGTTGATGAAACTGATCAGGAAGATTATTTATAAAGCAATTTTTAGTGGTAGAAGTGATGGTTCTAACATATTTATGGCAGACAGGCGGTTTTCCAGCCTTGGATAAATGTAGCACGCATGAGACTAGATAATGATCTGAGACGTCATCGCTCTGCTGCAGAATTTCAACGGCATCAATATCGATTCCATGTGACAATATTAGATCTAGAGTATGATTACGACAATGAGTTGGTCCTGACACGTGTTGTCTAACTCCAATAGAGCTTAGAATATCTGTTAATGCCAATCCCAAAGCGTCTTTTTCATTATCTACATGTATATTAAAATCACCAACAATAAGGACTTTATCCACAGCCAGTACTAACTCCGATAGAAAATCAGCAAATTCTTTGATAAAATCTGTATGGTGCCCTGGTGGCCTGTGTACAGTAGCCAACACAAATTTCAAATGAGAAAAATGATATGCTTCTCTGATTTGCTAATTCTTGTTTCTCATTTGATTCAAATGAAGTTAAACAATGTAAAGTATAAAACAATTCTTATAAAAATCTGTCAAAATATCCTAACATCGTTTTCTAAAAATAAGACACATTATGCTCTTAAAATAAGAAACTATGGCTTGAAATGTATGCTTTCTAGATTGACTGCCAAAATATTCCATACACTTTAAAAAGACACTTCATTCATTGAAATAAATCCCCAGAATTAGCCATTTTTTCTAAGTAAGAACATTTAAATTACATTTGCTCAAAAAAAAGCAAATTAATCTTTTACTTTTAATTCTAGGCTCGTTTATTCAACAACCACAGAGAGGTTGTTGCCTGGTGTGATTGAATAAACGCTCCTTGTTGGTGAACCAAAGTGAAGATGTCCTGGTCTTTCAACACAACGCAGACAGTAGTAACAGTGGTCAGCAGCAGACCGGTTACACTAGCAAAAATATCTTTGAACATACTTTTGTTTGGTGGGATACTGGAGTTTAGTTCAGCCAAGTTGTCACACAGTGAATTCTCTATATGGGTTGATTTTCGGTAAAAACACTTCTACTTCTACTCATGTGGGCCATGTTGACAAGTGGGAACCCGCTGTTTATTGACACTGATTTGAGAAGAACACCGAATTAAATCTCAATTCAAAATGTGTAAATATATATTTAAGAAGTAAAACATTTCTGAATAAAACAAAATGTAACATTCAAAAGTATTAAAACAATGAAATAATTCATTAATTGTATTAAAATGACTAAATAAACAATGACATCTTTCCACAAAGCGATAACCCTAATATTCATGAGGCGTCATCTACGTACATGCATATTCTATCAGATCTCATTTAAAATCACATGGGCGGAGTCTCAGCTGGTACGAATCATAGTCATATACACTAAACGTCGCCTGGCTATGGAATTTCATTGGAACGAATGTGTCAATAGCGCCGCCATCTTGGAACAGGGGACTCCTCCTCTTTAATGCATCAGCGTCAATGTAGGGAAAAGTCTAACAGAAATAAAATCACCAAAAATAGTCATGAATGCGATTTTCTAGGGGGCTTTTTTGGTTCGTTGCAACGGTCAGACATGTATTTATCATTGAGTCCAGAGAAATTTAAGGTTTGGATTATTAAGATTATCTACTTTTTAAAAATATAATGCATAGTGCTAGTAGCCCTAAGTTTACTAGTCACATTCTTCCACTTGAGTAAACTTCAAATGAACTATCGCTACTTACCTTAGCCTACTGCATGCAAAATTGCTACAATGGTGTGAATATACATGTTAATTTAAACATTCAAATTGTATTGGTTTATTAAATATGATACACAAAACAATTTGCAGGTGGAAGCAAATCACAAATTTGAGAGAAACGTTTATCATTGACGTCTCTGTTTATCACTTGGGAATCTACAAACCAATTCTGAGTATTTTATTTAATTATTATTAGTATTAAATTACAAAAACATAATTATCATATAAATACAATAAAAACAAAACAAATAAACCGCAAGTCATATTACACAATTTTTTTTTAATTAACATGATAAAAAAAAATCCAAAACCTTTTCAGGCATAATCTCTTTAAATATGTCCTTCAGTGAAGTAACTTCATAAAAGAGCATCTGCTTGTGTTCAGTCCAGGACAATCTAATAAAATATGTTTGACAGATAAGGGAATCTTACAAAACATACATAAAGTTGGGTCTTTAAGTAAAAAAGCATGGGTCAATTTTTAATGTCCTAATTAAGAGCTTTGGAATCTACAAACAAAACAAATCCATAAGTCCAGAGTATTTAGTGTCTTCAGGGACACGGAGCAGAGTAAAGCGGGCTGAAAAGGTTTGTTCCCGGTTTTTTGTTGTTGTAAACAGTTTCTGTTTTTCCCCATCATGTCGTATCTCATCAGATACAATCGGAGTAAACAGCCAGAACTAGTGTGTTTGGTTAAACTTGTTTATTTGTTTTAACTTAAGACTCATCTCCGTTAGCCCAGAATGCTAGCTGGAAATAGACAGAGACTGAACTCGGACACACAGCGCCAGTCGGAGAAACTATTGAATAGAGACCAAATCAGCTGTCCACATTTCCAACATCTTACGATCATATTACATTGACATAAATACATTCTGTTCATTGACGGTTTTCCTAACTGTTAAAAACTAATGGGTAACTTGCATGGATTAGCTGCAGTCGTTAACCAAAGACTGAAACAAACCAACGTAGAAATATAATTTCGTAACATTCAATATCATCAAACACATTCTCACTTGTGAAATGTAATCCCTTGCTGTCTGGTTTTAAGATTTCTTTCGTTTGAACACCCATACGCAGCACAAAAGTCCGGTATTGTCCATGAATTCAAAAGTACAGGCGGAGACAGCAGCGTTACCGAGCCACTTCCTGTGACAAGAGCCCTGTTCCAAGATGGCGGCACTTTTGACGCATGTTGAGAACCCCCAGGTGACGTCTAGTGTATATGTCTATGGATACGAATGAGCACCACCATTGATCTGCGCATGCGCACAGATCGCCGTCCAATGGAAAGTTTTTTAAAAGTCTGAGCGCTCAATCAGTAAGGAGTCAAAATGTCGGTTAAGGTTTGTCTTCGGGTGAGACCGCACAATAAACGGTAAGAAAAGATTTATATTTAGGGCCCAAGCCCTGGAAGGACGAAAAAATTATTTATTTAAAATAAAAATAAAAACTTTACCCCGGCTTTAACCACTAAAATCCTCAAACTTCATCGCGGTGGCAATTATTTTGGCTTTCAGTCGGATCTGCACAGCTGAAACATCTCAACACTGCGAATGTTCCTTCACATTCTGTGACGTGCTCAGTTTTTTGGCGGCATGTTTACTATTTAGATTGAATCGAGCGCGCTCAAACTTCCCATCATTCTGATTACGGGAGTCATTTTGTCACCCTCATCATGACAAAGACACGGAGAAATGCATGTGATGCAGATTACAAAATAACAGATTAATATTTTTATATGTAATGCCTTTTCTTATTATTTTGCACATGTTTTGACAGCTTTTTTAAAGTTCGGTGTCCCAACTGTCCCCGGGAATGTGATGGTAGTTGATGAATCAGGGACGGAGGTGGATGATGATGTTTTTGATCATGTAGTTAAACATCCATCAGTTGGAGTTCTCACCATAAAACATGCTGCAGGATTGTATTTATTACATTACTTGCTAGAAATTCTCTTAGTGCTTGTTTTTTAGTGTTGTGAAGATTTTCTTCCACCCTTTATGGAACTAGACCTGGAATCTGCCTCTCCTGTGCAGTTAAATCGGTCCTTGTCTTCATCTGTTGACTGATTCACAGGACACACTGATTATTGAAGAAAGCTCCTCAAGTAAAAGAATGAGGTTAGATCATGAAGCTAAAAAGGTGAGCATCAAATTGGTCATTTATTGGGTAAAGACTTAATTTATCAATCTTAAAAAAGATATATTTAAAAAATTAAAATGTAATGCATTGTTCTTAAAGTGCCATATTCATGTTTCCTTTTGTTTTATTTATTTTTTAATTAAGTTGGTGGAATCCATTCTTGTCCAGAAACCTGGTGGGGAGCATGTAATAAATGAATACAACCAAGCTAAAAATTTGGGGGATGAAACAAGAAGGAAAATAGCGAACATCTGGCAGCTGACAGGACAGAAAAGAATGAGTAATCTGCACATCATTAACTGGTGTATATATGATCTTTCACTGTAGTTCTATCATCTTTTGCTTTTTTAACCTGGGCTAAAGATGGGTGGATTTTTATTTTTTTTAAATTGTACAGTACATCACCACCACGGCAGGTTAAGGAAAAATTCACCAGAGGAATTGTGTCTTTGTTCCCTTACCTCAGTGACCCCTTCTCCAAAAATGGCTGTGTAAGTGTCACACTGTTTTTGAGTTTTATTTCTGTGTAGACATGTCTTAAATGCTGATCACACACCCATAATACACGTGCTGAATGAATTGAGATGAATTTTGCTATTGATTTAACACTTCTTTTTTTTTCTTCTCCTTCTGTCTTTCTAAGCAACATGACTATGATGGTGAGAGTGGCACTGGATACTTGGCATGGAGAATCAAAACTATTCAGAGAGGCTTGGCTAAAGATCGACGAGCATCATTCGAAGGTACAGAATGAAATTCAGAAATCACCTGCTTTATTTTTTATTTATTTATTTTTTTAACCTACATCTTGGATGCTCTGGGGTAAGAAGATAAACATAATGTCATTTTTGGGTGAACTATCCTTTTAACTGTGGCTTTTCTATTTATAAAAATATGAGCTTGCTTTTTTTTTTAAAGTATTAACTGCAAATGGCATTCTCCAAGCAGTTTTGAAGCTAGTAAGATGCTTTATTCATCAGGACAAGGATCATCTTCTGGTGGACCAACTGTAAGACGGGACTCTGAGTTTACTCCAGAGATTGTCTTGAGTGAGGATGAATGCAAGGAAGCAATCGCATTCATGAAACATTCACAGTCAAGAAGAAATTGACATTTGACTATCGCCACAAATTGGTTCTGGACCCTATGCGGTCAAGTGATATATCGACAGTCTTTCCACGTTTTAAAGACGTTAAAGGCTTGGTGAAGTGTTTGATCATATTTTTAAGAATTTAAAAAAATACATTGCTGTTGACTAAGTTTGTTCAATGCTTGCAGGGGTTTATACATTAAATAATGATTCCTTTTCTTAGATTGAGCAAGACTTTGTTCTGATGTTTGGAGAAGGAGTGTCAGGCGAGCTGCTGGAGAAGTGGACGACTGCATTCAAGAAAAAAGTGATTGAGCAGTCCAGAAAGCTTCCAACCACCAGTGATGTAGAAGATCTCCTGCCAGCAGCTCCATTTCCTGACGACTCAGAAGAGGGTGTTAATCTTGGTAAGAAGTTTCATATTAATGATGTTTGTGTAATATTTTAAGGAACATAAGGGGGAAATATTTAGTTCCCATTGTTTTTGTTTTTATTTCATGTTAGTTTCAGTTTTCATTGACGTTTTCCTAACATCTACTGTCAGAACAGTCCGGGACCCCGACCTCTCTTCTATTCTACTGCTGTTGCATCTGATCCCACCTTCTGCCCAAGGCCGACAGAGACCAGGAAAGGTGTCTGCCTCTCAAGCAGAGAAGCATCATGTTGTCTTGAAGAAGGTTTGTTTTTGGGTTTTTTTTCGTTGTAATTTTCTATTGTTTAACATATTGGTGATGGTTTTGTACAATTTACTTTGTCTTCTCAGAGTGGAACAAACATTTAGGAGCGTCTTCAAGACATCACTGCTAGTGCTCAGCCCTATCTCCTGGCTGTGGGACCTCAGAAGAATTCAGTTCTTCATCGTTCTCCATTCCATGCAAGTCAACCTCTTCTCTTGGTGCCTTTGACGAACTGTTTAAGGCACACTTTGTGTTTGGCACATCTTACTTCACAATATGTACACTTTCATTCAGACCACTGTGTACAACATGGATGTTGGCAAAGTGAGAGAGTCCTCGTGTTGCTGAGGTCAGAACAAGGCTGCTTGGCTAGGTCCCTTAAGATTTTCTGTCCTCATGAAGTGTTTTGTTTGTCAGGCCGAGTTAAATGGTTCAACAAAACTTCTTAGGCACTTCAGATTAGTTCATGGTTTAGTTCCTGCAAAGCATCTTCACCTTAAGTGCGTAGAGTCAGGTTGTGCTTCTGTGTTTGGTACTTTTTCAGTTTTTCAGAAACATCTGCAGACAAAACATGCTGAGCAAAATGTCAGTGAGCAGAATTTTGACACCATTGATAGCCAGGAGACTGTCAAGGCAGATGGACAAAGTTATGCTGAAATTCTTGATCTCATTGGCCACAACATCTGAATTGTTAAAGACAAATAAGAGCACTTTCGATATGTGTGCATCTGCTGTTGCACAGCTAAAAGTTGCTGGTTTAAGTCAGTCTGCTATAAGTGGTTTTGTTTCATCAATGGAAGAAATGGTTTTTGAGATTCAGAGTCAGGCCCAGGGTGCAGCTTTGCTCTGTGTGTCTCCACAGGACACTGCTACTAAAAGAAAGATAGTAAATCCATTTACTATGTTAAATTCTGAAGCCAAACGAAAGAGACTCTTTACCGAAACACGGGGAATTGTTGAACCAAGCGAAATAGTGCTTGTCAGCAGGAGAAATAAAACCACAGGTTTGTTCGATCAAGTTCTTGTAACAGATAAATTTGCTTATATTCCCATTTTAGAAACACCAAAGGCAATTTTACTGAATCCGCTTCTCACTGATTAGTTTAAATCCAGGCATGTTCCAAAGGAAGGCGTTTATATTGAATTAAGTGATGCAGCGTATTTTAAAAATATTCACCTGTTTTATACAGAAAATGATGCCTTGCAAATTCAGTTGATTCATGATGATTTTGAGACCGCTAATCCTTTAGGATACAAAAAGGTATACACAAATTAGGTGCAATCTATTTTACATGAAGGAATTTCCCCCAGTTTTTAACTCCTCATTGGTGAATATTCACGCTATGGTTTTAATTCTATACTTGAGCCTCTAGTAAATTATTTGAAAGTGCTTGAGATTGAAGGGGTTAAGAATCCGGTGTATTAGGGGTACAATTATTCAAGTCACTGGGGATAATCTTGGCTTGTTTGGGTTTCTTGAGTCATTCGGGGCTCGATGTAGCTGTCGTTTCTGTCTTCTTGAGAAACATCACTTTCAGTCGGCGTTCTGTGAAGACAACCCTGAGGTTGTACGAAGAGCAGCTGAGATGCATGATCTGCACTGAAACTTCATAAACATGAGGTAGTGTAGAATCAGTTTTTAGTGTCAAACGTACATGTTTGTTGAATTCACTCAAGTATTTCAACACGGCCAGCAATTTGGCTGTGGATATAATGCATGACATTCTAGAAGGAGTTGCTTCATTCAGGATAATTTTCTGAGCGCCGATGATCTTGCTGGTAGGGCACATGCTTTTGACTATGGTTACAATCAGCAGAGGAACCGTCCTCCAATGGTCAAATTGTTTGATGGAAGCAACGATTTGGGTTTAAATGCCATCCAGTCTTGGTGCTTGTTGCGCAACATGCCTCTCTTATTTGGTGATTTAGTGCAAAGAGACAATCAACACTGGCATCTTTTCATTTTACTTTTGCAAATTGTTAATATCGTATTTTCACCAGTATTAACAAAACGCATGACCATTTATCTTAAACATTTAATAATTGAACATCACCAGCGATTCTAAACATTATTTCCTGAAAGAAGTCTTTTGCCTAATGATCCATTACTCACAGTTGGACCAATTCTGTGCATGTGGTGTATGCGTTATGAATCTAAACATACATTTTTTAAAACACAATTAAAATGTTTCAAAAACACTAGCCAAAAAGCACCAGTTTTGTACTGCGATGCACTGGGAGTCTTTCAGCCAGGACAGATTGTCTCTTGGCAGGGAAGATGGTAGAACTCAGTGAACTTAAAGGTGGTCAAGAAATTGCTTCCAAACCAGGAGTGGTGATGTCAGATGTTGTCTATTCTGTAAAGTGGATCAAACACCATGGCACAGAGCGTCGCCCTGACTTTATTATCTGTACAGAAGTAGCATGTGAGATGCCAGTGTTTTGTAAGATCAAGATGAAAATGTGCTGTTGTGTGGAACACTGATGGAAACTGTATGTTTTGATGACCGTTACTATGCTTTTACAGTCAGACTGCATCCAGACAGAGTTTTTAAAGTAGTGAATGTTAATGAGCTGTTATTTCAAACCATCTGATCTCCAGATGAAATATGATTCATCACTGAACAGATTCTGCACTGCATGTAGTGCCATTTAATGCAGACGTGATGTGTTTTTGTGTATTTGAACGTTTCCTGAGCCTGAATTTTGTTTTAATGTTTTAAATGTGACATTGTTGAAGTTGTTTTCTTTGTTTTAAGAGTTCCTTTGACATTGTAGAAGAGTAATTGTTTTTCTTTACTGAAATACTGGCACTTAAAACCCATTTGGTGTTGCAACAGGTTAATAAGAATTTTTATTAGAGAGAATTGATCAATATTAAAGTTGTAAATAAACTCTACATTAGTGAAATATCATCACCTAATAAGAGTTGATTTTTCCTTAGTGTTAAACTGAGGTGACACTGTTCAGTGTTGACCGGTGTTACATTTTTACTCAAAATAGTTAATTTTACTCTGAAAATGTAACACTATGACAAGAGTAAATTTATCACCAGTTCTGAGTGGGACCAAATGCACTTGGACCCAGAGTTAAATTCAACTCTTAAGAGTTCATTTAACACTGCAAATTAACTGCGTCATTAGAGGAAGAGATGCACTTCACATATTTCAAAATACTAGATGAGAAAACTAAGTAGAAATGTGTTAAGTGTTGATTATTTGCGGATTTACTGTGAATTGATGTGTATTTTGGAGAGAAGCAACTAATTGTATTTCTGGCCTTATTTTTACAAGGTTGGGTTTTTTTTTTCTTTTTTCCCCTTTTCCCCTCTCCCTATCTGTGTTCCCTCATTGTTCCCGAGTTGAATGCACCTTTCTGGACGATGGATGATTTTGGAGGAAGACTTTGAATGAGAATTGTCTCCGTGTCGCATTAGGGAAACGGGTGCGAGCGGGACTGGAGTCAGTGCCCATATAAGGAATCGAGCTTGGAAACCAGCAAAGTCAACGGAGTGGTGGGATTGGACAGACTTTGCCTTTCTTTCTTTTCCAGACTGAGCTTTACTGCCCGAAATCCAATTGCGGAAGACGGATCTCGCGGGCAGCACAAATTGGAACTGAGATTTGGTGAACCCCGATCGGTATTGAGTCTGCTATTACGAGCAGCAAGTTTAAGTCACTGTGATTTTATTTTCCTACTGCAAATCCCGTTGTGATTTTGTATCCTTGATTGTTCAGATTTATTATTTTATTTCTGTGTTTTTTTTGAGAACCGAAAGTGAAAGTGTATTTGCAGAGTGTTAATTGGGAAACTGCATTCAAGGTTTTTATTTCCAAATTAAATAAGTTAATTAGAAAAAAAAAAAAAAAATAACAATTAGGAGAAACTAAATTCTACAAAAGTTAATCTTATTAGCCGAAAACTAAATGGGTCAAACGATTAGGAAAAAAAAAAATACAAAAACTAAATAAATAATAAATAAAGCAACAATACATTAGGGTTGTAAGGAAGAGCACTTGTGTGTTATTTTCTATTTATTTTATTCCCCATTATCCTGTGATCACATTTCTTTTCCCTGTTCTGTTGTTTTGAGATTCTGGTTTGATTTTGTTCTGTATTATTGAATTGTCATTATTCTTTAATATAACTTACTTGTTACTTACAACTTACTCATCATTCACCGGTTGAGGGGAGGGGGGGGGCTGCACTCGCCCTCATGCTGTTCCACACCTGTGAGACTTGATCATAATTGTAACACAAATGAAGGTGTTTTTAACGAAGTCTGACAGCTCTCTGTCCCTCCATTGACAGCTTGATCCAGTCCCAGAGAGGTAGAAATATCATGTCAGTATCATGTGATCTCTTTTGTTTCAGGAACTCATTCAACATCTTGAATAATAATTTCACCCTCACACTGATAGCACGAGACAACTTTTCACCTCGACGAGAATTCTCGTCACGTTTTAGTCTCGCGAGATCTCGTCACACCCCTACTCTACAATAAACACTGATTTCTATCAGAACAAGAAGAAGCTGAGAAAACACACACACACTGATCTGACTGTCTCACTGTCTCACACACACAAACACACACATTCATTTTAACATGATATTTCAGTGACAGTATTAATGTAATGAAGAGACTCTATAACACTCACTGTCACTGATTCATCATGAGCTCAAAGCATTATGGGTAGAATCTCTACAGTCTGTTCTGATTCATCAACACAGTTTCACTGATGATCCTCTGTAAACAGTAAACCCAGGATAGAGCGGTTGAGTGAATGTGGTCTGGACTGTGTGGATGAGGATCATTGTGTCTCCAGAGACACTGTAGAAGGACAGAGTTCCTGCACTGTGATCCACAAACACTCCTGTTCTCCTGATGGTGGACTTTACAGGGAGATCAGTCTCTATGTTATTGTGTCTGAATGAGTAACTGAAGGAAGAGCAGCTCAAACTCCAGGACTGATCATTACATCCAAAACAACACTCCCTCAGTCCCTTCCTGATGATGCTCTTATATGACACTGATATACACACACCTTCTCCACTCCACTCAATCTCCCAGTAACAGCGTCGATCACTCACACTCTCTCTACACAACACCTGAGACACATCAAATCTGTCTGGATGATCAAGATACCACTGAAGCTCTGGGAAAGTGTTAGTGATCACTCTGTTCTCCTCAGACAGATGGATGTATTCACTCACGGTGTTCAGATCCAGAGTGATCCGATGGGAATCTGATGGAGAGAAAACACATCACAGTCAGGAATGATCAATCTTCTCATCTTTTAATCTTCACTGTAAAATGATTTTTGCTGCTTGTTAATGAACTTTAAATGTTCTACACTGTGTGAGAGGCTATTCTCTGAGTTTCAGCTCATTTTTGAGTTTTATAAAGATTCTCGCGGAGACACAGTTGAAGCGTGTCTTGTGTATATTTACACAGAGGCATTGACCTGTGCGGTTTTATTTATTGAGGTTTGTGTTATGGTTCGTTTCAGAACAAAGATCGGAAGAACCGGACAGCTGACTGCATGTTCCCCTGTTTACTCGGCACACTGCAACAACAGCAACCAACAGCACGGGAGTGACCTCTAGTGGACATCAGGTGTATTTTTATTTTTTTTTAATTAATTTTTTTTTTTATTGCTTACAATTATATACAAAATACCAAGTAAACAAATGTATTCTCAATACAATTACATAAATTCCAAATAGCAGCATAACAAAAACATATAAACGAAATAAACAAACACTACAACCATAACAAAAACAAACAAACAACAAAAACATAAATAAGAAATACAAGGGGCTTATTCCTCCAAAAGATTACATAATTTAAGGGCTATTTTGAGACGCATGAGTTTTAAGGATTTAAAGAAGATCATTAAATCTTTCTGGAAGAGTACAAAAGTGGGGGAATTATTAAAGAATCTGCATTTATGAATGAAGTAATTGACCAAAATCACAAAATTATTAACCAAGTATTCAACAAATGATGGAATGACTCTATGTCTGCTTCACTCATTACAATCCAAATGACATCTGCGTCTGAGGAACTCATTGCAGGGGTAAATATCATTAATAATCTTAAACTGAACTTCTTTTACCTCCGGTAGAAGTGGAAAAGAGAGAAATCTTGTTCTAATTCCAATCACTTTGTCTTCAGGAAAAGCAAAAACAAGAGGTCTCTTCTTTATCTTAGAAGGAAAAATCTGTTCTTAAAACCTTATTTTTACAGCTCCGCTCTATGAAATTAACACCAGAGATGATTAGATTATCTGATCTTGGTATCACGGGTAAATAACACAACGCACCTTTAATCACCAAAGACATATACAATTCCTGAGAACAAGTTATATTATATTTTTCACAAAAAATATCATAACTGAGGAAGTTTCTATTTCCATCCATAATTTGTACAATGGAGCAGACACCTTTGTCCATCCAGTCCTGAAAAGACACAGATTTCCTCTTAGTAAGGATACATCTATTGTTCCACAAAGGAAAATTGTGTTTGTATATTAATTTCCAATATAATAATACCTGACAATGAAAAGATGATAATTGATGGCTCAAAATCACACTTTAAAAGGAAATCAAAGCCTCCAAAAGGCTCAAAAACCTTTGAAGAGAAGCTGAACCAAAAGAATGTTCATTTGTAAGGAAATCTTGAAGCGAGTTCCATTCATAACATCAAATCATGTTCAAACCTCCCTCACTGCATCTGACTCTTATATAATGCTGCTTGATTTTCCAAATAAATTTATACTGAATTTGATTAATGTACCTTATCCATCTATCAGATATACTCACTGGGTAAATCAACCTGGAAAGTCATTCTGACTTCTGTAAAATAATTCTGCCAAATATAGATATATCCCTTTGTAACCACATATTTAAAACATTTTGGCTTTTTTTCATATTATCAAGCAAATTATTTTTTTCTCTAATTTTAGGGTCTTTAGTAATAACAATTCCAAAGTATCTCACCTCATTTTTCAATTGAATATTGAACAATTGAGCTTCTGTATGACCATGAATTGCCATCAACACTTTTTTAAATTTAGTTGCAGACCAGGAGCTTCTGAAAAATGAGACACCAGATTAATGGCAACTGGAATCTGCTCTGCATCACTAAGAAACAGGGTGGGATCGTCTGCTAGTTGACTTACGATCAGTTGATTTCCTAAAACATTCAAAGCCTGATGTCTTTACTATTCTTCACATAAATTGCTGAGAGTTCAGCTATTAAAATAAATAAATAAGGACTTATAGGAGCCCCTTGTCTAATACCTCTGTTAATGTTAAGCCTCTTATAAGTCCCAAATGGGAATGATACTGAGCTATTTATGTCTTGGTACAACATCTCTATTCATTTAATACATTTTTGACCAAAACCAAACAACTGCAATGCATTTAAAATGAATCAGTATCAAACGCCTTATAGAAATCAAGAAGCAAAATAAATCCATCATCCCATAATCAATTAAGTCTAAGACGAGTCTAATATTGTTGTGTATTAACCTTCCTTTAATAAAACCAGATTGGGTTTCACTTATAACTTGACTCAATCTAAATTTGAATCTATTAGCAAAAGCAGATGTAAGGATTTTATAATCAACAATTAACGCCCGTTTCATAGTAGGGAGTAAAGAGTTCGATTCACAGCACTCCTTTAAAGCCTTAAATAACAAATCTTTTATATCCTCCCAGAAGAATTTGTAAAAATTAGTAGTCAAGCCGTCCTGAGCAGGAGATTTACCCAACGGCATTTTTTTAATAACAGAATCAAGATCCTCTAACCTCAGGGCTCCATCACAGAGTTCTTTAAATTCAATCTTTTCAAGAAATTCCTTACCATTATTTTCAGAGTATGACGAAGAGTAAATATTACTATAAAATAAATATATTTCCTCAGATATTAGATAAACTATGAACTGCATTACTTTCCTGTCTCCTCTTTTCTAATCGACAAAAATAAGCAGTATTCTTCTCTCCTTCTTCCATCCATTTTGCACGAGACCTCACAAATGCTCCTTGTGCTTTCATTAAATACAAATGGTCTAATTTAGCTTGAAGAGAAAGTAACTGTTCGACATCTTGAGCCATTTCTCGTGTATTACAACAGGCATTGAGTTCTTGAATGAACCTGAACTCTCTTTGCTGCAGTTCTCTGCTCTTTCCTTTACCAAACCGAAGTGAAATTTCCCTTGTTTTAAATTTTAAATACTCCCATCTAATCCCATTAGAAGTTAAAGTAACATCATCTTTAATCTCACGGATCAAATTTCTTATTTGACTACAATAATCCTTATCCTTTAAATATTCTGCATTAAACTTCCATCAGTCTTTCCTAACTGTATGTTTTAATGCTGGTGTCAAAGTTGATGAAATTAGGCAATGGTCTGTCAATGGTGCAGCAGAAATTGAAGCATAACAAGCTCAGAATTTTCCTCAGTGACGAGCCAAAAGTCGATGCGTGACTTACAGGATCCATTAGGTTTGACCAGGAAAACTGACTAGCATTAGGATTCTTAACTCTTAATAGTTCTTAATAGTGTTATTGAAATGGTAGCTTGTATAAGTAGAAGATCGGTCCAGCCACTCATCGGAGTGTTTAAAATCACCTCCGATTAATAATAGATTTGAATGAAACTTTGATTTTAACTGCGTAACAACATCTGTAATAGTAATGGGCAGAACAAGACTTTGTTTTGTTCTATTATAACCATAAATATTAACTAGAGTAAGAAAAACACCTTCACAATTGATCACAGCAGCAAGCCAATGTCCATGAGCATCCGACTGAAAAGCCACAACCTTCCCAGGGCAATTGTTAAGGCATATGGCGACTGGAGCTATGACTAAACAAAACTGAATCTCCCCACTGCATTCTTCTTCCATAGAGTGAGTGTCTTGTAGAACAACAAAATGTGACTTCTGTCCCTTATAAAACAAAAATATACCTTCACGTTTTACTTTGTCCTTTAGCCCTCTTGCATTTAATGAACAAAAAGATAAACGAGATTTTAGTGCAAACATACGCCCCCTGGAACGAACGGTGAACAAACAGAAAAAGTCACTAAAGTGTACAACTGAAGTACAACTACTGCAATACATCTAAAGTACTAGTAAAATAAAACTGCAATACAACTGCAGTTATACTGTGTTTATACTTCATACAACTTTCAATTGTACTCCATTTTACTGCAGCTGTACTTATACTACAGTTTTACTGCTGTTGAATTTCAATGTACTGCAGTTGTACTGTAACTATACTTCATTATACTGCAAATCTATGGTTGTGCTTAATTAAACTGCAGTGAAACTACATGGTACTGCAGTTTTAATGCAGTTCAACTTCAATATACTGCAGTTCTTTTTGTAAGGGAATTTAATATGATTTGTTTAATTAACCCTATAATTAATGCTTCTTGTTTGGTTCTGTATAACTTTTGTGATGCTCTTTGTTCATGGTCCAGAAGTCATACTGGTTTCATCCAGAACACTAGCACAGGGATCACTCAATTAATAGTGTGATTAGAATAGCAGCTGGCATGCCCTCAACCTAAGCACAAGCTCAACACTTCACCACAATGGTAACCCCAAAACTATTAACATAACAGAAACTTTTAAATATCAACATAATAGAACAGTAAACATTAAAAACATCTCTCAATTTTCTCATCTTGCTAAAAACGGTTTAAAATAACACTTTATTTCAACATTTACTCTCCCAGTTCAGCCGCTTTGCAAAGCATGATGGGAAGTGAAAGTCCTGTTTGATTGAGTCCTGGTTGAGTTTACTTGAGTGAAACATGTTATTTTAAAATGAAAACATTACGTTAAGTCAAAAAGTAATCATTTCAAGTCAATTTAACATGAAGCAATCACGTTTGAACCTAAAACCAATATAATGGTGTTGAATCAAAATAAGTTGTTTAAATAAAGTGAACAGCATCGAAAAATCTTTTTTTTTGAGTGTGCAATACAACTGCAGTTATACTGCTTTTATACTTCATGCAACTTTCAGTTGTACTTCATTTTACCGCAGCTGTACTTATACTACAGTTTTACCGCTGTTGAACTTCAATGTACTGCAGTTGAACTGTGACTATACTTCATTATACTGCAAATTTGAATTAAACTGCAGTTAAACTACTTGGTACTGCAGTTTTACTGCTGTTGAACTTCAATGTACTGCAGTTGTACTGTGACTATACTTCATTATACTGCAAATTTGAATTAAACTGCAGTTAAACTACTTGGTACTGCAGTTTTACTGCTGTTGAACTTCAATGTACTGCAGTTGTACTGTGACTATACTTCATTATACTGCAAATTTGAATTAAACTGCAGTTAAACTACTTGGTACTGCAGTTTTACTGCTGTTGAACTTCAATGTACTGCAGTTGTACTGTGACTATACTTCATTATACTGCAAATTTGAATTAAACTGCAGTTAAACTACTTGGTACTGCATTTTTATTGCAGTTCTACTTCAATATACTGCAGTTCTTTTTTGTAAGGGTTCTCTCGCCTCTCGATCCTCTTTGTTGAAGTCTTCTCCTTGCACACGGTTGATCCCTTGGACAATGCCCAGATTTGGTCTCTGTAGATTCGCTTCGAAAACTGCATGATCAGCTGGCGCGTATTCATTTCCCAAGGCGCACCAGGAGCAATCTTGGAAAGCAAGGTAATCACAACCGCTCTAATATTCTCGTTCTGTTTCTCTGGCAAACCTTTGATGCGTAAATTCCAACGTCTTTTGTGGCAATCTAATTCTCCCACCCTGATTCTCAGCGCTTTATTGTCTTTTTTTAAGGTCAGAAAATTCCAGTTCCAATTCAGCTGCCTTTCGTTTGTGAACTTTCAAGTCTTCCTTGACCTCAGAAATGACGCTACAGTTCTCTTCCATTTTTCTCGTCAGCTCCTCCAACTTTTTTTCTTGCTTGTCAAATCTTTTACCGAGGGAGTAAATCGCTTCGAGGATATCCGCGTGAGAGATATCATCTTCATGATCAGCACGTACTTTCTTCATAACATGCACTTCACTGGGAGTAATGGGTAGATTCTCAGCACATTCCTCCAATAGACGTTTATTAGCTTCAACAGAAACGTAATCATGATCGGTTACGTTACTCACAGATTTTTCTTCACATTTTCTTCCTCTACCCGCCATCTTTAGATGATGATAAACTGACAAGTTAACCAAAAGTTTGGGAAAAGTCTAAAAATACCAAAATAACCTTTGAGACTCTGCTAGCTGTTAGATATGCTGCTATCTAGTACAGCATCTTGGCCAACCCCCCACATCAGGTATATTAACAGCAACTCAAATACATTACAGTTTGTGTGCTTATCTCTCGAACATAACATCTTCCTCAAGCCCTTCACTCTCCGCTGTATTGCTCCCTAACGCCCCCTAATGGCTGGATGCGGTAATACATCATCATGGCATGTAATACCCTGACAAAGACCACCGTTTATGTTCTTTATTTTACAAAAACACAAGGTTTTGATGTTACTGTAAGCCGCTCATTCCCAAATAAGAGGTGTGGTGACGTCAACGGCATGTTGTCCCGGCAGAGAAACTACGGTGGCCGAGAGAGCTCAACCCGCTGCAAATAAGAAAACACATGCAAATTAAAAAACCCGTGATCATCAGTTTGACATCACATGTGCTGCAAATCCTCACAACACATGCAAACACAAAAACACAATGCAAAAAGCGCAAAACACAACGGAAATGTTTCAAGCGGACCCCAAAAAGTGACGGACCCTACTAGACAACTGCACAAACTAAAAAATATTAAATATATTATGTAGGCATTAACTCAATGTAATGTGTTTCTCAACAGAAAAGTGTTTTAATATGTGGCATTGTTGTTCACTCATTAAACTTTAAGAGATGATCATTTAGTGGATGATTTAAAAATATTATTTTTTTTAATTCAAGAATCATACAAATATACAAACACCTTCAGGAGAACATTAGAGTTGAGAGATAAAAAGACATTTGTATGTAAAGACAAATAATTAAAGAAAATGTTAAGAATCATTTACATACACATGAAGAGGACACATAAAAAGAGAAGAAAATAAAAGGAAAATATAGCTGCAAGCAGTGATGACGGGCCGAAGCCCGGTGGCACCGCCAACCCGGTGGCTTCAAGGCAACTGTGCACAGCGGGCAAAATGAATTTAAACGGTGTCTCCAGTTGGAGACTGACCAGTTAGTTGAATCAGATTATTCAATAACATTTTAAACAAAAAGAATGAAGTCTATACTGTGACAGAAATTAATCTTTGACGTTGTCTTAATATATTCAGTGAAATACATTCTTTGCCTTTATTTCTTTATACAAATTTATAGAGGAGAAGGGCTAAGAGATTTCCAATCCTATAATGCAGACAAAAGGAGACACCAATGAAAGGGTTAAACCTGCAAGACCCTGAGAGGGGGGGGGGGTGTTCAGAAGAAATATTTTAAAGAAAACAAATATATTGATCTGAAATATAGTACATTCATTTTAAATTCATCCAGGTTCCATTGAATTTATCTTAAGGTATTTTACATTATTTTTAACCATATTATTAAACTAATTATATAGAACCATATAGTCAGTGCACTACAACTGAATTGGTTCTATGCCTTTATTTTATGAGATTTCCTATCCTATAATGCAGACAAGGGGAGACAGCAATGAAAGGGTTAAACCTGCAAGACTAAAACACAGAGAGAGAGAACACACACACACACACACACACACAGTGTAAGAAAGAGCAGTGGTGTATAAAGTACTTGTGAGCAATACTTGAGTATCTTACCAGAAAATGACTTTGGTTGAAGTTAAAGTCATTGTTTAGAATATTACTTGAGTAAAAGTTTTAAGTATGTGATATTTTTTGTACTTAAGTACGAAAAGTATTTTTTTATATTAAACATACTTAAGTATTGAAAGTAAAAGTACAAGCAAATGCAAAATACAAAAGTAGCAGAAAATATTATAAAGGCAGCGCAACACTACTAACCTGCGTCCTATTTACTCCTCTCCTAACCAACCTCTAACTGTTTCTGTAGGCCTATGGAATTGTCAGTCAGCTGTTAACAAAGCTGACTTCATTCCAGCCTTTGCCACTAACTCTTTTCTCAATATCTTAGGCTTGACTGAGATGTTACGACCCAAGTCGTTATGTATTCAGTGTGGTGTAATTTCTTTCTTTATTATTGGTGCTTGCCTAAGGCAAGCATCAATCTTACTATTGTGCCGGACAAAACTTCGGCACGTAACTCGTCCCGCACCGTTTGTCCTAGACCCATGAATGAGGTGTCAAATCGACCGGCTCATTGAGGAGAGGTGTGCTATGACTTTTATAAGCGATCGGACCAACGACGTTCGTACAGCGGACGAAAAAAGCGGCGAAAAAAAGTCCCATTGACTTTGCATTGAAAAATAGATGAGATGGATTTAAGTGAATCAAAACATCATTGAGACACGCGACAATGGCATTTTTGATTTGGACACACATGCAGTCTATTAGTTTAAGCCTGTTAACTGCCTAGCCATGCCCTAGCAACCATTTAGAGCACCCTAGCAACAAAAGTCCCATTGACTTCCATTGAAAAATAGATGAGATGAATTTAAATGAATCAGAACATCATAGAGACACGCAAGTATGGCATTTTTGATATGGGCACACATGCAGTCTATTAGTTTAAGCCTGTTAACTGCCTAGCCATTCCTTAGCAACCATTTAGTGCACCCTAGCAACCAAACCCAAAGAGAGATATTTTCAAACCTGAACATCATAGGGTTGGTTTTTATCATTCATACTGGCAGGCAGCCTTTGGAGGATCATCACTGGCAGCTGCCAAGCCACTCCCTAGCAACCAAACAAAGTACCGTAGCAACTGATTAGCAAGACCTATATCTCTGGATCAGAACATCGTACAGACATGGTTGTTGGGTATTTTGTCTCATGCTAGTAAACTGGACTTCCAACATGCTACACATGCTAGCGGTGAATAGCTACATGCTAATACTCATTGGCTAAGCGTTAAAGTGGGCTTAGAACATGCTAAGGACTCTATAAAAACTCCATAGTAACTATCTGTGACAACTACCAACCGCCTAGTAACATCCTAGCAACTGAGGGCCGAATTTTGCCACTGCAAGCACCAATCACATTTCCTTCAGGAAATGTACGTTCTAGTTTGTTTCTTTCTCTTCTCCCGAGGGTAAGCCCCGCCCCTGTGCACCTGCTGCCAATTCTTTGACGACGTGCTGGGCTGCATATAAGAGGGGAGAGTGTAGATGTATGGCGCGCTGTTGAGAGTATTGAACTTGTGCTGCTTCCATCAGAACTCCAGTCGCCAGGTCACCACTGCCACTGTCTTTAGCTCTATGTGAGCGTGGTGCAGCTCTGAAAAACCTCATGTCTACAACTCCTGTTGCCAAGCCACCATCGCCACTGTCTTTAGCTCTATGTGAGCGTGGCGCACACTTGAGAGGGCTCGGTTGGTACGCCTGCTTTGAGATCAGCTGCGTCCGAGTTCGGTGTGCGTTCTGATGACCTGTGGTTGTTTGTTAAACTATTGCTTTCTGCTTTATTTCCTGTGTTTATTTTTGTTGATCTGTGTGTTTGTTATTTTATGTTCTATGTGTTTGGTGTTGGATAGTTGCCTGTGACATGCTAAATTGTTGTTTTTGTCTCGCGTGTCCTCTTTATGTTGCCTACCCACTTTCCTAGCGAGCTCTTTTAGAGTAGGGGTTCGTAACATAAATGGGGGCTCATCCGGGATCTTTTGTAAGTATTGTTTCCCGAGCGTTCAGCTGTTTGTAATTAATGATTTGACGGTTGCGGAGCGGATCAGGTTTCTCCTACATTCTCCGGTTAGTTAGAGTAAGCCAACAAGACTGTGCTTAGCGCCAGTTCTGGCTACGGTTTACTGGTTGTTGTTTTCTTTATTATTTTAGTTTGTTTTGTTTGGAGGTATTCCGGGGGAGAGAGCTATCTCTTAATCGGTACCCTCTGAAGACTAGCTAGGTGGTAGTTAGACTTCTGGTTAGGTAGGTAGGTCCGGAGTGTGTGTGGTTTTCCTTATTCATTTCCTCACTGTTTTTGCTAAAAATGGTAACTTTTGATTTAACCAAATTCATAGATGATTCATTAGATCGTTGACACCGAAGGCAGTTATCATAAATGAAATAATCACAGATAATAGTCTTGATGTAATTTGCCTTACTGAAACATGGCTTAAACCAAATGATTATTTTGGTCTAAATGAGTCTTGTCCACCTGGCTACTGTTACAAAAATAAATGCCGTCCGACTGGCCGTGGCGGTGGTGTAGCAACAATCTATAGAGATATTCTTAACGTTACTCAGAAAACAAACTACAGGTTTAATTCATTTGAATTTCTTATACTTAATGTTACACTCTCAGATATAAGTAAAAAGTCGCTGCTATCTCTTGCTTTGGCTACTGTTTATAGACCTCCAGGGCCTTATGTTGATTTCCTAAAAGAATTTGCAGAATTTCTCTCAGACCTACTGGTCAACGTTGATAAAGCTCTGATTGTTGGAGACTTTAACATTCATGTAGACAATAGAAACGATGCGTTAGGGGCTGCGTTTACAAAACTACTAAACTCCTTTGGGGTCAAACAAAACGTCACTGGACCCACTCACCGTCTTAATCATACTCTAGATTTAATTATATCACATGGATTAAATCCTGCTGATATAGAAATTCTACCGCAAAGTGATGATGTCTCTGATCACTATCTTTTAACTTGCGTACTGCATACTGATGATATTTGTCAGATTACGCCGCGATATCGACTAGGCAGAACAATTCTCCCGACGACTATAGATAATTTCACAAATAACCTGCCTGATCTGTCTCAGCTGCTCGTCGCACCCGAACACGCAATTGATCTCGAGAAAATGACTAGCAGCATGTGCACCATTTTCACTAGTACATTAGATACTGTTGCACCGGTGAGATTTAAAAAGGTTAGAGACAAAAATAATGTACCATGGTATAACAGTAATACTCAGGCAATGAAAAGAGAAACTCGTAATCTAGAACGCAAATGGAGACAAACCCATTTAGAAGTTTTTAGAATCGCGTGGAAAGACAGCTCGTCCCGCTATAGAAAGACTCTAAAAGCAGCCAGGGCCGAGCATCTCCGCAAACTTATAGAAAATAACCAAAACAATCCACAGTTCTTGTTTAGTACAGTAGCTAGACTAACAAATAAACAGACATCACCTGAACAAAACATTTCATTACAGTTTAGCAGTGATGACTTTATGAATTTGTTTACTGAGAAAATCGAAAGTATCAGAAATACAATTGTAAATGTAAAACCTTTAACAGAATTTTATGATTCAGCCTCAATTATCGCCCCTCAAGAACAGTTACAGTGCTTTACAACTATAGGACAGGAAGAGCTAAATAAACTTATTACTGCGTCTAAACCAACAACATGTTTATTAGATCCATTACCCACTAAACTACTGAAAGAACTGTTACCTGTAGCAGAAGAGCCTCTTCTCAATATTATCAACTCATCCTTATCCCTAGGACACGTTCCAAGACCGTTCAAGCTAGCAGTTATTAAGCCTCTCATTAAGAAACCACAATTAGATCCAAATGTATTGGCAAATTACAGGCCCATTTCAAATCTTCCATTTATGTCTAAAATATTAGAAAAAGTGGTTTCGGCCCAACTGTGCTCCTTCTTGCAAAAGAACGCTATCTACGAAAAATTTCAGTCAGGATTCAGGTCTCATCATAGCACAGAAACTGCACTCGTTAAAATTACAAATGACTTACTTCTAGCTTCTGACCAAGGCTGTGTCTCAATACTAGTGTTACTTGATCTCAGTGCTGCGTTCGACACTATAGATCATAAAATACTCCTAGACCGACTACAAAATTACGCTGGTATTCAGGGACAGGCATTACGGTGGTTTAGGTCATACCTATCAGACAGACACAATTTTGTCTATTTAAACGGGGAAAAATCTGAGATAACAATAGTAAACTATGGAGTGCCGCAAGGATCTGTGTTAGGCCCTCTACTATTTTCAATATACATGCTGCCACTTGGCAATATTATAAGAAAACATGGAATTAGTTTCCACTGCTATGCCGATGATACTCAGTTATATATTTCATCACGACCTGATGAAATCTCTAAATTATCCAAACTGACAGAGTGTGTTAAAGAAGTAAAACATTGGATGACCAGTAATTTTCTTCTATTAAATTCTGATAAGACTGAAGTATTACTTATTGGACCAAAGACCTGTACACAGAATCTCTCAGACTACAGTCTGCATTTAGAAGGATGTACTGTTACTCCATCCTTGACAGTTAAAGATCTGGGTGTTATATTAGACAGTAACTTGTCCTTTGAAAATCATATTTCATATGTTACAAAAACCGCCTTTTTCCACCTCAGAAACATTGCCAAGATACGGAATATGTTATCTATTTCTGATGCAGAAAAGTTAGTTCATGCTTTCATGACGTCTCGATTAGATTACTGTAATGCATTATTAGCTGGTTGTCCTGCTTCCTCAATAAACAAGCTACAATTAGTACAAAATGCAGCTGCTAGAGTTCTTACCAGGTCAAGAAAATATGATCATATAACACCAATTTTATCATCTCTACACTGGTTACCCATTAAGTTCCGTATCGATTTTAAAGTATTGCTAATGACCTATAAGGCTCTAAATGGTTTAGCTCCTGTGTACTTAACCGATCTTCTATTGCCCTACAACCCGTCGCGCTCTTTAAGATCACAAAACTCGGGACTTCTGGTTGTACCTAGGATAGCTAAGTCGACTAAAGGAGGGAGAGCGTTTTCACATTTGGCTCCGAAACTCTGGAATAGCCTTCCTGATAATGTTAGGGGCTCAGACTCACTCACCCAGTTTAAATCTAGATTAAAGACACATCTCTTTAGCCAAGCATTCACATAATGCATCTCATATCAGATCAATCGCTCATTCTGACTATCTTTGCTTAAAGTTATGAACAGCAGCTACGCTAATTATTCTCCTTTTGCTTTCTGTTCTACCGCGGGACATCTGCCCCGAGGTGACTAGAGACCACATCAGCTTCAGTCCGAATCCAGCCTCTTCAGAAGACCTCAGATGACCATCACCTGTGAAGAGACGGCGCCAGTTCCTGCGAGGACTTCAGAAGACGCAATCATCTGGATCAACATGCTCATTACCTAATTCTTTATCCTTATTGTTAATTTATTTTCCGGGAGCTCATTGCTTCTAACTTCGGTTAAACTGCTAACTCTGATTGTAAATTAATCAACTAAATTATTTTATTTGCTAACTGCTTTCTTTAAATTGTAATGTTGACATCCATTCTCTGTAAAGCTGCTTTGAAACGATGTGTATTGTGAAAAGCGCTATACAAATAAATTTGAATTGAATTGAATAGATCAGCCTAGTGTTGAGGGGTTAGGGGCATGTCGGAAAAATGACCTGTTTCTGATCGCTCAGTACTATGAGATTTCTGTTTCTAAAACTCAGCGTAAAGCGGAAATAAAAGCTTGTATTATGTCTGCTTTAGTTAACAAAGGGGTTTTTTCTTCGATGGGAGCAGTTTCTGTGGAAGCTGTTGGTCCCGCAACAATTGCTGCTGGAAGTCCTTCACCTGTACCGGTTGGTGATCAGTCAACTCCAGTAACTACTAGTGCAGAGGTAGGTGCACCATTTTCATGCCTAAATTCGAACCGATTTCTCTTTCTACCGAAGGATCGCCTGAATTTCATTCGAATTTGCAATTAAAGATTCATTTAGCTCGTCTACAATTAGAGACTCAGGATCGAGCTCTGGCGAGACAAGATGATTTAAAACGCCAGATTGAAATGTATCGAATTGGTGCTGATACAAAAGTGCGGCTTCGGCAGGTGGAGTTGCAGGTTGCTCAAGATCTTTCTAAACAAACTTTGAATGAGGCAGCTGCTGTTCCATCAAATCTGAATCTTGTCTCCACTAATTTTGTTCCATCAGGTAATGTATCCGAGTCTGTAGTTGTATCGTCTCCACATTTTGACGTAGCTAAAAATATCTCGATAGTCCCACCTTTTTGTGAGAAAGAAGTGGAAGCTTACTTTCAAGCCTTTGAGCGAATCGCGAGTGCTTTGAAGTGGCCAACTAAAGTTTGGGCGTTGATGTTACAGTGTAAACTAACAGGTAAGGCACAAGACGTGTGTGCATCTCTTTCATTGGACGAAAGCGTTCAATATGAAGCCGTGAAAAATGCGATTCTGAGGGCGTATGAGTTGGTCCCCGAGCACTACCGACAACGTTTCCGTACCACGAAGAAGGCTGCGTCTCAAACAAATGTTGAGTTTGTTCGTGAGAAAGGAATGTTGTTTGACCGTTGGATTAAAGCATGTAAGGTTACAGATTACCCGTCTCTGTGAGAATTGATGTTAATTGAGGAATTTAAGAACTGCGTTCCAGAGCGTACCGCTCTGTATTTAAACGAACAGAAAGTTAGTACGGTGCAGCAGGCTGCTGTATTAGCAGATGAATATGCTTTGATGCACAAAACAGTGTTTTTTTTTAAGCGTTCGAGTGATTCTGGAGCCTCAGTAACAAAAGAGAATGAGACTGTCTCTGATGGTAGAAATAAATGGATTTCTAATAGTCCGAAGTCACGTAAAGAGTGCAGTTATTGTCACAAACTAGGACATGTGATGGCGGGATGTCATAGTTTAAGACGAAAACATGAACGACAAGAGTCTTTATCTGTTCAACCTCGAAGAACCGTCTTGGTTAAAACTGTCTCTTCATCCAGCACTGCTTCTAATCCCTGTTTCCAGCCTTTTGTGTTTGACGGATTTGTGTCTTTGAATGGTGTCAAAAGTCGTAAAATAGTGCGAATTTTGCGTGACACTGGAGGATCTCAGTCCTTGATACTGTCGAACATTTTAGATTTTTCTGCGGGTTCTGCGTGTGAAACCAGCACGATCGTGCAGGGTATCGAAATGGGGTTTGTAACCGTACCGCTTTATCGCATCTGGGTAACTTCTGATTGGCCTCTGGGTGTTTTGAAGTTGCCGTTCGTCCTTCTTTACCTGTGAAAGGTATTGACTTCATAATGGGAAATGATATCGCTGGTGGTAAGGTTATGCCGGTCGTAAAAGTGACTGATGCTCCGTGCAGAGATATGCAGTGTGATGTGCTCGCTGAAATCTTACCTGACGTGTTTTCAATAAGTGCTGTTACGAGCACAAGTAAAACGTGACATTCAAGATATTAACCTCAGTGACTCTGTTTTCTCAGAAATTCTGGGGAATAATGCATCTCCAGAATTTTTGGATGAGACTAAAGTGTCGCAAGGTTCACACGTTCCCTTTGATTTGGTTGCTGATGTATGGATCTTGAGCTGAGGGGTCCGGCGTTTACGCCGGAGGTCTAGCGACCGGAGGAACTGGGAGGAGATGAAGTTCCCCGCAGAGCCAGAGTCGACAAGGGCCTTCGCTGCAACAAAGGAAGCACGGATCAGGAAGTATACGGTGGTGCGTATTAAGTGAGAGATTTTGGGCTGTATTTGGATGGTACTCACCGAGGGCCGAGGGGGACGGACCGGGCAGACGAGTAGCTGATGACCCTCACCGCCGCAGTAGAGGCAGAGATGATGAGTTAGGCGACATTGACGCTCGGCGGGAGTGAGGTGATAGTTATCCACATTCATGGGCTCTGGTGCTGGAGGTGCGGCTGGCAAGCTGTGAGGCGGGGACTGCAATGCTGAATATGGTGATTCGCAGGCTGACAGTCGCTGAGAGACCCGAACGGTCTTCTGGAGGAATGCCTCCAACCCTATGGTGTCGTCATATACTACCATAAGCTGGCGGATGTCGGGATTGAGCCCCTGGCGATAAGCGGTGAGGAGGGCGACCTCATTCCAACCGCTGTTGGCGGCGAGGGTTCGGAACCGAAGCGTGTAATCGCCAACGGAGTCCGCGCCCTGTCGCAGATGGAAGAGCTGGTCGGCAGAGGAGAGAGTGGAAGTGGTTTGCCCAAAGACCTCCTTGAAATGACTGGTGAAGGCAGGAAGAGAGGAGAGTAATGCGGCGTTTGATTGCCAGAGCGTTTGGGCCCAGCGTAACGCTTTCCCAGTAAGCAAATTAATCATAAAGGCCACCTGGGCCCATTCCGTGGCAAACAGGTGAGACTGTATTTCAAAAAACAGCGAGCATTGCATCAGGAATCCGTCGCAGTCCTCCGCCTCGCCTGAGTAGGGCGCTGGTCGGGCCACGGGACATGCAGAGGCAGCGGTGGGCGGCGAAGAAGATGCGGAGCGTGCTGCCGGAAGTGATCCGGAAGTCGATGGCGCAGCGTCGGCAAGCACGTCCGCGGCGGGTTGTGTCGTTGAATCCATAAGTTAGCTGTGGGTCTGATCTTCTGTAACAATCAGACAAGGCAGGTAAGGAGAATGACAGAGGTTTATTTGCAGATTCAACTGATACAGGTGAACAGGACGGATATGGTGAGTGAAGCAGTTCAAAGTTAACGGGTGACTTAGCTGGTTGCTTGAACAGTGTCTCTGGTTTGTTGCAGGTGGAGTGCTGGCAGGTTGGCAGACGGAGAGGACGTCCGACAATGACGGTCGTAGAATAACGGGAACAGGTAACGCGAGCAGGAATCAGAGAACAGGTAAGAGAGTCTGTAGTTCGTGGCATACGAGATCAGTCAACAGGGTGCGTGAGAGTGAGAGTCTTATAGGCAGTGCTGGTGATTGCGAACAGGTGCAGGTGGTTAGAACTCAGGAGAAGATGCGCGAATGGGTGGAGCCGTGCGAATGGGTGAAGTTGGCGGTGTGACAGCGCTAAGTCTGATTGTCAATATTTATTGACTATAATGTGCGTGGCTACTCGGTTCCCGGAAGCGATTCCTTTAAGAAGCATAACTGCTAAATCTGTGACAAAAGCCTTAACGAAATTTTTCACGACTTTTGGGCTCCCAAAAATTGTTCAAACGGATCAAGGGTCGAACTTTTTATCTCGCGTTTTCCGTAGTGTGTTAACAGCTTTGGGAGTATCTCACGTAGTTTCGAGTGCCTACCATCCTGAATCTCAGGGGGCTTTAGAAAGTTGGCATCAGACGTTAAAATCAGGTCTGCGTAAGTATTGCTTGGAGACGGGGAATGACTGGGAAGGAGTTCCCTTTGTCTTATTTGCGGTGCGCGAGGCGCGACAGGATTCTTTGGGTTTTAGCCCTTCAGAATTAGTGTTTGGACATAATGTGCGTGGACCTTTAAAAATGCTGAAGGAAGAACTTCTCTGTACAGGTCCTTCTGAGAAAACTAATGTAATCGACCTTGTCTCTCGTATTCGCAAATGTTTGCGCACAGCTTGTACTGCAGCCAAAGAAACTCTTGCGCTGTCGCAGAAAAAAATGAAGCGCTGTTTTGATCGTAAGGCAGTTACGCGTAATTTCTTACCAGGAACGAAAGTTTTGGGATTAATTCCTACTCCTGGTTCTACTTTTGCGGCGCGGTTCTCAGGTCCGTATGTTATTAAAAGCAAGGTAAGCGAGACGGATTATGTAATCCATACTCCTGAACGAAGGCGAAAAACTCGTTTATGCCATGTAAATATGTTAAAGCCATATTTGTCCCGTGACGTTAAGGACGAGACCGCTGATGTTTCTATTTCCTTCCTGAATCCAATGACTGAGTCAAGGCAAGGCGTTTCGTTGCTAACTTGTATTCTGCCTACAGATGATGTGGATGATGGATTGGAGGTATCCATGGAGGTCGTGAGGCGTGCTAGTTTGAGAAACTCAGAAGTTTTATCAACTCTTCCGACCCAGCTTTCTTACTTGTCCAACGAACAGCAGCAGGACATTAAGAAATTTGTTTTTTTTTTTGTTTTATCTTTATTTATATAGCGCTTTTTACAATGCAAATTGTGGCAAAGCAGCTTTACATTAATAAGAAAATGGGGTCATTGTGCAGCTTATTCTATATATTATTGATTCTTTCCGTTGCAAATATCAATAGTTATTAGTCTAGTTAATTTAGGTATATCAGCACTGCAGAAAACAGTGACGTATTGCTCGATAGTTTCCCAAATCTGTTTAATGATGTCCCTCTGGGTACTAACGTCATTGCGCATGATATAAATGTTGGTGATGCATTGCCCATTAAGCAACATGCATATCGTGTTCCTGTAAGTAAACGGGAAGAAATGAAACGTGAGGTAACGTATCTTCTGCAAAATGGGTTTGCTGTTTCGAGTACCAGCCCTTGGAGCTCGCCATGCATTTTGGTGCCTAAATCGGATGGATCCTTCCGTTTTTGCACCGACTTCAGAAAGGTTAATTCTGTCACTGTGCCTGATGCTTTTCTGTTGCCGCGTATTGATGACTGTATTGATAATCTTGGGGTAGCGAAATATATTACAAAACTAGATCTATTAAAAGGTTATTGGCAGGTGCCTCCAACCGAACGAGCTTCTGTCATCTCTGCATTTGTTACCTCAGATTCCTTTCTCCAATACACACGGATGGCTTTCGGCCTGCGAAACGCACCGGCGACATTTCAGCAATTGATGTCCATGGTTTTGGGTGGCGTGTCTAATTGTAACGTCTATCTGGATGATGTAGTTATCTATTCATCCACCTGGGCGGAACATTTGTCAACTTTGCACGATGTATTTCATCGCTTATCTGCTGCGTCTCTTACCTTAAATTTTAAAAAGTGCGAATTCGCTAAAGCTTCTGTCACATACCTAGGAAAACAGGTAGGAAATGGGCAGGTTCGGCCTTTAGACGCAAAAGTGACTGCTGTTCTTAAATACCCGGTACCTACTACGAGGCGAGAATTGCGTCGGTTCCTCGGAATGGTAGGATACTACCGGTGTTTTTGCAAGAACTTCTCGAGCGTTGTTACCCCACTAACTAGATTGTGTTAATATAATAAATAAATAATAAATAATCCTTATTGTAACAAATGCTGTAGATAAACAGTTACAAGAACTGTTATTTTTAAGGCCGAGTACAGGTTAGAAAGAGCTTTAAAATATAGATAAAACAGTAGTTACTGATTAGCTAATAACTACCACTTTCGACTGAGCACTGTTTCTTACTAATGTGTTAATCATAGTTTGATGTTAGTTAATAGTCGTTACTAGAATGTTAATATCGCGTTACTTATTAGTTCCTGTATAGTTATTCATTAATGACGGAACAGTATTCTAAAGTATAACCAACACTCCATCTGCACAGATTACATAAATTTCATATTTTGGCTCAAACACTAAAAACACTAAATTCACAAAAATCAGTGACTTTGTGGCCTTAATCATTTCAAATGTAAACTTTCATTTTCATTCCCACCTTTGCTCAGAAACCTAAGGTTTCATGCTTTGAATGACCACACTGTAAGTAGAAGCGCTGACCACGAGGCTATCAGCTCCATCCTGCGCTGTTTTTTGAAATTCAGTTTTACTTTTACCCAAATTCAGCTTTGTGCTTTTACTTTTCTGGATTCTCAATCCAGTTTAATCATGGAAACGATGTGTAATCAAATGGATACAGTTAAATGTTTTTACATAATGCAATTGATAAAAGCTTTAGGCATCTTGCGCTACAACAACATTTTTATAAGTGTTATTTTTAGGACACTGAAGAGCTTTTTGTGCTTGCAGGTGCTTCTGGTGTGAGACGATGGAGTTTCATCACTGATCAATGTACACGAACGTTAAACTGAAGTGCTAAATTTATCAAATTCGACAAATTAGTTTAAAAAAGAGACTCTCCCAGATAAACATACTGTATTGCAGCTGTTGAAAGGGTAATTCTGGAGACACTGAATGAACTGGACATGAAGATCAGTGACCTGACTTCAGTGGTCCAGTCCCGTGCAGGTACAGGTCGTCTCAATGCTCCAGTGCTGGTGGTGGACAGTGAGGATGATGTGTTTCTTCTTACATCCATGGAAGAACTGGACAATTTGGAAAGACAATTATCTGAAAGAGGGATGATGCAAAAGATGCTAAGAATCATTGACAGCTGTAGGTTTAATAATTGTAGTGAAGTCAATAGTGTCCATTATATTATTTGTGTTTTGTTTGTAATATTTTGATATTGCCCTTTATTTTTAAGGTGAACAGATTGTCAATCAGTGGTGGACACACGATGAAGAAAACAGTGTGGAGAATCTGTTCCAAGGTCTTTGGTCCAGTAGCCAAACATCTGAACTGGTGCGGAAGGGGAGAAAAGAAAGGCATCAGGAAAACAAATTTAGGAGCACTAATAATATGTATGCCCAAAATATCTAACAATATACAGAACATGCAATAAATGTTAAAATTGTTTATACAGATCCAAAGCGTGATTACTCTTCATGAGCTTTTAATACATACTCGCATAATATACATATATATATATATAATCCATGTGCCACATGCTGTATAAACAGTGTCAGAAGTTGTTTGTTTTATAGACACGAGCGTTTTAGATATGGAGACATTTGCTTTAAAATTAAAGCATTCATGAGGCAACAACTGATGCTAAGTGACGATGAAACCGTTTAATTATAGCATGTGTGCACGTTTACAGTAGTTTACTCGTAATGTTTAACAGTCTGTCCTCAATTATTACTCTTTTCAATTTAAAGCTTAAAGTAGTAAACCAATCACTTCAACAAAGCAGAAAATCAACCGGTACCGCTACTTGATTGAACCACAGAAACACTCATTTGTCACGCGACCTTAAGTTAAAACTTTCTCTGTTAAATTTATTTGACTGAGCGCACATATTAATGACAATTAATCAGATTAGCTACTTACCTCAGCTTTCCCGCCGGGACAGTTTCCTTCCACGTGTGATGGTGAAGATCTTTGGCAGCACATGCGCAGTATGGGGAGTTGACTACATTAGACTCTAGTACGATATTTTTGTTCTTCACAAAACAAATGGTGTATTTTTTATTTATTATTATTATTATTATTACAGGATGTTGTGATCGTCTTAAACCAATTGGATGTAGTGAACTTTGGCACCTCTCTTTCATTTGTATTTGACCATAAAATGATTAATATTAGACCCAGGCTATGAGTAATTTGATCAGTCACACAAAAAGAATCTGAAACTGATTATATCAAAGACAATAGCGAAGTTTAAAGTTTCTATGACTGAATGAAATAATGCAGGATTTCAGCACCACTTGACATGAACAGCGACTAATCAAATAGACATGAGCTGTGTCCGAAAGCGCCCACTCGTTCACTAACCCCTATATAGTGCATGACAGTTGAGCGCACTATATCAGCAAAGAGTGAACGAAAATGAGTGAGCGAATTCGGACGCTGACGTTAATAGCGTGCGCCAGACAGCGGAGACAATTTCGTCATTAACATTTCATATACCCATCTGTAATATGTCCTGTTAAGCTTCATGAATTGTATATTACTGTTTATTTGTCATGTTTATTGAGAATGAAGAGAGAATTAAAACACCTGTGTCATGCTATTTATTAGCTGAGGAACTTGGAGAAAGATGAAGCCCGAGAGTAGCTCGCGCTGATTGGCTGCTCTGCGCCGGCACATGGGCTGGCCTCAGGTTTCATTACTGGGAAAATGCTTTAAAAGGACTTTTAAGCAGGGCCTCTCTGGAAGACAGGACTCCACAGGAAACCATAGCCCAAGTAGAGCAGGTATGCAGCATCAATACCATGAGTTAAAGTTTGGTCTATCGAGCCAGAGAGCGGTTACCAACGCCAATATTCCAAAGGCAAAAGTGAGCTGGAACCCCCAACTGGAACTGAACATACAAAAACGCTAGCCTTTCATTACAAAAGTAATGTTTTTGAGAGTCCATGTTATAATAACCACAATTACATTTTTTTTCTGTTTTCCTCTACATGTATATGGTGGCAAGGTTGATCACAAGGTGGTCAGTTCAAATCCCACTGTTGCCAGAAATTAAAGTTGTTTCTCAATGTAACTAGTGGTTTTTATTATTAAAAATCACGTAAATGGTGAATATATTATTGAGATTATTTCTGTTTTTCCATTTGAAATATAAGTAAACATTGTATTAATGATTCTTTATATTTACAATTCTGAGTTTGTGCACTTTTAATTTGACATATTTCTGCTCCAGTTGTTTTCTAAAAAAATATTAATCCTATAAATATAACAAAGCATATAGCATCATGACATTACAATATTTTTCACAAATGCCTATAAGTTTTGAATGATACTATATCAAAGCGAGAGAGAGCGAGAGAGAGAGCGCGAGAGATTTAATAATGACCAAACTTTTGCCAATCATTCATTAATTCCTTGATTCATTCACATTTTAATTCTTTTAGTCATTATTTTGCATGTGCATAGGAGAAAGCAGAACAATACACCTGAATAAAAACTTTAAAATGTCCATGGCTCTGGTGGATTATTTGCAAGCGCAAAAGAACAGAAAAACACAGAACTAGTGTGTAATCCTACCACTAGTACCTTTGCAGTCTAAACAGTTTCCACATGAACAGCCTGTTGTTAGGTGTGAGTTAATTACAAAACAGCATTTATTTGCATTTAAAGGCATTTGAATTAAACACGGTATTGGTAAATTACAGGAAATGCTACACATAATTCAAGAAAAACGTTTAATATTGTATGATGCATAACCATCTTCCCTTACAGTCTAGGAAGGATATAGCAACCATGAATACAAAAAAGATATTTAACCTGATAAACTTTTTTTGTTGAGTCTGTTAAACTCCTCGATCTCATTGAGTCCCACTATTCTTATTGAAATCTTCATCTTTGTCAGCTGTTTGATGCATTTTACTTTCCTCCAAAAGGGTTCTTTCACCAGAACAGTGCTGGGCAATCTTGCAATCTGCTGAATAAGGTTATCGATGATTATCAAGATATGGATCTATGACAAGAGAACAAGAGCAGCTGGTTGTGCATTTCCTGGAGGCCATGGTGATGCTGCTAAAAGCCATAGGTGGTGAAAGATATGACAGTGAGTGATTTAGTCTCGGTCATGATGACCTAAATATGACAGGTTACTTCTTTTTTGCGAAAAGAATCACTATCATAATAATCATCATCATAATCATCATCACCATCCCAGTTACTTTGCACAGGTCATGCTACAAGAGTTTAAAGGGGATTCATCTCTTATGCAAGAAAGGCCTATAAATAAAAGTTTTGGACAAACAAGTGCAGTTTCATTTTGAATGTATTCAAAATTTCACACTCAATAATCACAATACCCAGTGCACTGCAAATCATCAGAACTATACATGCGTATACAAATCAACAATTTCAAAGACAAGTGTATGTGCATATAGGGAATTGAATTGTCCAGCACAGATGTTTGAACACTTAAACAGTTCAGGAATTGAAGGAATTGTTGTGTATAGTTACAGTTGATGAAGATATTGATGAGGTCGTTTGTTGTCCTATGCTTGAATGTTTGTTCAGTTTCAGCTTTTCATACCACATGAACCAAGTGTGGCTTCAGCAATACAATGGGTATGTAAACATGTAGCAGTAGCTAGAGTTGATCGGTAAAAACTACATCACAGCATTCCTCTATAAAGAAAAAAATAATAAACCAATTAAACTAAATAAATTCCATGCAAGTTCATTAAAAACATTACACTTACGTTTGAGCAGGAAACAAAAAGTTTCTCAAACAGGATTTGGCAACCAGGTGGTAAACAGGTAGCAAACAGCAAACAGACAATCATTTACTCTACTGTTTCCTCTTTTATACTATGAGTATGCTCCATCTCCCCCTACAGTCTAGGAAGGATATAGCAACCATGAATACAAAAAACTGTTACAGTGTACACTAAATTTCATTTGGTTTGAGGAGGAAAACTAAGTTCTATTTATTCATAATAATTAATGTTACAGGTACTAAATGTTTATTGACATTTGGAGCAAACACAGACTACATTATATAGTTGTCAATGACCCACATAGATGACCCTTCATGTAGATGAAGTTGTGAAAAAGTCATTTAAATCTCATCAGTTTCCCACCACTCCTTTGTCTCCTTGGTAACCCTAATTATTAGTTAATTTGTGTCGTTGATTGCAACGCCTGTGTGTTATGGATTATTGTTTGAACTTATTATTATTGTTTGCAGGTTTCCGATTGGCTGTACCGGTATTGAACTACATGCAAAAGAGCTAGGGTTAGGGTTAGAGTTAGTGATGAGTGATAATGAGTGTTTAAAAAACATGGTTTGTGCATAGTGCATTTTTTACTTCGAGAATTGGTTTGTAAAACATTTAATTTCTTTGCAAAACCATCCTATTGGTTATAATCCCAAGCATTACCACCAATACCAGTAACAATATGAGAGCCATTGCCTCTCGCTTTGGTGTGCAAATCAAAAGAAACTCAGTGTCATGTCTGTCATGCAAATGTTCTTTGGTTTGGTTTTTTCCCACCACTCCTTTGTCTCCTTGGTAACCGGCCAAATCTTCTGTTTGTGCTTTAAAATAAAGTTGAAAAAAGTGACTTCAATTGAAATCTTTCTCCACGGACATGGTTATTTGTAAAGTTTTTTTGTGGGGCTTTTTATTTTACATGGTAAAACACAGTAGGCTAGTTTGACCTTGAAAATGTGATGAAAGCTGCAAACAGAAGAAAAACATAGACGCAGAAAGAGCATGTCAGACTTCAGACCGCAGCGAGAACAAAAATAGAAAGTGAAAGTGAAAGTCTGGTTGGTGTTCGTGAGAAGATAACACAGCTCGATCAGTTCGGAACTTGACAGGATGGACAGACGTACAGAAGATTCCGTTCAGTGCAGTAAAAAGGTAAGAATGATCCTGAACACCAGCACTGTTCACTGGGTCTGCTGTAGTTCTGTTTTGGGGTCAGTGTAACTGCATGTTCAATATTGCCAGTATTCAATACAGATTCACAGAATCGACGCCGAACAGTAACAGCACGTCAGGTAATGTTTTAGTAGTTGTGCTACTTTAGTTTGTTGGTGTAAATTCGATTGCTTGACATTTGTGACTGTCACTTCAGTTTAACCCTTCCTGTTCGGTTAATCTTCCTGCGCACAATAAATATGAACAGGGTCATAATCATAATCGTTGATATTGAGCTTCTTGATGCTGATCTGTTGCACTCCATAATAACCCTAAACCCTAACCTAACCCTAACCCTACCCCTACCCCTAATCCTAACCCTAACCCTACCCCTACCCCTAATCCTAACCCTAACCCTACCCCTAATCCTAACCCTAACCCCTAACCCTAACCCACTAAATCAAAAATAGGGGGGGGTGACAATACCATATCTCGACACCTGGTGGCGCTAAAACTCCCATGTGCAATCGTCTCTCCGTCCCCTAATTAGTTTATAGACCAAATTTCAGCTCTCTAGGACATACAGAACCCAAGATATTGGGGGGGGGGGTGACAGAATCGTTTTTGTCCCTATAACCTAACCCTAACTAACCCTAACCCCTACCGCTAACCCTACCCCTAATCCTAACCCTACACCTAATCCTAACCATACCCCTAATCCTAACCCTACCCCTACCCCTAATCCTAACCCTAACCCTACCCCTACCCCTAATCCTAACCCTAATCCTAACCCTACCCCTAATCCTACCCCTAATCCTAACCCTAACCCTACCCCTAATCCTAACCCTAACCCTACCCCTAATCCTAACCCTAACCCTACACCTAAACCCTAACCCTAAAACAGACATGTGTGAGATGGATGGACGTGGGGGGCTTGCGATGATACTCTTCCTGGTCCTGTGTCGCTGCAAAGTGGTCAGTTGAACGGAAGGACAGTACACAACCGTCTTCGGGTCCTTCGGGATCTGTTGATTGGATCTACAAAAATCCTAACCCAGTCAGTGCCTCCATCTCTGAACTTTTCGGTGCTTGGACTTGGGTTGGGCGTCGTTGCTGGCCCCTTTTCCCTTCCTCTTATGCATAAAGAACTTACATTCCTCTTTATTTCTCAAATACATATCCAAAAAAAAACTTTTTCCGAAAAAAAAATATATCTTCATTTGGGTAAATCTAGGAAAACTAAAGAGGACAGACCGTCCACACTAGTTAGGGCACTTACAAGAACTATATTTTCTTTCCTTTTCATGATCCCTATACACCTTCATCCTTAAAATACAAAAAAAAACTTAAAATACAGATTAATTTACATATCTATTCCTAAAAACAGTGATTGATTTGGATAACTCACAGATCTTATAGATGAATGTATATACAAAAAATCAAGGTGAATACAAAACAATATTATAAACAACTAAATAAATTATATAAAAATCCTCCAGATCATTTGGAGATATTATCCCCTATTGCAAGCCTTGATTGAATATAAACAGATAAATTTCAAATGATGCTTCTGCATGAACGGGATGGATGACGTCATCAGCAGACGACCGTTTCTAGAATGGATTTTATATCTATAACATCTTTCATCTCTTTTCCAAAATTCATTTCGATAAAGGATCATTTTCTCCTACACTTCCCACTACAGATCGATCTTTTTCCCGACACTATTCAAATAATGCTACCTTGGACAGGGAAATCGTGACGTCAGCCCCCCTCAGAAGAAATTTCGACAAAAAACACCTTTCATCATTCTCCTAAAAATCATATAGATATAGGATTATCTTTTCCCACATTTCCTACAATAGATAGACTCACTTCTTGAATTTTACATCGAACTGGAAGCTTGATTTGACGAAAATCATTCAAATGATGCTACCTCGGTCTAGGATTTATGACGTCAGTTCATCTCAGGATGGATTATCGATCTAAAACACCCTTGATCATTCTCCTAAAATACATTTGAAAAAATGGTTATGTTCTTTCACCTTCCCTTTGACAGATTGACTCATTTCCCGAACTTTATAGCAAGTATAAAGGTTTATTTTGACCAGTTTTTGCCTGCGACCCTGGCTTCGCCCATGATGCCGACTATATAGGGTGCGGCTTTTCTCTCCGAGCGCACTTGCTGATATTCTCCGATACTGGATGATCGACTCTTACAAACAAATATACTTTATTGTGCACATTTATACTGATATTTATTTCCATATTTCCTATTTCAAGCCAGCCTGAAGAAGACACTAATTGTGTCGAAACGTCGCGATTGGCTTGATTTTCCATCTTGAAAAAGAAAAGACAGTTTTCTTTCTTTTCTTTTCTTTTTCCATTTTTGATCCATTATTTTCCAAGTTTCTACATACATATTTTATTTTTTGCCTTATACATCTATTCTCTCACTCTCTTTTATACATTACTGTGGTATAGTACAGTATGGAACATTACAGAGGAAGAACTAGACAGCGTTCAGCACCTCATTTCCGTTCCAGAAACAGAAATTTTACACCTTACAATATCACAGAGAGGAATGATAATCATTTTTCGTCTCACTTTGAACACACATATCCTCCACGTAGGAGGGACACACAGAGAGTGATGAACAGATCTGGTGGTCCATACAGACACACTACAGATTGCAGAAAGAAAAAATATACTGAAACACAGCATAACATTCAGAATGACTGGCATTACCCCAATAATGAGTGTTATGATCCAGAGCCAGCAAAGCGGGTTGTAGGCCCAAACAGGCCTCCCTACTCTGCTGAACAAAGTAGATTCACTGGTCAACACAGACCCCCTTCCAGACGTCTGACAGGACACCAGGACAAAAGAAATATAACCACTCGTACTGGCAAGACATTCCAACAAGATACTGCAACTGATTCTGAATTCTTAGTGGAAGAGGATTTGTCTTCCCTGGAAGAGGTGTCAGTGGAACCTGACCTCAGAGGTGAGCCCGGACGGGCTCCTCACATTAGAACACAGATTCAACGCAGCAGAAATGTACTTTCCTTCTCGAATCACAGTGGTAGATTCAATAGAGTGAATCTGAACTTGAATAGAGGCCCTGGAGAACGCAGAAGGGATAGAAGAGTTCGCTATTTCCCCCAGAAAAAAGTTGGGGTAAAGCATCATCACACAAATTATACACAACAACATACTGACTACACTCCAGCCTCTCCAAAATTGAAAATTGCTATCAAATTGATATACCAACTCATCAGATTGACCCATCACATGGGAAAGGTCACCACCAAAATTGATGGTAACCAACCCATTACATTTAAGAGACTCACGGACCTCCTGATAAACACGGTGAAACCTGCATTCCCGAATGATCACGTTAGACAGATGCTGCAGGGAAATGCCAAAAACTGGGCATTCACCACCCAACTGATTCTCGAGCAGCACTATGAAACTCTGATTGAAAATACCATCGGAGATATTAGAGAGCAAAGATTGGCCACAAGCATTTGAGATTGCCACCACCTGGGCCAACAAGAACTATGGTGGTAAAGTAGCGACGGACACTGTAGAGCAAGCAGAAGCTCTTATAACTGCTGAATTGGGTGAGATAAAAAGAACCACTCACCAACCACCACCAGCAGTTACACCTGGAGCTACAGCATCTAGTTCCCGCACATATGCACAGGTCCTGGCCACTCCCACAACACAATATCGGGGTCCTTCCTCTCTAATACCCCCGCAGGTTTCTGTACGACCCAAAAATAATGTACAACACATTGAAGTACAGACTTCACCCACTCTGTTTCCACATGCGACAGCTAGTAATGCTCCACAGTATCGAGGTGACTGGTCATTTGATGATGATGAGGAAGAGCAGTACAACCCATTAGATCCACAAGAGATTCTGAGACCCATAACACTAACCCTAACCCACCCTCAGTCTATTCCTTGTGAAGTTCACCCAAATTCTTGAATCAATTTTGCTTGACAATCCTCATATGGCTGCGGTTCTCTCGGTTGGTTGTGCATCTTTTTCTTCCTTCTCAACTTTCTGTTAACATGCTTGGATACAGCACTCTGTGAACAGACAGGTTCTTTGGCAATGGATTTTTGTGGCTTACCCTCCTTGTGAAGGGTGTCAATGATTGTCTTCTGGACAACTGTCAGCTCAGCAGTCTTCCTCATGATTGTGTAGCCTAGTGAACCAAACTGAGAAACCAATTTGAAGGGGAAGCTCAGGAAACCTTTGCAGGTTTTTTGAGTTGATTAGCTGATTGGCATGTCACCATATTCTAATTTTTTGAGATGGTGAATTGGTGGGTTTTTGTTAAATGTGAGCCAAAGTTATCAGAATTAAAAGAACCAAAGACTTAAAATACTTCAGTCTGTGTGCATTATATATAACCAAACATTAAATGATTGGTGTCATGCTGCAGTGACTTCACCCTTGCAGGCTCAGAGGACATTTTGGGTTGACATCATTGTAGTCCTTAGTTCACAACACTTAAGTAACACCTCAGTCAGCACTTAAAAATCAGTCCTCGAATTTACTGAACGTTGTTTTTAGCTTCTTTACAGAAGTATCCTACTCTTAGACAAGTCCTACTTTTTACTAAGAATTTTTTGACACTTAAGTCAAAGCTTACGACTATTCTTAAGAGCATTTCTGAGAGGTTTCATTCATACTGGCATGGATCACAATTACATTGCCTTCCTCTAAAATTATTACAGTTTGTTTTTTGAAAAGGCTCTTTCTTTAAACCTCGTCAAACTGATAAACACTAATATTTCTTTCCAGAATGAGGTTGCAAATGCCATTTCAAGTCTCCTTGATTTGAGAAACTCTTCTCACTCTGAAGACATGGGAACTTCTTTCTAGTGTAAGTTATTACATGATTCTCAATGTCTGTGAAACTCTTTCCCAGTGGTGTCAAGTATTTGAATAAATGTAATTAGTTACTGAGTAACAATTAAGTCAGAAGTCACATAAATTAATGAGGGATCAATCACCATTTATTAGCACATTATATTTCCCTTGTCAGAAAAGTACACAATTTCAGAATAAGTCTTGACAAAATTACATAAAGCAGAGTTACCAAACTTTTCACATTTGGAAGAAAAACCTTATAAATGTCCACCCAATATTAAAGTCCAGAGTTACCACAAATGTCCTTCACTCATCAAAGGTCAGTCCACAGAAAGGTGGCAGTTATAAATTCAGATATAATCCCAAATTGAAGAGAATAACAATTCAAAATTTTTAACCAGATGAGATGTCCTCAAAATTAAGCAAATACAAAAACCATTTGAACAAAGCAAAACAAACAATAAAACATGAGGTTCAGCGAGCAAAATACATTTTCCACTATAAAACCTCTGATCAGGGTAAAGAAACAAACTTGCATTGAGATTTAGAACATTGAATGTTCCTCTACAAGGGTTTTCAAGATGAAAGGATGGATAGAGAAAACACTCCCAGCTAACAGGTATACTGTGTACTCACACTTCCTCCCTCCTTCTACTCTCTAGCCTAGAGAAATCTCCCTGAGAATGACTTCCTAGAAACTCCTACCTACAGGCAGGGAGTAAAATTACAACTTAAAATGAACAAGGAAAACTGGTAACAGTTTACTGCAACTGTTCCAACTGTACATAAGTTGTACACAAGTATCTTTTTGGTCCCTTTGTATCAAACATATTAACAACTTTTACTCTCGACTTGACTACATTTTTGAACAGGTAAATGTACTGTTGCCTGGCAACTAACTTTTTCTGCAGCAGTTTGTTTTTGCTACAAAGAAGGCATTGCAGGCACTATATCTTGTGCGTATTGCCTTAACTCACCCAAACTAGTCAACAAGGCTAATTTACATGAATGCGAGTGCATTAGCAGGTAGTTGTGAATCGCAGGTGTTTGGTTTAGGAGATGAGGTCATGACTGCATCTGGTGGTGAGGCTGAAACCAGCACATCCAGTGCAAGTTGACTTTGACTAGTTTTACTTAACATTATTTTATTTATCCACTATATTGACAAGACCTTTATGAAGGATATTGGTTTACTTATGGCCTTTTTGTGAACTTGAGCTTAACGGAGACTTGGGGGTTTGTAGACTATTGAGAGGCTGTTGTTTAACTTGATTCAGATGTAAGGCTTTTCTCCAGTGTGAGTTCTCATGTGGACTGTAAGGCTTCCTTTATGACTGAAACTCTGTCCACATTGTTGGCAGGTGTAAGGCTTTTCTCCAGTGTGAACTCTCATGTGGATTGTAAGTTGTTGGTTTTGAATTAAACTTTGTCCACATTGTTGGCAAGTAAATGGTTTCTCTCCAGTATGAATTCTCATGTGGACTCTAAGGTTTTTGAAACTCTTTCCACACTGTTTTAGTTCCGGTCTTTTGAGCTCTTTTCTGTGAGGAAGTCTTTTTAGCCTGTGTCACTCTTTCTCCAGTCATATCATGATGTGTATCATAATGTTCTTTCTCTTCTTCCCTTTCATTTAGTTCAAGACTCTCCTCCTTCAGTGTCATCGGGTCTTGGGCAAAAATAAACAAAACAATTTAGACATATAAAGCATCAAAACCAACAACATATATGATCTATATCTTATCGTATGGATCAGGGATGGACAGCTATGGTCAATGTCTTGCAGAGTTAAGTTTCATCCCTAATCAGATACACCTGCCTGTAATTTTCAAGCAGTCCTGAAGATTTAAGGTGTTTTCACTGGTATAAGGTGCTATTACTCATCTGAATCAGAACATCCCACAGATCAAAACTCAGACGAAGAAGCAGAAACAAGCAATTAAAGCTTTAATCAAGTACATGCAAATGAACGCAATCATAAAACATTAATCAACATAAAAATCAAAGCTTTTTAATGTTACTGAATGAAATGTTGAGCCCATGAAGAAGTGTAAGATAATATATAAGATATCAAAAGTATAACATGCAAGCTGTGGGGGGTTGGTGGATGTGACCGATGAATCCCATTAAGACACGGTTTTTTAAAAAGCTTGATTTTCTCAGCTTTTTTTTTTCAAAATATTACTATATTTTTTTTAAATGAAACATATCCAAATTAAAGTGTAAATAAAAAGATTGCATGAAATTAGAATTTAATGTTTGTTTTGTTATTTTTCTTGACATATTGCATGATCAGCTGTTCATAGAACTAAATGTGCAGGGCTAACTAACATTTTGTGAAAATGTGCGAGCAAAAGATATTTCAATCAGATTACTATGTTTAGTGTACATGTTAACATCTGCAATCAGATTCAATTAACTCGGATTGATGAAAATTGGTGCATGTAAACAGCCAATGACACAGAGTTTGGGGTCAATATGCAAAACCATTGCAGATTTACAGCTTCAGATCATTCTTCTGGAGAACACAGATTTTGAAAAATGTTGGCAACCAGACAGTTGACGGTTGCCATTGACTTCCACTTTTCTTCCTATAGAGGAAGTCAGAGGGTGTCATCAACTGTTCAGTCAAGATTCTTCAAAATATCTTCATTTGTGTTCAACAGAAGAAAGAAACTCATTCAGGTGCGGAACGACATGAGGGCGAGTAAATGATGACAATTCTCATTTTTGGGTGAACAAACCCTTTAATGTTTATTCACACAAAAAATCCATAGTGCTGCTAATTTAATACGTTAGTTTAATAGAAAACTTTTTGAAATTATTTCAGTTTGTATCAGTCCTTTTTGAACATTTAAAGAACATTATCAAAAACATGTAAATAATAACTATCATTATTGTGTCACAATAATCACGTTATGTAATTTCCATATCATTTCATCTCAAGCCTCAATCTGCCAGTGTTTATTGATGTCCATCTATGTCTGCACCACAAATGACAAGGTAAATATTTTTCACTGTTTCATCAAATATTAGCAGTTCACTCTGTTCTTCTTCAAAATGTTTCACACACTTTCCCTGCTGACTTTACTTCATATGACACACACACACATTCAATGTTTTTGATATATGGATTATGTACAAAATGTTTCAATTAGGATTTATTTATTGCTTGATTTAATGTTCAATTACTGCTATTTATGTTCAGGTATGTTAAAATGCAAGTACAGCACTTTTGAGCATGAATAGAAAAATAGAAAATGGTGTCATTGTGCAGCTTATTCTATATATTATTGATTCATTCTGTTGCAAATATCAGTAGTTATTAGTCTAGTTAATTTAGGTATATCAGCACTGCAGAAAACAGTGACGTAATCGTCCGGCTCACATACAACGGCGCCAATGCAGGCATATCAAAAACACTGCTGAATATCAAGCAAGTGTCCCCAACTTAAGCAAGCCAAAGGCAACAGCGGCAAGGAACCAAAACTCCAACAAATGGAGAAAAAAACCTTGGGAGAAACCAGGCTTAGTCGGGGAGTCAGTTCTCCTCTGGCCAACAGTGAACACTTGTCCGATACTCAGGCAGAGTTACAGGTCATTAAACCGATTTGTAATCGCAACAGTCAAAATATTTAATCTAGTTCCATCTAGTTTAAGATCTTTTTGATCACGCCGGTATGGGACAGTTTGCATGACAAACACGTCATGCAATCAGTAATCTAACTTATTGTTTTATAAGACTAACATTAACTATCAGATGCATGCTAACATAACCAGTATAAATAAAAAACTTAGATTAAAGTTGCCTGGGAAGCTAAAAATACGTTAGCTAAGAATAGCTATTAACTGTTTTAAATCTTTTGTTATAGTGACCGAGTTAACATTATTTTACACAAATCATTCTGACCAACTTCATTTGTGAAAATAATATAACACATAAAGAAACACAGTTACCGATACGGATTGCTATAACTTGTAATGTCGCATTTCTATAACATTATTTATTGTGATTTTTTTTAAAGCATAAATGGTATATGGATTCACACAATGCAAAAAATAAGATATGAGAGATTTTAATGAAGTTTAGGTTTATATAGGCTAACTGGGATGTGTAACAAATGCCTTTTTTAGTGTTCACAGTAGTTTTCATTAATGTTTTAAATTATATATTTTAAAATTTCAGTTAATGTTCACAACAATATAAATAATATTGTATTTCAGGGTTAATGTTCATGTACATTTACACATACAGTGTCCTGGGGCACAGAAATGTCACCCGAATACCTGTTTCATCAGTCAGTTTTGTAAGCTCACAGCATTATGGAGATACACATATAATTTTATAGCCTGTAACGTTAGTTAATGCCCAAATACACCGAGACGTTTGTACTCGCAGCGAATCCGTTTCAGCTGAATCATTATACAGTGTCGTGATAGTGTTTCCGTGGCAACAACAGCCAGCCCATAAACACAAGAAAACAGGCCCAGTATCAAAGCTTTTCCGATCAGTTCTCAAGATGAAGCGAGTGAATCAGAAGCTTTTCTTCTTCCATCAGCATTGACCCTCAGCACAGCGCGAGCGGTTTAAAAAACGCGACTCTCATCAGCCAATCAACATCGAGGGAGAGAGGCCGAGCGTTTTTGAATATTAAATAAGATTTGACGCGTTCTAAAGCCCACTGTGACGTCACTCGCCGAACTCCTTTATAATGGTGTGATTCCCGCTCTTCCCGTCAGTTCGTGCTCTTCGCCACACAGTCCTCGAGGATTATTAAGAAAGATTATTAATGACAACTATCGATCGGAGCACAGAAAGTGATCGCGCGGGCGAGTTGGACCGCCTTACTTCAATCCAACAAACCAGTTTCGGGTCTTCAGTGATTTCTTCATATTGCTGGAGGAGGTCAGCGCCTTTCGTGGTGTGTGGTGAGTGGAACATGACTAAAACTACATTAATATAACATGCTTATAATAATAAAAATATTTCATAAGATAAAATAAGAAACAAAACGCTCCCATGGTGATCCACTGCCCTCCAACCCTAATCAAACACTTGAAAATCACATTGATGTGAAGCTCAACTGTGCTGAAGCAGGTTGGAAATAAACAGTGGATCCCCAGAATAAGTAGTTAATAGGGGTGTGACGAGATCTCGTACCACGAGATTTCTCGTCGAGGTGAAAAGTTGTCTGGTCGTGCTATCAGTGTGAGGGTGAAATTATTATTCAAGATGGAAAATGGAAGCAACGCGCATGCGGTGCGTCGCGCTCGTTTTTTCCTGGCGCCCCTGTGCCGCAGCGAGATGAAAACATTTCAGAATGCCGCAAGCGCACCGCAGGTCATGTGACAAGAACCAAGCGATGGTCGTGGAGAGCACAGTTCATGGTTGCATAGCAACGACAGACGCTACAGAAGCGCGAGCTCCCGAACGCTTGCAAAAGAAGGAGGAAGCGACGCGGCCGCGCTTTACACGCTTTATTAGACGCGATATGTGAACGGTCCCTAAAGAGGCAGAAAGCATCGCTATCACTGCTGACGGTTGGACGTCTCGGTGTACGCAGAGCTTTATAACAGTTACAGCCACACAATCAATAGTGACTGGGAAATGGTCAACTTTGTACTGCAGTTAAAGTGACACTTAAAGTGTTATTTGAATTTTTAATTTATACTGTTTATTTTATGTTCAATCTATAGAAAGAAGTTCAGTGAGATTTCTCATGTGAAATGATACAGGGCAGAAAACAAGTGGTTGATTTTGTAGCAACATTTAGCAGTGTTTGCATGTTGTTTTACTGCAAATAATTCATTAAAATAGAAGTAAAATGACATGCATAACAAGTTGATTTCAAAATGCACCAACATTTTTGCATTTTATGATTTTCAGTTGAATATAAGACTATTTTCCCTTCATACGTTTCATTATTGAGGATTTCTTAAAAATACTATAAAAATCTTGTCTCGTGAACCCAATCTCGTGTCTCGTCTCGTCTCGTGGGATTGGGGTCTCGTCACACCCCTAGTAGTTAATTTGCATTTTATTGCATGACATTAGTATTCGTTACATCAGATAGGCAGAAATTTTTTAAAAAAAATAAATAAATAAATCATGAGGAGTATAATATAAATTATACAACCATAACAAATATATGAACAAAAATAAGATATAATAAAAATACAGAATATCACATAATAATATAAAATATTTAAAATTAATACAGAGCACCAAATAAAAAAGATTTAATGACCTAAGAACTTTATATTATTATAACTATATATTATATCTTAAAGGTACAATCTGTAGTTTTTCGCCACTAGGGGTCGCTAAACAATTCTAAACAAAAACAAAGGTGTAGATTGATGACGCAGTGAATATGGGATCATGGAACTTGTCGTCATGCCGATGGATTAATAATGTTTATGGATGAGTGAATGTTTATCATGACTGTGGTGTGAATCAGGGCGTGGTCGAGAATCACGGATGCGATTACTAATGAGAGACAGATATCAGTGACACACGCGAGTCCCACGGGATATAAAGAAACGAGGACATTTACTTCTACCGAGCTACTCATAAGTGCTGAAACTCTACTCCTACAGGTCAGTTTATTTGATGAATTAAAACTGTGAGGGAACGCAGTCTGACGTTACACTATCATACTAAACTGTGTTAAAGTTGTAATGTTTAGGATTAGTTTGTTGTCTGTATGAGACTAACAGTAATCTAGATCAACATTAGATTATCATACTGATGATGTTCTAACACTTCGTCGTGTTGAGCTGTATAACATTGGTTAGTCTTATGTAGTCTACATTTGCTCACCTCGTCTAATAACGTGCAAGAGCGTCTGTCAAGTCAAAGTTTGTCGCAAAGCTGGTCCATAATGTTTGAACGAAACGCAGCTGTCCGTGTCTGTTGCCATGGTTACTATGCAGTACAAGATGAACCAGGGATAACACAGATATTTTGTCTTTGACAGGCGACGAGTGACAAGAGAGGGACGGGCACCATTTAAAATTGTGATTTTCTCTGAATTTACAAATTCTTGGAAACATCTAGGACAGTGGTTCTTAACCTGGGTTCGATCGAACCCCAGGGGTTCGGTGAGTCGGTTTTAGGGGTTCGGCGGAGGTCAAGACACACACCCGACTCATATGATTTGTGACGACACGCCCCACTTTTTGCTATTAAGAAGGATTCGGTGAATGCGCATATGAAACTGGTGGGGTTCAGTACCTCCAACAAGGTTAACAACCACTGATCTAGGATAATGTAAGCTGAACGAAATGTATAACACTGTGCAAGTGGTTTTTGGATATTTTAAAATAAAGATTTTACATATTATTCCTTTTAAGCTATTAGTTAAGTACAGGAATATAGGTAAATAGGGTTGTTTGTTTGTCAGGGATGCATCTGGAACGATTCTGATTATTGTAAGAAATTTTTTGTGACCCTAATTGGATTGGACCAGTATATGTGACTTTGGGATTTGAGTTTACTTTGCAGTTTCATCACGCAGAAGCCAAAGCTGTTTTTCAAAGGTTGCCGCCTCCATCTCTTTCAGGTGAGTGTTAACCGTGACTCAGATACGGCTGACAAAATCAATCACTTGATCAGTCCTGATACAGATAATGAGACAGAAGAGAGCAAACGCTGTAAGCAGCTCTGCTCTGAATCGCTCACTAAAGGAAATATACAGAACTTATTAAGAGAACGGTCAGCCTGGCTTTAAATTGGAAAGTTAAGCAACTTGACTGCAAACAAAGAAAGAACCAGAAAAATTCACATTTTTAGCTGTTTGTGTTTATTCAATGGATCTGTAAAATGGGCAGCGTACCACTATCCCCTGATGGAAAAATCCCAGAAGAAACTGAGGGATGATTCAATCTGAGTGCCAAATGTGATAAAGTGACGCATATATCTGGTGTGGATTTAAAAGTAGTATCAGTGTTAATGTGACGAAATTAAAGTGTTTTTGTGTGAGAAAAAGAGATAAAAATAAAGCCATAAGCTTGAAGTCTTGAGGAATTTCTTTTGAAGGAAAGATATAATAATAAACTTTATAGAGAATGATCAAATACAGGTTGATGTCAAATGACAGACAATGACTCCAAAACATGTGCGTTACAGAAATATAAAATGTATAGAGGATAATTGATTATCGGGTGTTCTGAAAGAATGTTTCTCTTAATGGGAAATGTTTGAACAGTCTCATCATGTTTTGTATGTGATGAACACATCACTACTGTCGAGGAAAGAACTAAAATGATGAAGAGCCTCTTTAAGTTCTAAATGTTTGGTTTTTGATGGCAAAAGTGTCATAGATTGTTTAAATGGCAAAAATGAGACTGCCAGTGTCACAGAGACTCGACCTGATGAGAAATTTGTCATTTCTACTTTCCCTGATATGTGGATAAAAGTTTATTTAAAAACGCATGCCAATTCTGGCAAAAGTCTAAAGCTGGCCCAGAGTCAGAAGATAGTAGATGAAGTCTGATGTTACAAGTTTATGAAAATGCAGATCCTGAATGCCACCGAGTCTCTCTCTTATTCAAAGTCAGCTAAATGCTGCTATCTGAACCTGTGTCATGAGTGATAAGATATTTATAGTGAAAGTGCTTCAGTTGAAAATCATTGACAAAGATGTTAAAGAAATAAGCGCCATAAAGAGGGTCATTTGTTGTTGTGACAAAGTAAAACTAAATGTCTTTAACAAGATCTTTAAACACAGACCTTCAAGGATAGAAGTGACCATTTTTGACTAACGTATTTCATGACCAGTAACTTTTTTTGTCTCATCCCAGTCCCCACCATGCACAGGGTGGATGGTTCCAGTTAAAGATGTAGCAGAACATTCCACTGAATGGACGGTTGTGTAACTAAATTCACTGAGTATAATCTCAGCATTGATATGTTCCTGCTTTAAAGATGTCTAATGACTTTTAGTGATTAAATACTGCTGTCATGAACCTGTTTCCCTGTTGTAACACTATTAGTCAGTCCAATGGCTCTGCTGGCTCTTGAATGCATCTTCCTTAAGCTCCAGAAAACACCTGATTCTGTTGAAGAAAACTGTCAAAGATTTTGCAGTGGGAAAGAGCGGTTACCAGTGTGCACGAGGTGATTTCTCAACGACGGGTAAGATCCTCTTTGGCCAGACAGGGGACAACCTAAGGCAGGGGGTCACCGCTTCATTGGGCATCTCCCCTGAAGGGAGGTGTTTATGTGAGATGGGTATGAGAGTGGAGCGGATGTCTGTGAGGCCAGCAGCATCATTAAGGGAGGATGACCTGTGAGAAGTACAGCAGTCTGACCCAAAAATGTTCCTCCATACCACTCACCAAAACCCGCATTCCTAGGATGGCTTGTTTTTCATTGTGACAAGTGTTCACAACTTGATGCAACTATGCAAGGGGACAACACCCTGAGGAAGAGAAGATTATTGATAAAGAGCTGATGGGAATGAGCTTTCAAGAGCCGACTGAGACCATGAGGTAACTGTCCATAATTTTTGGGGAGACCAGAGCAAAAATGATGTTGGTTGCCCTTTTTTGCAAAAACTGTTTAAGTTTTGGATTCAGTATTACTGTGAGGCTGTGTTGATGTTGAACTAACATGTCTGTATCATAGTTTTACTCCAGCAGTTATTAGACATGACACAGGATAATTCAAAGACATATTGGTGGCTAAAGATGAAGATCCTTCTGCAGATTCAAGAGGAAGTTAAGTGAATTCAGCATTTAAACTAAAGATAAACTTAAAACAGCTCCTAGGACTACCTATAAGGGTAACACTTTATTTTGATAGTCCATCTGTTGAGACTCTACTAGTAATTAGTAGCCATTCAGTGGCATGTCAACAGTGCGTCAGTTGACATTCAACAATACTGTTTCAACTGACAAGTAACGAATGCATTCAACTAACTACCTATAACCTCTAAAATGAATTTCAAGAGTTAATCTAAAGACATTACAAAAAGTGTCTGTTGACTGTCATGTTTTTTGCAACAGGTTATTAACCAATTGTCAACAAACTTTCTGTAGATTGAATCTCCATCTTCTAAGTTGTCCAACAACTCAAAATCAACCTCTCAGTTGAAAGTCAACAATGATCTGAATATAATCTCAAATTTGCCATCTGTTGATAGTCAACTAAAGATTAGTTGCTTATCTATTGCTTGACAAAAAAATATTATTTATGAGCAGCAAACAATTATTAGACCTTCTCCACTAAATGCTAGTAGATCTCTTTTAGGACTAAAATCTTTTAGGATCTAATTAAAGGGAAAAACCGTTAATATCAGTAGAAAGTCTGTAACCTATCAACAGATTACACACAGTTTTCGATGAATTATGTGCAACATATTTACCATTTAACACTTTTACCATTAAACGTTTTGCATACCTGACTGAAGTAGAATAAACACTATAAGCAGCACATCAGAAAGAAAGCACTTTTATTATATAAATTTATATTTCCTTCATCTCTGGGTCCAAAGAGGGCTCGGAGAGCAAGAACCTCACCACTCTCATCCCCCTCTTCCGTTGCCAGCTTCGCCTGCTCCCTCTGTCCATCCGTGGAACCAGGTAAGTGTTGCACAGCACACTGTGACCCCGCCTCGGGCCGCCTTGTCTTCCACCTCGCTGCCCCACTGCGGGTACGCCTATTGAACCAACCGGACCTGGTTCCCAGAACTCTCACTCCTCGCGACAGCCTCTCCTTGGCCCATTCCTCTGAGGAAGGACTTTCTTTCTCAGAGACGGGGCACCCTTTGGCACCCAAGTCCAGACCTCCATGTCTGGTCCCTGGACGGAGGTTCTAGGTGACTTACCCCTTGAGGTACTTAACACCATCACTTCGGCACGTGCACCGTCTACAAGACGTGCTTACGCCTTGAAATGGAACCTGTTCGTCGTGTGGTGCTCTTCTCGCCAAGAAGACCCCCGAAGCTCCGAAGATGCTCGATCGGAGTCATGCTTTCCTTCTTGCAGCAAGGGTTGGAGCGTAGGCTGTCCCCTCCACCCTCAAAGTCCATGCTGCCGCCATTTCTGCATATCACGACCACATAGATGGCAAATCTCTTGGTAAGCACGACCTGGTCATCAGGTTCCTTAGGTTCCCTCCATACCCTCTTGGGACCTTTCTCTGGTGCTAAGAGCACTTCAGAATGTTCCCTTTGAGCCTTTACAGTCAGCAGACTTAAAGATTCTATCGCTGAAGACTTTGCTGCTGGCTGCATTGGCCTCCAAGAGGGTAGGGGACCTGCAGTCATTTTTGGTTGACGAATCATGCCTAGGGTTCGGGCCGGGTGACAGCCACATGGTACTGAGACCCTGACCTGGATATGTGCCCAAGATTCCTACCACTCTCTTCAGGGACCAGGTAGTGATCCTGCAAGCGCTGCCCTCGGAGGAGGCAGACCCAGCCCTGGCTTTGCTCTGTCCAGTTCTTGCTCTGCGACTGTACATAGACAGAACCCAAAGCTTCAGGACCTCAGACCAGCTCTTTGTCTGTTACGGAGGCCAGCAGAAGGGAAAGGCTGTCTCCAAGCAGAGGATGGTCCACTGGATAGTGGATGCCATCGCCCTGGCTTACCAAGCTCAGGGAAGCTCAACCAAGGTTTTGGGGAACAGCAGTGATCGACACTCTCTGTGTTAGCCCTGTCCCACCATCCTTAGGCAAGGGGGATTAGGTGGCTTACAACAGAGCGCTGGAAGAGGGCAGCTCCTGTGGTGCTTTGGTAGGGATTCCTATTCGTCAGTCTCCAACGTACATTGAAGTGACTGACTGAATGGGAACGTCTAAGTTACAAAGGTAACCCTCGTTCTCAGAAGGAGGGAACGGAGACGGAGGTTCGTTTTAGTTACACTCGAAGAAGATTGGCCTCTCTAGCGAGATTCCTATTCGTCGGTCTCCGACGTACGTCTCCGTTCCCTCCTTCAGGGAACGAGGGTTACCTTTGTAACTGAGATATTTTTGGGAAGGCCAGTGAAGAGTCTATTACTGCTGGTGATGCAAGCATGAACATGAGTCTTGACTGGAAACTAATTTTTGCAATGCTTTTGACATGACAGTATGCTGGTGTAGTTGTTTGCATGACTACTGAAATTACAGTCCGGCTCCAGAATCACATATGACTTGATTTTATGTTTTTAAGACCCTAGCCTCAAGGTATGCTTTCACCTTGAGAATTTCATCTTTGTTTCCAAATGCAATCCAGACTTCAGTAAAAGCAGTAAAAAGTGTTTATAAGCTAATTAAATTGAGTAGCTTAAGAAGTAGTATCAGTCCAACACACTTCTGTAATGTAATATATGTATAGAGGCTGTTGAAGTAATTATCTGTGTTGATTGGTGTTATTACAGCAGCCGGTAGTACAGTACAGTATGTCCCGCTAGAGAGCAGATATTCTTAATGTGGGTTTACTTATAAAATAAAAACACACAGTGACTGTGACAAGCTCACACTACAGAACTATGAGACTACATGAATCATCATGGTGCTCACACTGCACAACAAGTTTTGTTGTCATCTGTCATCATCTTGTCTTAGCGCTCATGCTACACAACACAACGCTTTACAAGGAACCGTACCACGGTCATTTCTGCATGGTGAACATGACATTGTAGTGTATTGTTACAGCCGGCTCTTAAGCTGCAACAAAATAGGAGACCAGACGCGCCAATTCATTGCAAAACAAACATTTAATTTAACAAAACAGACATAAATAACATAGACAAAGAAATGCTTAAAGCCGGGCAGGACGTGCAGCATAACGCAGGCCACCAAACGCCATATTCCGGACGGTCTCTCCAAACAGCGCGCGCCCACGAATGATCTCAACTGCATTTAAAGGTACATCCGACAAGGGTCAGGTGTGCTGGCCACGCCCCCTCCTGACGGCACCTGAAATCACACACAACCAACCAGACGCACAGTGTACTGGGACGTCACAGTATAAAAGCCCTTCTAGGGACCTCATAAAATCTTTTGATGTTTAATTTATGGTTTTCCTTGCAGTTCATCAAACAAACTTCATTCAACTGAGCAATCTTCCGTCAAACTTTAAGTGGGAATGTGTTTTACTCTTTCAGTAATGATCAGACAGTGGCTCAAACAGGGATTAAAGAATAAAACTTTCATTAATATTGTCATTAAAATCAGGTTTGTTCAGGAATTGTGCAGAATATATCAATTGCTTTTGGATCGTGTTAACCTTTTAGCTTCACGAGTCCGTTTCATATCACTATTGTTACGTCCGAGGATGCACGTTTATTATAGCGTAGCATATATATATTCACGTCTGTGTAGTTTGTGTTGTATTCAGATGTATGTTTTTGTTCTCTGAGGGAAGAGTTATGTAATTTAGCATTCTGGAATATATTTCTCCAGGTAATTCAGAGAGATTTCTGGGTTAGTTATTTTTTTGTCTGTTTGTTTGTTATTTTGGCCAGGCTCTTCCCTGAAGTTATCGCTTAAAAGAAGTTATTCTTCTTTTTGAAATTGTTATTTCTGTTATGGTTATTGTTACTTTTGTACTTCTTAGTCTTTATAATAGAAAATTCAAAGTTAATATTGGTTGGATTGGTGGTTGTGTAGATTCTGGGACACAAGGTTGGACATCCTCGTTCTCTCCATGATTCTTTTCTATGCTTTGTTTCCAGCTCCTCAACCCTAGAAGGGAATCTATGTGACACTAAACCTCCTCCTCATTGTAAGTTTTTGATCCAGAAACAAGCAATACAACATGCAATGCTGAAGTCATTTATTCATGTTGAAAGCAAAGATAAACAAAGATGGGTAAAAGATTGGTGCATTTCAAGAACCATTTCATTCCTTTACTGAATGTGCACTGAAACTTCTCTTTTATCTTAAGGATAAAATGTGCATAGGTAAAAAGAAAAGAATGAAAGTTTGGTATTTTGCTGGTATGATCAGTGGACTGTGGTGTAGCATCATCTCATTCCACTTAATCTGCAAATGAAAACAGAACAAACAATCATGAAGGCAATGTACACATATATAAACAGTACAAATGTCTACACACCACGTCTCTCTGCTTTTATCACTCACGTGCAAACACCTTGAGCTCACACAGTGTGAGAAATTCGTCACGCCAAGGTATAAAAATGTTGACGTATCGTCCCATAATAGGCTCAAACGTAAATGTTTGCATCTCTCCAAGTGGGATGAACACAACAGTCGCAGCCCTGTGAAGAAACACAGTCACAGAGAAATAGAGAGCGGCGTATCAACACGACATGATTAAATAAACTTCTGTCAAAGGCAAGTTTGAATTGAAATGATTTATTTCTATTTATACTGTTACATGTATATCTGTGTGGACTGTTTTGTCGTTTCTCTTGTCTTTCTAGGTTTTGTGTTTCTTTGATTTCATTGGTTTTGAGTTCGTTAAGTCAAGTCAAGTCATCTTTATTTATATAGCGCTTTTTACAATGCAAATTGTGGCAAAGCAGCTTTACATTAATAAGAAAATGGGGTCATTGTGCAGCTTATTCTATATATTATTGATTCTTTCCGTTGCAACCCTTACAAAAAATTACTGCAGTTTTTTAGAAGTAATACTGCAGTTTTTGTTACATGTAGAAAAATGCAGTTTTTTGGACACGAAAAAACTGCAGTATTGCAGTAATACTGCAGTTGTATTGCAGTTTTATTTTACTAGTACTTTAGATGTATTGCAGTTGTACTCCAGTGAAACTACAGACATTTTAGGTTATATAACTGCAATACAACTGCAGTATTACTGCAATACAGCTGAAGTAAAAGCCTTACAGCTGCGGTAGTACTGCAATACAGAATACAACTAAAGTACAATTACATTTCTAACATAGTACTATTAAATACTAATAAAATGCTGTACAAATACAACCATAATATCCAGAATATTAAGTTTTATTTTCTAAAACAAAATGCCTCGCAAATACCTTTTAGAATAAATTGTAAAACTACGGAGCCAACAATAATCTTATATTTTTGTAAAATCTATCTGTGTTTTAATTGTGTTTCCTTCAATGTCAGAAGCTTACAGGTATGTAGGGCCTAAACAGCAAAAAATTTAGTTAATGTCCAAATACTTTAGGTTTGCCCTGTACATTAAGTTAAAAACAACAACAACAACAACAACAACAGGAACCACAAGCTGTTTTATGTAAAAGATGTAGATACAAACCTTCAAGCCAATCAGACTTGAAAATTCAGACAGAAAATGGAATAAAATTCAATAACTGTATAATTGGGACTCACTTACCTGCCCACTTCCTTGAGAAGAGCATAGTTCTTGACTATGGGAACCAATGTTCTGAGAAGATGATAAGGTCTGTGGTGTGTCAGGCTTCTGCCTTGAACTGCACATCATCTTTATTTCTCCCACAGCGCATTTTAGTTCCTGTACAACAGTGTGCATTTCTAGAAAAAAAGCAGAGAGACACAATGATGTTTAAATCTTCTACAGTGTCCTCCAGATCTATTGGCACCATTTATCCTCTTAGAGAGAGAGAGATTGTGTGTGAATTACCTGCATCTGTGCAGCATCTCTCTAATGACGTTTTCAGTTTAATTACTTCAAAAACAGTGATATTAAGACCTTGTTGCTTAGAAATGTAATGTTTCTGTGTGAGAGCACTGAAAGATCTCTGTGCATGAGTGACTGTGTGTGTGTGTGTGTGCTACAGGAAAGGGAGCACATTAATTTAGAACAGTGATTACACTGACTGTAACTACCAGTGCATTCATTGTTTTAATGCACATCTTGCAGCCAATCAGAATCAAGTACTCAAACAGAACATAGTATAATATATACACATGAAGAAGAGAGTCCACAAGCAAACTATTTGAGAACTGATGTTAACAATTGAGAACAATTGCTGTGGTATAGCTAGATTTCATTACCTTTCCACTCTCTCAGCTCTCTCTCTGCCTTTATCCTGAAGCGTCGCTCATATTTTAAATCTTCTTTAAGCTCTTTGATTTCATTTTTTAACTCCTCGATCTCTTCGGCCATGTCTGAACTCTGACGAGACAGAGGAATTGGTACATTTGAATCCTCCAGCACTCCCACAGCAGGTCTTGGTTCCTGAAGTACAATATCTGTTATCATGTATTCTAGCTATAAAGATAATGGTTTATAAAAGATAAAATAAATAAAGTAGATTACTGCTCACCGTTATTTGAGTGCAGCTTTGTTTCACCGCAGCCATTATCTTCTGTTGAATAATATTTTTGGTGTTCTTTTTTTTAGTTGTTACTGGTGTATTTTCCTGAAAATAGCAATCGCACAATAAAAAAACTATTCCTGAAAAATGTCCTTTTATGAACATTGAAGTCAGATAAACTATTGAATATAAATGCTTGTGTACAGTGCTGTGAAAAATCCTGATTTCATCAATTTTTGTGGATATCCAATACTAAATATTCCAGATACTAATATTCCAAAGAAATTTAACATAAGACAAAGGCAAGTACAATTATCATTAATAAACTTTATGGTAACACTTTATTTTACAGTGTCCTTGTTACACATATTACACGTAGTTACTGTAGTAATAACTATAAATTATGCATAATTACGTGCAACTACATGAAGTTAATTGTTATTACTGAGTACTTTTATATAATATAAGTACTAACCAAGTGTAACCAACTTTATTTTGTGTTTACTCAGGTTGCATTTATTTCATTATATTTTGTTTAAAGTTCTGAAACAAGTTAATACATGTTATTACAGGTTGACATTTGTGGCTGGCTAGAATGTGAGTGAGCACTTAATGCATTTACCAGGTCCAGAAATAAAGTCTTGACATCATCTGTTGAGGGCCTTTTCAATTTCTCTCTTCTCCCCTTTCCTGACGCTTCCTCTGTTGCAAACAACGGTATACTGTCAAAGGCATATCCCTTTTCAATTTTTTTTCTCATGTCAATTAGGGGCTGACGCTCTCCTAGAAACAAACAAAAACGTATCACTGGATTTGTATTAACTAATATTAACACAGATTAATAAATACTGTAACAAATCCATTGCTTGGCTAGTTCATGTAAGTTAATGCATTAAAGTTAAAAAGATGAACCTCATTGTAAAGTGTTACCAATCCATTTACAGTTTACCATTTTAACAAAGTTATATTTTTTGTAAGCCTGATTTTAAAATTTACATTTTTCTTCAGCCAGATTACAAATCAGGTGGTGATACAGAAGATGAAGAGCAAAACACACAATGGTTGAGCAATGAAGAGGTAAATATTAAGTTCAGTATTGTCTAATAAATGACATGCTTGCTTGTTAAGCAAGTGTGCATACACTGATCAAACACATCTTTGGATGGTGTTAAAATGAAATAATTAGTTTTAACAAAAAACTTTACAGTACATTGCTGTATTTTAATTCACAGGAAACTACTATAGTTGATTTTACAGTAAACCACTGGCAGCAGGGTTGCCATAACCTGGATGATCCATAACTGTTTTCTTATTTTATGAAAGGTGTTAATGAGTAATGTGGACTAATGGAATCTAAAATGACTTTACTTGTTCATACATACATTTCTTTCTTTCTAGCATAGCAGTTCTACCAATCTTGAGGATGGAAATATCACAACCACCACTCGTATCCATGATGGTGACCAACCTTTGTATCCTGGAGCCAAACTTTCAAAAGGTGAAAGTCTGACTGCACTTCTGGGCTACATGCTACGCCATCATGTGACCAGGGCAGGATGTCAAGATTTACTGCATCTTCTGCAGATGCTTCTCCCTGAAAATAGTTTACCCTCCACCAACTACCTGTTTAATCGTGCTTTTGACACAACCAGCTGGCAGTTACATCATTATTGTCTTAATCCTGACTGTGGAGCTTACATTGGCATATTAGGTGTTGAGAGTGTACTATGTCCAATGTGTGAAACAGAATGCAAAGTATCAGAACATCTAAGTAAAGGTAAGTTATATGAGGTAAGTAATATGATGTACACCCCCTTAAGAGATGAAATTAAGAATCTTTTTGAAAATCACAACCTTAAAGACAAACTATCACAGAAAAACAATTCTGACTGCATCCAAGATGTCAGTGATGGTGCACTGTATAAGAGGATCCCAATGCTGACAGACCAGAGCAATATATCTTTGACTTGGAATACAGATGGTGTCCCAGTCTTTAACTCTTCAAGTTATTCAATGTGGCCTATTCAGTGTACCATAAACGAGGTAGCTCTGTCTGAACGGAAAAACTTTGTTTTGGTGCCTGCACTCTGGTTTGGGCAAACCAAGCCAAAAATGGAAAGCTTTCTGAAACCGTTCATCGAAGAGTGCAGATCTTTAGAATCTGAAGGTGTTGTGTGGTACAACACTCTAATAAATACTTACCAATGCTCCAAAGTTGCTGCCATTCTATGCACAGTTGACTCTGTTGCAAGGGCTCCATTGCAAAATATCAACCAGTTCAATGGGACGCATGGCTGTAATTTCTGTACTCATTCTGGAGAGAGAGTGCAAAAGGGTGATGGATTTACTAGAGTTTACCCACTCTCAGTACCCATTCCTAGTCTGAGAACACATGAGGGCATGATCCATGATGCAGAACAACAAAGTGGTTTGACAACAAAGTGCCACAAGTAAATGTCAAAAACCCAAGGGTCTTGGAAGAGATAGACAAACGTTTGAAATCTGTTCGGCCACCAAGTGAGATAACCCGACTGCCACGATCTGTAAAAGAACGGCAAAAATGGAAAGGAAGTGAGTGGAGAACATTTCTTCTGATTTCTCCTTTTATACTGATGGGTTTAATACCGACACAGTATTTCCACCACTGGATGCTACTAGTCTTTGCCATTTATCTTCTAACTAGTTCAAATGTTTCACATTTAAACATCGACAAGGCTCATGTAGCGCTTTGTGAGTTTGTTCTACTTACGGAGTCTCTGTATGGAAAGCATGAAATCTCTTTCAACATTCATCTTCTCACCCACTTAGCTGAGAGTGTCAGAAGACACGGACCGTTGTCCTTAACGTCAACATTTGTCTTTGAAGGACATAATGGAACACTACTCAAATTTTTCAATGGAACACAACATGTACCATTGCAAATAACTCAAAATCTAGCAAGACTAAAGGAGCTAAAAATATTATCGAGAGTTTACATTGCAGAAGACTCTCTGGCACATGAATATGTTTCATCAGCCCTTCGGGGTTATTCCTTGTGCAAAAATATGTCACAGGCCAGTAGCTGCAATTTTTTTGGTCATGGTCAGGTGAAAGAGCTACCACTGTCTCATCACATCTCACTACAGAATTCTGGAATTCATACTGGACAAAATCAAGCCACCTACTTTCAGAGGTTTGTTTGTGATGGGACACTCTACTCCACTGATCAGTATGCCTCAAAATACTCCAGATGTAATTCCTTGGTAACCATTGGGCAACAGGTTGCAAAAATTGAACACATCATTGTTGTTCAAACACCGGCCACCCCCACACAACCAGTTTTACTGGTAAGGTTAACCAATCAAATCCAAGCCTTTCTCAAAAAGCGAACAGAGTATGTTTGCATAGATTCTCACATACTTAATGTCACATTCTGTGCTGGCTACAAGGCAGTACTTCCATCTGAAGTAACAAACAAATGCATAGAAATTGAAAAAAGACCAGATGGGCTTGTCATTTTGCCCTTGCCAAACACATATGAACGAGATTAACATCATCAAATTTATTGTGACAGTATGTCCATGTATTATATGAGGAGGAGAAATTGAATGCTTTGTGAAAAGAATGTTTATGGTTAAATCATTAGTACAAATTTAGTAAAATTTCGTTGTGTATGTTTACCCTCTATGAATTGTACGAACTCCATATACATGTATTAGATTTCTTGTATTAACTATATTTGTAAGTGTTTTGATCTCAGAATGTGACAAATGAAATGTATATATGTAAATAAAGCGCAATACAAATAAACATGAATTGAAATTAATATGTGCATTCGCTTAATTAAAATAATTTTCTAAAGTAATCTTATGGACTGTCACTATAGCATGACCACAATATAGTTTACTGAAGCATTATGGCATATTTCCAGTATTAGATTAGTTCTTGTGAAAGTGTCATGTTTCCTGTTTCGTTTCTCCTCAATTTACTTTGATGCTTACCTGTGCTCCAGACATCTACTTTGATGCTTACCTGTGCTCTAGCGATCTCCTGTGTTACTCCTCTGATCTTCCACAATCTCCTATTCAAGTAACCTGCACTCAAACACTCACCTGTACCCTTTGTGTCCTCATCTGCTGTGTCTTGTGTGTTGGCTTCCTCAGGACACTGCTAAACCTGGTGTCACATCTCCATGTAGTTATTCTTCTCATCTTCATCATCATACCTCCACTGTGCTGTTGTTGTTACTCACCTTGTAACCTTCAGTCTCCCCACAAAACCCTAAATATGGGTCTTAAAGAAATGTACACCCAGACCATTACAACCTGTTCAAAACCACATGCTTTCTCTTTGTAAATGTTACATTATTCCACAATGTAACTACTATCTTACCAGATTTAAATATATATATATATATATATATATATATATATATATATATATATATATATATATATATTGATCAAAAAATTGACAAAAAAAATGGCCGCGTTTTACTGGCCAAGTGTACTCACTTAAGGAGTAATGGTTTAAGCTCTGAGCACCTCACACACACACAATCTGCATCTTTTATGCATCGGTTATATTCTTGCCACTTCATTTCTGATAAAGTGAAAAAGCGACCACTCTCATCGTATCTTGGCATAGAATTCTGGAATGCACAAAGAACAAAATCAAGACGCAAACTTTCAGAGATTTGTTTGTGATGGGACACTGATTAGTTTGACTCACATGGGCTTGTCATTTTGCCATTACCAAATACATATGAATTAGATCTGATTTTTTGTAACCTTATCTCAGTGTAATATGTGAGGAGGAGAAAATGAATGCTTGGGGAAAGTAATTTTTATGGTTGAATCTTTTGTACATATTTAGTAAAATATCATTGTGTATGCTTACACTCTATGAACTAAGAAGAACTCCTTGTAAATGTAAACCATATAAATGGTTATATTATTACCACTTCATTTTTGTGTTCTGTGTTGTGGCTGATTTAGTGATTTTACTTGACAAATTTAATTGAGTCACCAAATCTCATGCCATTTAGATTAAGACAACTTAAACAAAAAAAAAAACTAGCATATGGGTTAATGTTCCATGGTTGTGGTCGATAGCTTTTACTTTCTGCACAGTATTACTGTAACCACAGCTGGAGTAATGTAGTGTGAGTGGAAGGTTTATACAGGCATTTCAGTATCACTGAACTGCAGTTATACTGTTTTTATATTTCATTATATTGTACAACTTTCAGTTGTACTTCATTTTACTGCAGCTGTACTTATAGGTACTACAGTTTTACTGCAGTTGTACTGTGACTATACTTCATTATACTGCAAATCTATGGTTGTGCTTAATTAAACTGCAGTTATACTACTTGGTACTGCAGTTTTACTGCTGTTGAACTTCAATGTACTGCAGTTGTACTGTGACTATACTTCATTATACTGCAAATTTGAATTAAACTGCAGTTAAACTACTTGGTACTGCAGTTTTATTGCAGTTCTACTTCAATATACTGCAGTTCTTTTTTGTAAGGGAAATATCAATAGTTATTAGTCTAGTTAATTTAGGTATATCAGCACTGCAGAAAACAGTGACGTAATCGTCCGGCTCGGCTCAGTTCACAGTTACTTCATTCCTGTCAGCTGTGTGTGTTAATTAGTCTTGTTTGCTTCCCTGTGTTCATTTGTATTTAAGCCCTGTATTTCTGTTAGTCCCTCCTCCAGTCTGAACGTTGTTTGATGGCGTCATGTATTTTCATTATCCTATTTCCAGTAAAGTTATATGTTCCTGACTTCCTTGTTGTGCGCTTCTTCCCTGGACACGTACCGTAACGTAATCAGAGAGAAGGATTTATAAATGTACATCTATATAGAAGTATTTTTATCTTATTTACTCATTTTCTAACCATTTGTGTTGATACTTACAGCTCATTATTATTTCCGTTATTTTCCAGGCTGTTGCCGATACGGATCTGAGTACCATTTATTCTCTCTGCACAACAATCTCCACGATTAGTGATGCTAACCCTGGTTATCCTGTAGACATTCAACAAGTTAACTCTCCACCAGGGTTCCCTGTCCTCATTAGTCATACTGCATGAGCCCTGAGTCAAAACTGAATTCCTGCTGCCATCAACAGCATTTTGAGCTGCTGCTAAAGCTCCAAGGTGATCGTTTGTGGAAGACTGGACAGCTGTGGCTCCAACAGCAAAATTCCCTGTTTAACATCAAACAATAAACAATAACATTAATTAACTTAAATGTGCTAAAGTATCTTTTCAATACAATGGGTACAATAATGCTAAGCTATGTAATGCAAATGATTATTACACGGCTCTCTGGAATACTTGACTCTGATTGGTCAGTCATTGTGAGGTCTGATATTTCCAGATGTTGAGCGTCATCAATAGTGACGCTGTATAACAGACGGCTCATCCGGGTTTCTGAAGCCGGTCTTTCTTTGGTGTTTCTTGTATCACACCGTGGACTCGCTCTCTCTCGCTTCATACAAACACAACTGGTGAGTGAGCTAATAAAGTATTTCCCCTCAAATCAATATTTCAAAGTAGTAGGAAAATGTATTTGTGTGTTTACTGTGCTCCGGTGTATTGATGCTAATTTGCTAAGCTAAGACGCGTGTTTGAAGCACGTGAGTGAGTTTATTTATTCTCATGGAGTTTATTGTGAATCTTAAGAGATGTTAACTCTGAGTTGTGTTGTTTTTTTGCCTGATTCCATCCTGAGACATGACCAACTGTGAGTTTATGTGAGCTTCGGTGACCCAGACCCGGTGACGGGCCGACTGCTGACGCTCGACTCGGACCTGCTGCATCGAGGGATTCTTTTCATTTACAGAAAAGCTGTTACTTTACACACACTGCCTGTATAGAAGGAACAAAGGCCTTGTACATGCATTCATTTTACACTACAACACCAACTTGTGAAGGAACCTGGAGGACTTTTGGACACTTTTTCTTTTTGGTAACTGTTAAACACAAACTGGACTAAATATTTCGGAGTGTTGTGTTGGGACAATACAGCAAAATGTTAACTTGTCTATTCTACTGTTTGCTTTTTTCCTGTTGTATGTGCAATAAAAGCATTGGCTGTTATGCCTAAATATGATTTGTGCCGTCCCGAGAGTCAAACCTAGCCCTATACCTATTCAGAGTGCAGAATACAGTTTGTTCATGTTAGTTCACAGTGCATTAACTAATGTTAACAAGATTGTAATGTTTCAGTAAATGTTGGAATTATCATTAACAAAGATTAATAACTGCTGTGTAAGTCCAGTTCTTAATTAGTTCATGTTAACTAATGAACCTTATTGTAAAGTGTTACCATATACACATATCTATATATGCATGACATATATATTTATTTATACAGTTGTGTTCAAAATTATTCAACCCCCCAATGCTGTAAATGGTTTTAGAGAATTTAGAGTACATTTGTAATTGAATTCAGAATGAAATCCTACAAGGACTTCTTAAAGAAGCATATGCAACTAAAATGACATCAATTGGTTTTGTAATAGAGTAGTAAATGTTTCTTTTGTGAATTCTTCATTGACACAATTATTCAACCCCTTAAAGACTACCACTCTGAAGAACAGAGGTCCATTGAAGTGTTTTCAATCAGGTATTGAAAGCACCTGTGGATGTCAGGGAGCAGCAATAAAGCCTAATAAGCACCAATTAGGCAGCTTTAAAATGACTGTGATACTCAGCTCCTTCTAGACATTTACTGGTGTGGTTACAAACATGGTGAAGTCAAGAGAATGGTCCAGGAAGACAAGAGAAGAGGTGATTACTCTTCACAGGAAGGGCAATGGCTATAAGAAGATTGCAAAGATGTTAAACATACCAAGAGACACCATAGGAAGCATCATTCGCAAATTCAAGGCAAAGGGCACTGTTGAAACGCTACCTGGTCGTGGCAGAAAGAAGATGCTGACTTCGACTGCTGTGCGCTACCTGAAGCGTAGAGTGGAGAAAAGTCCCCGTGTGACTGCTGAGGAACTGAGAAAAGATTTGTCAGATGTAGGTACTGAAGTTTCTGCTCAGACAATACGGCGCACCCTGCGTAATGAAGGCCTCCATGCCAGAACTCCCAGGCGCACCCCCTTGCTGTCTCCAAAGAATAAGAAGAGTCGACTGCAGTATGCCAAAAGTCATGTGGACAAACCACAGAAGTTTTGGGATAGTGTTCTGTGGACTGATGAAACAAACTTAGAACTGTTATGTTCAACGCTATGTTTGGAGGAGGAAGAACAAGGCTTATGAAGAAAAGAACACCTTGCCTACTGTGAAGCATGGCGGGGGGTCAATCATGCTTTGGGGCTGTTTTGCTTCTGCAGGTACTGGGAAGCTTCAGCGTGTGCAAGGTACCATGAATTCTCTTCAGTACCAGGAGATATTGGAGGACAATGTGATGCAGTCCGTCACAAACCTGAGGCTTGGGAGACGTTGGACCTTTCAACAGGACAATGATCCCAAGAATACCTCCAAGTCCACTAGAGCATGGTTGCAGATTAAAGGCTGGAACATTTTGAAATGGCCATCGCAGTCACCAGACTTAAATCCGATTGAGAACCTCTGGTGGGACTTAAAGAAAGCAGTTGCAGTGCGCAAGCCTAAGAATGTGACTGAACTGGAGGCTTTTGCCCATGATGAATGGGCGAAGATACCCGTAGCTCGCTGCAAGACACTTGTGTCAAGCTATGCTTCACGTTTAAAAGCTGTTATAACTGTAAAAGGATGTTGTACTAAGTATTAAGATTGAATGTCACTTGGGGGTTGAATAAAACTGATAATGATGTGAGCAGAGAAAAGACATTTGTGGTTATTTCATTATAAATGTTATGTTATATTTGTCTGACCTACACGTGCCTCTTTGATTTAATTGTAAGCAGGATGACTGAATGATCAAAATCAATGTCAAACCGGCCAAAACAATCAATTTCAGTGGGGGTTGAATAATTTTGAACACAACTGTAAGTGGGTGTAACACAACTGTGGTGTCTTCACCAGTGCCTGGACTCGTCCGGTACCTGAACTCCTCCAGTTCCTGGTCAAAATAACAAACTAACATAAAAGTTGATGTTAAAGAATCCTATCCCTTGGGGTGTAAATCAGTAAGCAGGTGTTAATGTTTGTGAGGTTGTGTTTTGTATTGTAGAGTATGAAATCTCCTATTTCACCCTATATTTTCCATTCGCGACCTTATCCATTTGGTTAGAAATAACCAATTTAATAGGTTTAATACTTCTCCGTCTAGTAACACATATGATAATGTTTATTACGAACATGAACACAAGGACTCCTACCATAGTCAAAACTATCCAGTCTGACCACGATAAATTCCCTGGAATCTGTGTTAATTTTCTTTCAGATATCAATTGAGCTATTCCATTTGCTATTACCACATGACCTATTGCTTGAATTCCCTCCTCTTGAGCTGCTTTAACACTCTCTTTAACTCTTTTAACCATTTCAAAGAGTTCATTATTTCTTTCCTCTACCAAATCATTACTCCACCACTGTGGTTCTAATTGCAGCAATTGCACATGTGGAACATGAATTCCACCCAAATAAAGAGGATAGAGAACTTCAACACAAAATGGATCACGAGGAATTGGTTCCTGAAATGGAAGCAGAGAAATAATTAAACATCATTCCTTTGTTATCCAGGTTTTAAAACTAATGGACGAACAGTGCTCATTTCCTGGCCATAAGCTATCGTCCTCATTTTGTTCATTCACTAGACAAGGTTTGACTTGTGACCAATGATACCATCTATCTGTTCCCACCCCCTTCCCTTTAAGGCACACACTCGTGTCTGTTGTTAGAAGTATCTCGTACGGTCCTTCCCACCTAGGCTCTAAACCTTTCCTAGGAATACGTTTGACCATAACAAAACTGCCTAACTCGGGAATGTGTGGAATATCAGTAGTGGTGTGTTTTTCATCCCACTGCTGCTGGGCTTCTCGCACTTTCTGGTTGTTTTCTTTGGTAGCTTTGTCCAGCATTGTGAGATACCGACTTAACTTTTCTTGGAACAACGTAGAATCTCCTCCTGTTCCCGCTGGAGGTGGAGCATCAGGAGGTAGGATCATTGCTCTTCCAGTCATTAGTTCAAAAGGGGTTAGTCCCGTTACTCTGTTTGGAGTCGCTCTTAAGTTCCACAATATAGCAGGTAACAATTTATGCCAACCTTGACCAGTCTGCAGAATAGCTTTGGTAAGGAATGTCTTCAAAGTTCTGTTCATCCTCTCAATTAAACCTGAACTTTGTGGACGATAGGGAATATGGAACTTCTGTTTAATCCCCATCAGTTTCATTGCTTCTTTCATCAATTTTCCAGTGAAGTGGGTTCCATTGTCTGAATCAATCTCATATGGAAGACCCCAGCGAGGAAACACTTCTTCCACCATTACTCGGGCCACAGCTTCAGCTGTGCAAGTCTTTGTTGGAAATGCTTCCACCCATCTAGTAAATTGATCTATGATCACTAGAATGTACTGATACCCTCCACTGGGTGACAATGGTCCTGTGAAGTCAATTTGGAGATGTATCCATGGCCCTGTTGGTCTAGGTGCATGTGACATTCGCACCTTGACAGACTTTCCCACATTTGCTTTCATGCAAATCAAACATCTCCTACAATAATCATCAATGTCTCTCATCATTCGTGGCCACCACCAAGTCTCGCTGATTTGAGCTTTCATTGCTTTTGCTTCAGCATGCACCTTACCATGATACAGCTGCATCAGTTCTTTCAGTTCTTTCCTTGTTCCAATAGGCATCACCACTTGTCCTGTTGGAATTCTCCAGATACCTTGATCATCCTCCTTCGCTCCCACTTTTATCCACTGTTCCTTTTCTTCATCTGTTTCTGTGAGATATGACAGAAGTTGGAGCTCAGGATTGTCCTTTCTTTTTTCCTGAACCAAGGTGATAGGAGTAGGGGAAAGTAAAGCTGCTTCTCTAGCTGCTGCATCTGCTGCCGTGTTTCCTTGACTTTCTTTGGACTTGTCAGATTGATGTGATTTTACCTTGACTACGGCTGCTTCTCTTGGTAAGTGACATGCTGTAATCAAGCGACGAATTATGGAAGCATGCTGTATTTCGCCCCCACTACTAGTGATGAGTCCACGTCTTTTCCAGAGGGCAAGGTAGTCATGAACCACACCGAAAGCATAACGACTATCTGTGTAGATGTTGACTCGATCTCCTTCTGAAAGTTCAAGAGTTTCCGTGAGTGCTATGAGCTCAGCTACTTGTGCTGAAAATTGCCCTGGAAGAGCTCCTTTTTTCACAACGGTTCCATCAGCCTTTACTACAGCCCATCCAGTGTGTCGTTTTCCATCGATGTAGTAACTGGATCCATCAACCCATAACCCTTTATCTGGATTTTCAAGAGGTATTGGATTAACTGGGCCAAGGCTTTCTTCTTCTACTTGTTTTTCACACTTGTGTGGTATTCCCTCATGTGGTTCCAACATCATTGTTGCGGGGTTAAGAGAAGTGTCTCTGATGATTTCTACTCTCAAGTCCTTGTTGAGCAGGGCTACTTCCCATTTTGCTCTCCTCGCATCAGTGATTGTTTTGATGTTGGTGTTGTTCAACAGTGTCACTATACTGTGTGGAGTGTGCAATATGATAGTTTGTGTACCTGTCAAATTTTCCACAGCATTCACTGCCCACGTGGCACCATCGAGAGCTTGTATACATCGTGGTTGACCTATCATGGTGACAGGAATCTTTGTGGAAAAGTACCCAACTGGTTTGTAACGATCACCAGGTTTTTGACACAACACTGCTGAATATGTCTCATCTCCTACCCTGGTCCACAGATGAAAGGGCAAACGACCATCAGGGAGTCCCAAGGCTGAAGCTGAAATCAGTTTCTCTTTCATAGAAGTAAATGCTTCCTCAGCTTCTGTTGTCCACTCTATCTTTTCCACTCCAGGTTTTCCTCCTTTATACAAGTCGATGAGAGTACTAGTGATACTGGCGAAATCAGGTATATATTGACGACAGTAATTGAAAAGTCCCATTACCTTTCGCATTCCTGTAACTGTCAGAGGTTTTTGGAAGTTGTCGTAGAGCCTCTACACGCTCTGTTGTCATTCTTCTTCCCTCAGCAGATATTTCTTGGCCTAGATGGATAACTCTAGTTTTGGCCAGCTGAGCTTTGTCAGGGTTTACCTTGAAGCCACCTTTCCTTAGAGCTTGCAGAGTTATATTTAATGCAGATATATGGCTGTTTTCATCGGGGCTTGCAATCAACAAGTCATCAACATATTGAAGGCAAACACTTCCCGAACTTTCAATTTCTGCTTTCCGCTCTGTTAAGAATTGGTCAAGAGCTCTGTGAAATACAACAGGGGAAAGATTAAGACCTTGTGGGAGTCTGTTCCAAACATACTGGGTTGCGCCTACTGTAAAGGCCAATTTTTCTTGAGATTTTTCATCAATAGGTATAGACCAGAAAGCCGATAGCACATCTAAAACCGTGAAGATTTTTGCATCTCCTGGAATATCATTCAGAATGGTTGCAGGGTTAGCTACAATAGGGTGTGGTTTTGGTGTTACACTGTTAAGTCTTGTGTAATCGATGGTTAATCTCCACGAGTTGTCTGATTTCCTGACTGGCCAGACAGGGCTGTTGGTTGTTGAAGAAGCTTGTCGAACAATTCCTTCAGCTTCCAAGTCTGCCACAATCTCTGCCACTGCTTGTCTTGCTTCTGGTCGAATGGGATATTGTTTATGAGGGGCGTGTGTTGGTCCCTCAATAACAACTGGGTCGATGTTAGCTTTTCCACAGTCTAATTTGTGTTTAGCCCAAACTTCTGGATATAAACTGCACAGAAGACCCCACACACCTTCTTTTTCCCATTCTCTGGTGATGGGTGTTGCCACACCAATAGAACTTATATTACATGTGCAGTCTTCGTGTGGTATTATTCCAGCTGTTGTAGCAACTTGACGACTGTCAGTAAATATGATCATGTTTAACATTGGTAAAATGTCCATACCTATGAGACTTCCTTGTGAATTCGGTCCCACCCAGAAAGGTGTCCACAAGACTTCATCTTCATGTATCTGCAGAGGAACCGGTATACTTTTGTGAAATTTTGTGATACCTCCTCCAACTCCTTCAACTTCTATAGTTTCATGTGTTGTAGGTAGGTTCAAATCAGTTATGGAGATAGCTGCCCCTGTATCGAGAAGGCAGTCACATGTATGGCCCCCTATTAAAGCAGGGATAAAAAGGCGGTTATCTTTTTTCTTACTTATACAGGGGGCCGCTGATTCCTATTGCGGACGCATAATTCCCTCAAGGAGCTGACGAACTTGTGCTTCAGTCCATTTCTTCCCTTGAGGAGTTTCACCGTTGCTTTTCGCATTGACCTGTTTAAATGATGGACCTTTACCCTCTGCTCCGCCTCCTTTAGCCCAACAGTCTCTCCTAATGTGGCCAATTTTCCCACAGTTACGGCATAGCTTCACCATCCTGTCTGTATCATTGTTGGATTGGACGAATGCCACTCCCTTTCGATTTGGCTTGTTTACTTCTTCCTTGTTTGATCTTATAGCCATCTCTAGACGACCAGCCCATTGCATAATTTGATCAAATGTTTCTCCCGGATTGACTCCAAGTGACAAGGCTTGTTGGTATTTTGAGCTAAAGCCATCCACGAGTGTGTCAATAAATTGTACATCATCTCTATCTGGCTCTTTCTTAGCACATAAAGCCCATCTTTCATAAGCATTCCATTTACGCAGGGCATATTCATCTGGAGATTCATCATCTTTTTGCTTAATCAATGTAACTGAAGTAAAAGGGGTCTTACCACTGCCCAGGACATCTTGGATTTCTCTTCGGAACACATCTAAGGCTTGCCAAAGACCCAGGGGTCGTCCTTGGCCATCTACCCATAAGTTTATCCATTGGGCTGTTGTTATTGACGCTGGCAAGCGTTCCCATCGATCTCTCGGGGTTTTAGCTTTCACAATGGTGTGTATATCTTTTAATGTCATTTGATGTGCTTCAACCAAGGAATCTAATTCTCGCCAAAACTCTGTGTTTGGATCTTGTCTCTTTAAAGGAGGTAAAGCTGTAAGGATGGCTTGACGTTCTCCTGGTGTAAATGGTCTTTCTTCAGTCATCATTTCAGATTGTAATTCTTCTCTTTTAACAAAAGGTGAAGAGAATTCAGGACCGACCTTGTCAACTGTGATCATGTCGTCATCTCTTGTGTCATCTCCCCATTCAGATCCATTATGAGCTGGTGTGCATCGCAGCATGTCTCTGTTTGGCTGAGTGGATTTGGATCTGGTTATTACTGGAGCTGCCTGTGCAGATGCAATATATATCTTGTCAACTGGCACTCCACTTGATTTGCCAGAACCTTTACTTTGTTCAGGCAAAGTTGGATACTTTGGGTTGTATGGAGGAGGCATTACAGTTTTTGCTGGGTCTACTGGTGCTTGTAGATATTTTCTTTCAGCCTCTGCTATTATATTTGTCCAATCTGGATCAAATGAATCTTCAATAATTGTTTTATCTTTTTCTGGACATGTAATAGACATAATTTTATTTAACTTGTTATATGCTTCAACTTGGGGTTTCATTGCTTCAACAAGTGAAACCGGAATTCCATCTGCGCTGCAAAAAATTCCACCTTGCTTCAAAATCCAATGAGCAGCCAGTATTGGAAAGGCTTTCAGCTTGACAGAGTCTTTTTGGATCATGAACCATCTAAACTGTTCATCCAAAGACGCATCAACATCCAGTCCATTCTTCAAAAACTTAGCTTGCTTTTTATTCTTCTTTTCAAGGTACCAAATTGAAATATCTTTGCTATTCCAACTGTTGTCTGACATTGCAGAAGAGATATATTTAGCTCTGTGTGTGTGTGTATGTATGTATGTGTGTGTGTCGTATGTATGTGTATGTGTGCTGAAGGGAGGGGCCCTCTCTCTCTCCCTTTCTCCCTCTCTCTGTCTGAAAACTCAGAAGACAAAAAGAATAAAACAAAGTTAGCTCTTATATACTCTTATATACGCTTATATACTCTTATAATTTCGTCTTTTTGTTTCCTTTTTCTGTTTCTATTTATATATATATATATATATATATATATATATATATATATATATATATATATATAATTTTTTTATTTTTTTTTTTTTTTTTTTAGTTGAACTTAGATCAGTCTCCTCCTCAAATATTGAACAGCTTATTGTCAATATCGGAATGCCCACGATTCTAGCTCCTTTTGTATAAATGGCGCCTTATACTTTAAAATTTATTTCACCACTCGTGCCCTCACCATACCAATGGATCTTCGGTGTGACGGAAAATTTTTTAGAGTGTACTCTGCCTTTTGCAGTCTCGCCAAATTTCCGACCACCTCACGGCCACACGAGCTAATTGCTAAATCGCTTTACGGCTTATTCTCCCGAAAATTTGACTAAATGGTCTTTCTTCTAAAAAGATCCACTTTTACCCCAGCTTCATTCAAATATTTTTGAGGTCCACTGATCAGAACAACAATAAATTTCATCAAATTAAATTAATTAAAATACACTATATCTGACACACAATCATTGGCAACACAACTGGTATTTGTTTTAAATAACACAGCTCTTTTTTATAGCAGTTTCAGGCACTGTCTCAATACATGAATACTTCAGGCAGACTTAAAATTTTTAAAAGAAAGAAAATGTCTTACCTGACTAATTGATTGAGACAAATGTCTGAAATGCAGATCCTGTTCGTGTGACGCCAATTGTTGATCTGAAATTACAGCTTTTGTCCCCGTATAGTTGAATCACAGGACCGAATACCAAGTTGCTTTGCCAAGGAAAACTTTTATTGTGTGTCAGGAGAGGAGTTCATTCTATGTCTCCTTGTGCCCCTCTTCTCTAGGCTTCTCCTCTCTAGGGCATCACTTCTCTAGCGGTTCTTCTCTAGAGGTTCTTCTCAAGAGGTTCTTCTCTAAGGGGGTAGTGTGTTACATCGATCTTATATACCATGACTAGAGATCATACAAGTCCTTACAAGGTTGAGAAAAACAAGTTGGTTTCTTTAAAATAGCACTGTTGTGGAAATTCAATGAAGTACTCAGAGTCAGTAATATCAGAGAAGGTAGATTTAATTTTTACTTGCTGCAAGGACTCGTCTCACACATACAGCAGAGTATGCATGAGAGGAGTGAGGAGCTAGTCTCTCTCACTCTCTATTTATACTTAACATCTTAATGCTTTGCACACACTTTACGTTCACACCTTTGTCAAAACATCATTCGCTTAGCACGGCTTGTGGTTTCTGTTAACTGCCCTTTGTTAGTGAGAAGTCCATCTTGTCACCCTAATTTCTTAGAACTAAGCTCCTCTACGGCCCTTTCAGCAGACAGCCACATCCTGTTGTTCTGCCTTGAGCAGTTACAGAGAAAATGTCATGAGAGACACTATAATATGAACACTTATAACTTCTTAATGCCTTATGCCCATAAGCTTAACAAAAAGAAAATAAAAGATAAAAATTTCCATTACATTCCACTCTTTGTCTGGCACCCTTTTGCAGTGGTTTACGTGAATCCAGGTTGCTCTCTCAGCTACCTTGACTGCAGTTCTGGTGGTCAGCAACACCAGGAACGGTCCGTTCCACCTTTCCGCTTTCCACGTTCGCCTTCTGCAGTCCTTAACCACGACCCAGTCTCCTGGCTCGATCCTGTGGGTCACCTCGCCTTTGCTGCGGTCTGGTCTCGCTTGTTTCACCTGGACAGAGATATCACGAGCAACCTTTCCCAGATTAATGCAATATTCCAGCATGCTTTCTAACCCATAAATTCCTTCTGTTCCCACTGAGGGAGTGCTCCACCCCATATGGGGTGGCCTCCCCCAGAGTATTTCATATGGTGTCAGGCACATCACAGGTCTTACCCTCATTCTCATGTACATTAATGCCACTGGGAGAGCATCAGTCCACCCCAGGCCAGTTTCAGCCATTATCTTTGCTAATTTTGATTTTAGAGTCCCATTTTCCCTCTCCACTGCCCCTCCAGAGGTTGGCTTATAGGCACAGTGATGTGTGAGGTTTATTTTTAATTGTTCCCCCAATTGTCTTATAGCTGAATTAACAAAATGTGCCCCATTGTCACTTGATATCTTTTGGGGTATTCCCCACCTTGGAACTATTTCTTTTAGTAACATTTTTGCTACCCCCGTTGAGTCTGCCTTAGTGGTGGGCATTGCCTCCACCCATTTGGAGAACATGTCCACCATGACCAGACAGTACTTTTTACCTTTGTGGGGGGTCAGTTCTATGTAGTCCGTCATGACGTGTGCCATTGGTTCGCCTGGCGTAGGATGGCTTGCTCTCTCCACTCTTTCACCCCTTCCTGTGTTGTACCTGGCACATGTCACACATTTCTCGCAATATTTTCCTGCCGCTGTGGAAAACCCTTTTGTGAAAAATGACTCATTAATACTGTTAAGGATAGCCCCTTTACCTGCATGATCTAATCCGTGTGTTATTTGGTAATACGTTTGGAAAAAATGTCTGGGTAGACATGGTCTGTTTTTGCCATGTACTTGGCCTCTCCATACCCCCTTTGAGTCTTTTGAACAAAAGGCGTTTTTCCAATCAGATAAATCTTGGGGGGTGGCCCATTTTTGCATATCAGTTAGACTGAGAGTGTCATCTGTGCTGAATGTGCTTTTTAGCATGTGTGATGACAGTGTCATGGAGCATGCAGCTTTTGCAGCTTTGTCTGCTCTGTCATTTCCTTTGCCAATGTCATCTTTTGCACCAGTATGTGGAGCACATTTCATGACTGATATTTGTTTTGGTAATAAAATTGCTTCCAGTAGGGCTGCTACTTTCCTATGGTGTAATATTGGTTTTCCGTCAGCTTTCAGAAATTGTCTTTGTTTCCATAATGCCCCAAAGTCATGCACTACCCCAAACGCGTATCTGCTATCCGTGTAGATGTTTACTGTTTTATTTTTAGCGAGCTCGCAGGCGCGTGTTAGGGCTGTTAGTTCTGCCGCTTGCGCAGACAGTGGTCCTAGGGGGCCACTTTCCACCACCCCATGGTCTGACACTACTGCATATCCGGATACAGTCGTGTTATTTGCTTTGGTGGAGCTTCCATCTACATAAAACGTGCAGTCTGGGTTAGTAAGCGGTGTGTCCTGTAAATCAGGGCGCGGCGTGCACATGACAGACAGGACGGACAGACAGTCATGGCCCTCCCCGTCTTCAGGGAGCGGCATGAGTGTAGCTGGGTTAATTGTGGTGCAGCGTTTTAGTGTTTTTTATACGCTGCACATTGCTCAGAGTAATAGATGCCTGTGTCATGAGTCTCAGTCCAGTCAGTGGCTTCACTACACCCTTTTACGAAGGGTCCTAAATCTTTCCATTCATCCGTCCTGCCTTTTGCTAGGGACAAATGTGGAACCCCATTCTCAACTCGGTACACTGACTGTGCTTCTTCGGTCAGAGTCACCTGCACTGCACACTTATGTTCTTTCCAATATGCATTAGTCAAGGTTATTTCATCTGACTGCCTCCCTGCCCAAATTCCTTCATATTCGGTGTCCGTTGTCCACGTCACATTTGCTGTGACATGCACATCGGAGACCTTCTGAAAATCACTATTTACACACACCATCATGGCAAATTCCCGTAAATCTGACCCTTTTGGCCATACCCATTCATAAACGGTCATTTTTGGTTCTTTTGCACATCGTACATTCATTCCTTCAGTATCACAGTCTATTTTGATCCCTAATTTACACATTACATCTCTTCCTAATAAATTCCAGGGGCATTGATCACTGACCAGCATTTTTGTTTCACATTGTTTACCACAGAAAGAGATTTTCACTGGACGGGTGAAGGGTTCTCTTAACACTTCACCCGAGGCTACAATGCTGTCTTCATATTCATTACTTATTATTATGCCCCTTGGTAGTTCAGATCTCTTAATTACTGTAATAGCAGCCCCGGTATCCACTAAGAATTTTACTTTTGTGTTATTTACATCAATCATTATCCAGGGGTTGCTAACATCAGTTTTCATCATGCGTAAGCTTTCTTCATTGCAAAGAGCAGGAAATAAAAGATCGGTACTCACCCCCTCCTCCTGTTTCCCACCTGGTCAGTCTGCATGTCGCTTTTGCTGGTGTTGATTTCCCCCTCCCTCGTTGGGGCATCCAGACTTCCAATGACCCATTTGTCCGCAAATAAAACATTGTCCGTCGTTCCTTTGTCCCGTCCATCTTGCTCCTCCTCTTCCTCCTCCTCTGCCTCTCCCTCTTTGCCAGTCCTTTTGTATTTGGACTTGACTTTCCAGGTTGGTGAGGTGCAGGGCTCGTACCTTCTTTTCTATCTTGTCCTTGTCGTCGTTTAGCTGGTTCTCTTTATGTCGGGCGTGACGCATCACACAATCCAAGGATTCCGTTTCATACCCCACACAGGACGATAGGACACCTTTCTTTATTTCAGGGAGCAGCCCTTGTAGGAGATGGACCTTCAGGTGAGCTTCGTACGCTGGATTTGGAACGGTCCCAGCTCTCTTCGGGACTCCTCCGTGATGGTCAAAGACCTCGGTGAGTCTGTTGAGGTAGTCATCAACGCTTTCATTTGATTTTTGTTTGCAAGTGTTGAGTTTACCTGGATTGGCTGGAGTGGTGAAAGTCTCTTTTATCTTTTGACAGAATTCGTCAACAGCAGCTTTGTAGTCGTTTTCCGTGTCCCATTCGACCCTGTCGCGTCAGACGCTTACCATCCATTTCCCCTCCATTTTCCGGCCTGCGCTCAGTCCGTTCTTTTTGATGAATATCTTTTTGGCTTCTTCCGCGGTGGGGCTGCATTCCTTGCAGAACTCCTTGTTGCTTCACTCAGAACCTCTCCTCCAGAGTCGATTCCTGGAAGACTGGCACCTATTTCTGCAATCTCAGAGGGACTCCATTGTCTTTGTACGTACATAACACCATCAGGACCACTTACTTGAACATACGGAGCTCGAGCTGATTCTCCCGGTTCCTCCTTGTTGACCAGTTTGTGGCTCCTTAAGTCGTAAGGTCCTTTCTTTTCTTCTTTCCATTCGTCTTCGGATGGTTTCTTTGATTCTGGGTCTGGTAGTTTTGGGTAGAGGCCAGACGAGGAGGAAGACGGCGGCTGTTGTGCTCGTTCTTCCTGGTTTGGTCTTTGTCTATTCGGATTATAGGGAGGGGGTCGATCGTCTTCCTCCAGGTGGGTTTTGAGGAGTCGGGAGTTCGTACCTGGAAAAGAAGACTGAGAGAGAGAGTTCCCAGGTGGCCAGTCTGGGTAGGGGTCATAAGGATCCCTGTGTTTACGTCTGGCTCCCAACATAGTTTGAGGTTTCTTTTCTTTTGGGGGAGAATAAGGACAACCTGGTAATTCTTTGGAGAGTGAGGCTTTTAATTTGGCGCTTGCCTCCTCCACGAACATATCTATTGTTTCTAAAATTTCTGACAAGGGCGGATCCCCCTTTCTTGGTCTTAGTTTATCTGCCAATTCTCGTCTCAATCTTTGATTTCCAGAGACACTAAAACCTATGGTATACCCTTTTCCTTTTAACCATTTTACATGTTCTAACCATTTTACCCCATATTTTCTCACGAGAAATTTCTCATCCTTCTCTGATAAACCACTCTCAGTATTATGCCTGGGCTTTTCGCCCCTTTCTTTTTCTTGAGAGTTCCCCATTCTTATAGACGGATACTCTTTTTCTGAGTAATTTTAATTATTATCACAGGCGGATACATTCCTCTGAATAACTTTAAGACTTATAATTTCATCACAGGCGGATACATTCCTCTGAATAACTTTAAGACTTATAATTTCATCACAGGCGGATACATTCCTCTGAGTAACTTTAAGTACTTTATCACAGGCGGATACCATTCCTCTGAGTAACTTTGATTCTTATCACAGGCGGATACATTCCTCTGAGTAATTTTAAGACGTGCACTTTTCTAGCGTATTACCCGACGCCCTGCTCCCTTTCTGATTTGTCTGCGTGTTACCCGACGCCCGGCTCCCTTTCTGATTTGTCTAGCGTGTTACCCAACGCCCTGCTCCCTTTTTTGATAATAGTTAAAATCACTTTACCGTTGTATTCCTTAATTCCACGGGTTCTTTCTTGGGATGCCGTTTCCCAGGGAAATCCAACTCCCACTTCCCTCAGAGGGGGGTTTGGGTCATCACCAGTTTTAGTTGATGAGCTGATCAGGCCGTTGTCTCTCCCTTAGGATTGGCATCCCATCCTCGTCGCCATTCTGTTGTGGAAATTCAATGAAGTACTCAGAGTCAGTAATATCAGAGAAGGTAGATTTAATTTTTACTTGCTGCAAGGACTCGTCTCACACATACAGCAGAGTATGCATGAGAGGAGTGAGGAGCTAGTCTCTCTCACTCTCTATTTATACTTAACATCTTAATGCTTTGCACACACTTTACGTTCACACCTTTGTCAAAACATCATTCGCTTAGCACGGCTTGTGGTTTCTGTTAACTGCCCTTTGTTAGTGAGAAGTCCATCTTGTCACCCTAATTTCTTAGAACTAAGCTCCTCTACGGCCCTTTCAGCAGACAGCCACATCCTGTTGTTCTGCCTTGAGCAGTTACAGAGAAAATGTCATGAGAGACACTATAATATGAACACTTATAACTTCTTAATGCCTTATGCCCATAAGCTTAACAAAAAGAAAATAAAAGATAAAAATTTCCATTACAGCACGTATACTTCATACATGCACATCCTACTTCCTTGTAGGGAATTCTATACATCAGTTGTCTACATCATCATGAACAGCTGCTTCAGCTAAAGCCTGTGCTACGTGCAGCCTTTCAGAATACATGTACACATTCCTGTGAAACAAAAATATCTTCTCTCCTCCTGCACATAACATGCAAACTCAACTCTCATGCATTACACTCTTTCAAATAGAATATACATTTGATTATATATTTGAATAATATTAAAACAATGAAATTTTAATCTTCACCAACGCCGGGGCTTCTATGGGTCCTGGCTGTTTCCTCCACTGGTATGTTGGTATCTGATGCTGATGGTCTTGGCGTTGTTGATGTTGATGGTCTTGGCGTTGTTGATGCTGACGGGGATGTTGGTGTATGGGATGTGGGTGTGGAGGCCGGAAGCGTGGGCGCTGGAGTTCAGGGTGTGGGTACAGCGGGCCAGGGCGATGGAGTCTCCAGGGCTCAGGTGGATGCGGCGGGAAGACACTGTGCTGATGCTGGGATGAAGCATCTCGTTGGTTGAAGGTTGTTGGATTCTCTCTGACTCTATCTCTGTCTGTCTCTCTCTGTCTGTCTCTCTCTGTCTGTCTCTCTCTCTCTGTCTGTCTCTCTCTGTCTGTCTCTCTGTGTCTGTCTCTCTCTGTCTATGTCTGTCTGTCTCTCTCTCTGTCTGTCTCTCTCTCTCTCTCTCTGTGTGTGTGTGTGATTGCGCATGTGCGGAACGATTGGGGAGGATTGCGTGAGTGCTTGAGCGAGTGGCGGCTTGTTTGAGTGAGTTTTCATTCTTGTTTTCCAATATTTTTTTTTTCTTTTTTTTTGAAAAGTTAGTGTGGTTTAATTTACTGTCTTTTGTAATTAGCTGGCGGTTGTGAAAATGCCGTCAGATTCTGATGGGTTTGCTACCTTAACAGCCCGGGATGGTTTGAAATGTTTGCCTGATGAATCAATCACTGTTGAAGACTGTTTGAAAGCTATTAGTAGCGAAATAGGTGCTCGGAACATTTTGTCAGCATCTAGAATGAATAAAGCTGTTGTTGTGTTCGTGAGAGAGGAGTCTATGGTTCACCATTTAGTGGAAGTTGGCTTATCTGTTGGTGACGTTTTTTTGCCTGTTTTGCCGCTGTCAAGCCCTTCAAAGAAGGTAACTCTTTCCAATGTGCCTCTGTTTATTTCAAATGATTCACTTGAGCGATTACTTAGCTGATATGGTAAAATCATGATGCCGATTAAAATGATCCCTCTTGGTGTTAAAAATCCGGATTTAAAACATGTGATGTCATTTAGACGCCAAACCGCTATGATTTTGAATGCGGATTTTCAACAACTGGACGTGTCGGCGAAATTGACTTTGGCAGGTAAAGATTATTTGATTTTTATCAGCACAGAATCAATGAAATGCTTCTCTTGTGGGGTTTACGGACATACCAAATTGAATTGTACTAATAAGGTACCTGAACGAAATGTGACTGAGCCTGAAACACCTACTGTGCAGGAGACTCCTGTAAATGTAAATGACCGAGATGGCGGTGATCAAACTGATCAACGGGCTGATTTGGATTCATTGTCAAAAGATGATGAAAATCCGAAAGAAGACGCAGTGATCAGTCATGCCGAGAATGTGGCAAAGTGTTCTGTGAACGCTAATGAACGTGCTGATGTTCACAGTGCGGCGAGCGGTGGATCTGAGACCGTTCACTCACTCCCTAGAGAGCCAGGTGTGCTTGTGGGAGTTGGAGTGTTTCAAGACTCTCAAACGCCTTTTGGTCTGTCACAGGATGATGTGGATCAGCTTTCTGAAAGAGGTGAGGCTCAGTCTATGGATAAGAGTTATGACAGCGAGGAATCTGATACTGCTGATGATTTCACTGATGTCAGTTCCCAAGGAAGTGCTGCAGAGAAAAAATGCAGCTTGCAAATGAAACCACCATATTATACAGTACAACAGATCAATGATTTTCTCAATGATACTTTTAATCAGCGAAAACCAAAACTAGAGAAGTATTTCTCTGATTTACAGCTGTTTGTTGATTCTTGCACCATGGCTTTGAGAAAAGCCTCATTGGAGGAGCTTGATCAGCCTAAAAGATATAGACTAAAGAAACATGTTAGTACTGTTAAAAAAAGACTAATCACGTGTCATAAAAAATATTAATGAGTTCTTGTAAATTCAGGGTGATGTATTTTCTTTATTGCATTCTTTTATTTTTAGTCATGACAACCTTAAACATTGGGACCTTTAATGTTAATGGTTGTCGGTGCATAAAGAAGAGAGTTACTTTGTTTGATTATCTGCGGTTAAAACAGGCAGATGTTATTTTGTTGCAAGAAACGCATACAGATCAGCAAAATCAAGCACAGTGGATTAGTGATTGGAAAGGTAGTGTTTTATTAAGTCATGGCACAAATCTTAGTGCTGGTGTTGCCATCCTTTTTTCTTCACGTGTTGGTACACAACCAGTTGCGGTTGAGATTATTCCTGGTCGGATTCTGAGAGCTGATATTGTTTTTGGAGATACTAATTTTTCTTTTTTTAATGTGTATGCACCGAATGTCGGTCAAGAACGTATCTCTTTTTTAAAAACACTTTCTGATGCTTTGCTACAGTGTCCTCAGGGAAATATTGTTGTACTTGGTGGTGATTTTAATTGTACAATTAATTCTTATTTAGATAGGAATCATGATGAACCTCACCATCCTTCTGCTGAGAGTTTAAAGAAAATAATTAAAGAACATAATTTAGTTGATGTGTGGAGGGAAAGCTTTCCTGGAGCTAGACAATATACATGGTTAAAAGCTAACTCCAATCATGTGTCAGGGGCTAGACTTGATCGCTTTTATGTCAAAAAGGACTATAGAGGTAGGTTTTTTAGTAGTACGATTTCACCATCTTTTTTATCTGATCATCACTATGTATCTGTAGTAGTTTCTGTTTGTCTTTCTAAATCTTACAAATCACATTGGCGCTTTAATAATAGACTATTGCAGGACTGCACTTTTTTTCACTCCTTTAATCTTTTCTGGAATGCTTGGAGAGAGGAGAGGTGTAATTTTCAGTCACTGAGTCAATGGTGGGATGTTGGTAAATCACAAATCAAGTCTTTTTGCCAGCAGTACACTGAACATAGTGTTGGAACACTAAAAGCAAGAATGAAGTCCCTTGAACAAGCTATCCTTGGGCAAAGCAGTGACTGTACCCACACTAATAATTCAACTTTTACTGACGCTGTTGCAAATGATAAACTTCTTCTAAAGAACCTATTGGAAGAACGAGGAAAAACAGCCCTTTTAAGGACCAGATTTGCACAGCTGAATGACATGGATGCTCCAACATCTTTCTTCTTTGGTCTGGAAAAAAAGCCAAAGGAACAGAAGAGTTTTTATCAGTTGAAAATACCAGGTGGCAGCGTGACTACAGATCAACAGGAAATTCAATCTTATGCTCTTTCTTTTTATGAGGATTTATACCATTCGGAATCATGTGATGACACAGCAACTGATGAGCTTTTATGTGACTTATCCAAATTAACAGAAGAAGAACGTAGCGAGTTGGACAGGCCCTTGTCTTTTGGAGAGATTTCACAAGCTGTTCAAGATTTGAGTTCTGGGAAGTCACCTGGACTGGATGGGCTCACAGCAGAATTCTTCAAATCCTTTTGGAATGTACTAGGACTGGACTTGTTTGAAGTTTTTCTTGAAGGCATCGATCAAGGGACCCTTCCTTTGAGTTGTCGAAGGGCAATTCTAACATTGATCCCAAAAAAGGGGGATCTTGGATGCTTAAAGAATTGGCGTCCAGTATCGTTGATATGTGTCGATTTTAAGATTTTATCTAAATCTTTGACTAATAGACTCAAGAAATATATGGCATCTGTTATTCATATGGACCAAACATATTGTGTTCCCAAAAGGACAATTTTCGATAATTTGTTCTTGATGAGGGATATGATTACTGTGGCAAAAATGCATAATTTAAACATTGGGTTTCTTTCATTGGATCAAGAAAAAGCGTTTGACCGGGTTGATCACCAGTATTTATTTAAAACTCTGGAAGCTTTTGGTTTTGGTCCTTATTTTAGATCCCTCATTGAAATGTTGTATAATGAAATTTATAGTATGTTAAAAATTAATGGATCTTTAACTAGGCCCTTCCCTGTAACCAGGGGAATAAGGCAAGGGTGTCCTCTCTCTGGTCTTTTATATGCAATTTCTATTGAACCTTTATTAGTCTCACTTAGGAGGCAGCTAAATGGGTTTAATATACCTAACGCCCCCAGTGTTGATTCAGTCAAACTTACAGCATATGCTGATGATGTAACAGTAGTAGTAAAAGATTCAGAAGATGTTACAAGATTGATTCTAGCTTTAAACAAATTTCAGCAAGCTTCATCAGCACGCATTAATTGGGAGAAATGTTCGTCCTTACTTTTGGGAGACTGGCAGGGTGCAGGACCACCTAGGTTGCCACAGCAATGTAAATGGGCCAGGGATGGATTTAGAATCCTTGGTTTATATTTTGGGACTAAAGGTTACACTGAAAAAAATTGGGAAGGACTAGCTGACAAGGTAATTCTTAGAATCCAGAAGTGGCAGTGGATTTTGCCTCATCTCTCATTTAGGGGGAGATGTTTAGTCATTAACAATCTAGCAGCCTCAATGTTATGGCATAAATTCACCGTTTTAGATCCTCCTAAAGAATTGCTTTTAGGAGTTCAAAAAGCATTTATCAATTTTTTTTGGGATGGCTGCCATTGGCTTCCTCCAGGTGTCCTTTATCTTCCTGTGGCAGAGGGAGGCCAAGGACTAATACATCTGGAATCTAAGATCTTGGCAATGAGGTTACAATCATTGCAAAAACTTTTGTATAGTTCAGATCTTCTGCCTTGGGTTGTGTTTGGATTACATATAATCAATAAATTTGGAGGATTGGGGCTTGATAAACAGTTGTTCCTAATGCAGAAGACCATGGTGGAGAAAGTGTATTGTTTACCTTTCAGTTTCTATCCAGGAGTGATTCAATCTTGGAACTGTTTTAAAATATTAAGAAATGAGGATGAACATTATGGTTTTTCAGAACCTCTTTTTTTTAACCCCCTTTTTCAGTCATCAACAAATGTGTCATCATCTTTAGTTACTAAATTTATGAATGCTGGGTTATCGAAAGTCATGGACTTAATTGACTTTGAGAATGGTCAATGGAGAACTGTACATTCAATTGCTGATCAAGTTGGGATAAATTCAGTAAGAATTGTGGAAGGATTAGTTAGGTATCTTAAGACATCTTTTCCTCAGACTTTCCTTTCCTTTCTCAGTAATGGTATGCAGAATGGTTTTATTTCTCAGAATTTTCCTGAGTTCAAAGTAGTTCCTAAAGATTGGGAATCTGATGTTAACAGTCAGACAAAATTGTTAAAAGGTCACGGTGCTTTGGTGTTTCATTGTATTGGAAAAAAACTTTTATACCACATTTGTTGTAAGTCTGTACATTTGGAACAATTGAAGCAAAGACCAGACACTAAATGGAGATCTTGGCTTTCTATTCCAGATGATTTTTATCCATCATGGAGGTTATTGTATAAGCCTCCGATCTCTAAAAGATGTGGAGATATTCAGTGGAGGATACTACATTGTATTATAGCCTCAAACTCTTTTGTGTCAAAGATTAATAAGGATGTTTTACCTGAATGCCCTTTTTGTAATGCTCTTGACAGTGTGTTTCATATGTTTTGTGAGTGTTTTAGAATTAACCCGTTATTTGAATTATTGGAGAAAATCATTGTAAGATTAGGTTTTACTTTTACCAATACTCTATTTATTCTGGGTTGCAAATATAAAAGGTCTTGGCAGCAACAGTGTATACTTGCTAATTTTTTAATAGGACAGGCTAAGCTTGTAATTTTAAAGTCTCATCGGTGTAAAAATTCTGGTGAAAATGTGAATATTGTAACCATGTTTAAGTCTGTTGTGGAGTCAAGAATAGTAATTGAATATACTTATTATCAACATACTAATAATGTTCTTTATTTTGAATGGAAATGGTGTATTAGGGAGGCTTTGGTGACTGTGTGCGAATCAGGGAATCTGCTATTTAATTGGTAATGTTTCAGAATATGTTTAGGTTAAGTTGTTTGTAAGGTTTGTAAAGTTGTATAATTAAAGTGTTTTGAAAAGTCAAAAAAGTCTCTGAGCGGAAGTTGTGAGTGAGTGGGCGGAGTCAGCGTGTGTGCTGTGGAGAGTGTGGCAGTGTGAGTGAGTTTATTCTTTCTTTCTTTCTTTTTACACTGTCCCTGTTTCGGGGCTTTTGGGTTAAAGATTGTTTGAAAGAATACAAAGAAAATTTAAGGAGTAGGGGGATTTGAGGAACGCTGTTAGCCAGCGTTTTGCTGGTTAACAATGGCGAGTCCAAACCAAACAAAGTTTGAGCAGCTTTCACGCAGGCACAGAATAAAACTCGCGCCTGTGATGAACTGCTCTGTGGAGGATTGTGTTTTGGCTGTGGGGAATGCTGTTGGTTTTAATAGCATAATATCTGCTTCCCGAATGAACAGTGCTGTTGTTATTTTCCTTGACACCATTGAGAACGTAAACAGTGTAGTGCAGACTGGAGTAGTAATTCAGGACACTTTTACTCCAGTAATACCGTTAGTTCAGCCGGCAAGAAAGATAACATTATCGAATGTACCACCTTTCATTAAAGATGAGCTCTTGATTAAAGAATTGTCTAGGCATGGAAAAGTTGTCTCACAAATGAAAAGGATCCCATTAGGGTGCAAATCGCCTTTGCTGAAGCATGTTGTGTGTGTTTTAGACGCCAAATACACATGATCTTAAAGAGCGATTTGGATGAACTGAATGTGTCGTTGAAATTCAAAATTGACGGCTTTGATTACGTGGTGTTTGTATCATCTGATACTATGAAGTGTTTTGGCTGTGGGCAAACAGGACACGTTAGGCGTGCGTGTCCTGAGAGAGCAGATGAGTTGGACCTAGAGCCAGAGCCGGGGCCGAGCGGAGAAACCGCGCGTGACAACAGCAGCGCGATGGTGACGGTGGAGTCTGTTAGTGAAGAGGATGATGATGGCGATAATGCCGCAGGGCGAAATACAGAAAGTGGGGAGAAAGAAACTGATACAGTGTCTATTGTTGTTGCGGGGGGAAATACAGAAAATGTTGAGAAAAATCTGGTTACATTGTCTACTGATGTTGTTAATGTGGCTGAGTCTATTGTGGAGGAGGAAGAGATGGTGACCGACATTACTTGTGATTAAACATTCTTTAAAGTACCCAATACTAAGAGAAAGAGAAATAGGAAGAGTACGGAAATGGCAAAAATGAGTAGACAAACAAAATCAGAATCTGATAAACTTGTTACTGAAGGCAGGATGATTGATGACTCTGATAGTGAAGTAGTGGACAGTAGGACAGGACGAAGTCGACGCAGTGACTACAACTTTGATAAAATAAAATCATTTCTGCAAAAAACGAAAAATGTGAAAAATGTCCAGTTTGAGGATTTTTTTGCTGACCGCAGAATGTTTATTGATTCAGTGACAATGCTAATGAGAAGTGAAGGAGGGGAACAGTTTACAGTTGAAGAAATATACAGATTAAAGAAACTTGTTTCCAAACTGAAACTAGAAGTACAAACTGAAGATGGCTTCAAAACCACATAATCGCTGTTTTCTTATGTTTTTGGTTGGTTTATGTCCCCTCATATTATTTATTTTAATGAGTGTGATGAGGGTGAGCTCTCTTAATTTGAATGGAGCCCGAGACATACATAAAAGAGCAATGCTGTTTGAGCTTATCAGACAAAAGAAAATTGATGTGACTTTTGTCCAAGAAACACACAGTGACTGTATTAATGAAATTGACTGGAAAAAAGAGTGGAAGGGTGAAGTCTTTTTTACTCACATGAGCTCTACTAAAGGAGGGGTGGCTGTCCTTTTTGCTAAGGATTTCTTACCTATCTCATGTGAGGTTAAACATGTGATACCTGGCAGATTAATATTTTTAAGGGTCCAGTTTGAAAAATTCAAGGCCGTTTTTATTAATGTTTATGCACCAACAAATGGTAATGAAAGAGTACTCTTTCTTAAAAATGTAAATACAATTCTACAAAATTGTAGTTCTGATGATTTTCTGTTTTTGGGAGGGGACTTTAATTGTACAGGGAATTATAGTCTAGATCGGAATCATATGGAACCGCATATTGCCTCAAGTCGTGCTTTAAATGAACTGATCGAGACTCATAGTTTATGTGATATATGGAGGAATCTAAATAGTAATGTTAGACAATACACGTGGCTGCATAATAGAGAGAATTTTATTTCTTTAGCCAGATTGGATAGGTTTTATTGTTTTAAGCATCAGTTTAATGTTGTGGAAAGTTGCTTTATTACACCAAGTGGTTTTTCTGATCATTGTCTAGTCACATGTAATGTGTTTATAACAAATGTGAAGCCAAAGAGTGCATATTGGCATTTTAACACTTCCCTGTTAAGTGATGTGAATTTTAGAAGTGCTTTTGTTTCTTTTTGGAATGATTTTAAATTAAGAAAACTATGTTTTGAAAATTTACGTCAGTGGTGGGACTATGGAAAGGTTGAAGTGAAAGTACTTTGTCAACAGTATCTTTCAGTGTCTCTCGGGACATCACTAGAGCAATGAAAAATCTTGAAGCTGAAATAATGGAGGCACAAGGGTTAGCAGAGAATACTGGGGAGGGAAGACTTATTGAGACACTTAAAACTAAGACATCTCTTCTGTCAGATTTGCTCGGCATTAAAGCAAAGGGGGCTTTGGTCCGATCTCGCTTTCAAAATTTAACGCAAATGGATGCCCCATCTAAATTTTTCTTTAGTCTTGAAAAAAAGAACGGTCAGAGTCGCTATATTCTCTGCTTACGCTCTGAGAACGGGCAGGAATTGACAAAAACATCTGAAATCAGAAAACGAGCTGTACAGTTCTATGGAAAATTGTATAGTAGTCAATATAGAAAAAATGAGGAGCTGTCTGCTTGCTTCTATGAAGGTCTGCCAAATGTCTTGGAGGACTCAAAGGCAGAGCTGGAGAGGCCTCTTTCGGAAGAGAAGTTTCTGAACGCTCTCAAGAGCATGGAGAGTGGAAAAGCTCCTGGGATGGATGGACTCCCAGCTGAGTTTTATAAAGAGTTTTGGGCTGTGCTGGGCGAGGACCTGTTGGCTGTCCTGAATGAAAGCTTGGCTGATGGCTCTTTGCCCCTGAGTTGTAGGAGAGCAGTGATCACATTGCTACCTAAAAAGGGTGATTTGAAGGAGATTAAGAACTGGAGACCTGTGAGTTTGCTTTGTTCTGATCTAAAAATTCTTTCTAAGACTCTGGCTAACAGACTGAGAAAAGTGATGGGGCAGGTCATTCATTTTGATCAGACATATTGTGTGCCGGGTAGGTCAATCACAGATAATGTCTGTCTCATACGGGATGTTTTAAGTGTTTCAAGTCTTTTAGGGGTAAATTTGGGTTTTATCTCTTTTGACCAAGAGAAGGCTTTCGATAGAGTTGAGCATCAGTATTTATGGGACACCCTAGAAGCTTTTGGTTTTAGTTCTGTTTTTGTTGATATGATAAAAGTGTTGTGCCAGGACACTGAGAGTTTACTGAAGGTCAATGGTGGTTTGAGTGCCCCGTTTAAAGTTAGTAGAGGAATCAGACAAGGTTGTGCTCTGTCTGGTATGCTCTACTCCTTAGCCATTGAACCAATGCTGAATAAATTAAGAAATAGAATTAAAGGTCTAACACTGAATCATGATATACAACATCAAATTTCAGCTTATGCCGATGATGTTATGGTTTTGGTAAATGGGCAACAAGACATTAATCAGCTGGTTTCTGTGGTTAATGATTTTGGAATAATTTCAGCTGCAAAAATTAATTGGTAGAAGAGTGAAGCACTGTCTGTTGGGAAATGGGAGGATGGGATGCCAAAACTACCTGGTGGGATGAGTTGGAAGAAAGAAGGGTTAAAATATCTAGGAGTACATCTTGGGGATTTAAACACCCAAAAAAGAACTGGGAAGGGGTGATTGAAAAAATAGAAGGGAAATTGAAAAAATGGAAATGGATTCACTCACAATTGTCATTTAGAGGAAGAGTTTTAATAATCAACAACTTGGTTGCCTCTACTTTGTGACATAGGTTATATTGTGTGGATCCACCTGTTGGACTATTGTCCCAATTACAGGTAATCCTTGTGAATTTTTTGGGGGATTGTTTACACTGGGTTCCCCAAGGTGTGCTCTTTCTTCCGAAAGAAGAGGGAGGACAAGGCTTGGTGCACTTACAGAGCAGACATGCTACTTTTCGTCTGCAGTTTATTCAGAAATTTCTGACTGGCCCTGTTGAGCTTGTGTGGAGGAAGATGGCAAAAATGATTTTGCACACAGTAGACGGACTTGGACTGGATGCTGCGCTGTTTCTAATGGATGCTAAGCAATTACGTTTGGCTGGTGTGCCTCGTTTTTATTGTGAGCTTTTCAAAATGTGGGGATTTTTAAATGTTTGCAGACTAGAGGAGACCAACTCTTTGTATTGGTTACTTGAAGAACCTCTGATCAGGGGAGCTCGCATGGATATTGCGGGTGAGAATGTTCTGGGACTTACGCAGATACTGTGTGCTTCTAAAACTGTGACACTGAGGCACATAGTTAATGTGGCTGGACCTGAGATGAGCGATATAAATGCAGTAGCCACTCTGTTGGGTCAGAGGTCAATGCGTCACATGCAAACCATGATGGATATGTGGAAAAGAAGACTAACGAAGGAGGAATTGACTTTAATAAAGGATTTTAAGAATGGAAGAGTGACTCTGGACATAAGAGACCCTTTTCCAAAACTTGGGATTACACCAGACTTAAAAGAAATGTCAGGTCCTTTGTTGGATCTCAATGGACTGCAAGTTTTAAATCTGAATGAAGTCGGAGGAAAAGTGATGTATAAATGCTTTGTAAAAGTTTTTAATAAAGGAACACTAAATGGGAGGGTTGATACAGTGTGGAGGGATAAGCTTGGGTTGAAAGAGGACATGAAACCTGTGTGGAGAGTGCTGTACAAACCACCATTGACCAAACGATCTGGTGATTTACAATGGCGAATATTACATGGGGCTGTGGCTGTTAACGCTTTTGTTTCAGTCATTAATCCAGATGCTGATGATAAATGTGTGTTTTGTGAATCTAGAGAAACAATTTTTCACTGTTATTTGGAGTGTAAAAGACTTCAAACACTTTTTAATTTGTTGGATTTGTTATGTGATAAATGTGGGGAAAAGTTTACTCCAGATGTTTTTATTGTAGGGGCAGGATACAATCAAAAACAAAAGATTAAATGGCAGTTGCTTAATTTTCTGTTTGGACAGGCAAAGCTCGCAATTTATAAAACAAGGAAGAACAAAATTGAAAATAGTGGTGGTCAGGAGATTATACCTTTATTTAAGGCTTTTATCAAGTCAAGAATTGTTGTGGAGTATTACAAAGCAATGAATGACATAGAAACTTTCAAATTACAGTGGTGTTATAATTCTGTTTTTTGAACCTTTGTGGATTTGAAATTGTTGTAATATTTATTTTTTATACTATGATTGATTAAAGTTTGTTCTTAAAAATCAAATCTCTCTCTGTGCGCATGCGGGAGTGAATGGGTGGAGGTAGCGTGAGTGAGAGTTCTATGGTGAGAGTGAGTTTTCCTTCTTTTTTCTTTCAAACTTTTGTCTTTTTCTTTTTTTTGGTTGCGGTTTTTATTCATTGTTTTTTTGTATAACTAAGGTAGAAGGAAGTAGGGTTTGAGGTGAAGTAAGGAGCGCAGTCTTCCAGCGAGTGCTGGTTGACAATGGCGTCTTCTGAACGCCTCAGTTATGATCAGCTGTCACGCAGGAATGGCATTAAAATTGCACCTGCAATGAAGTGTTCAGTGGAAGAGTGTAGTTTGGCGGTTGGGAATGTTGTCGGTCACGACAGCATAATGTCGGCGTCCCGTATGAATAGCGCTGTGGTGATTTTTTTAGATACCATTGAGAAAGTGAATAGCGTGGTACAAAACGGAATTGTAATACAGGAGACTTTTACGCCAGTAATGCCTTTAGTTCAACCGGCAAAAAAGATAATTTTGTCCAATGTTCCCCCGTTCATAAAAGATGAGTTGCTGATCACAGAGTTGTCTAGGCATGGAAAAATTGTGTCACACATGAGAAAAGTTCCATTGGGCTGTAAATCCCCTTTGCTTAAACATGTAGTCTCATTTAGATGACAAGTTTACATGGTTCTAAAAAGCGAAATCGAGGAAATAAATGTGGCATTTAAATTTAGATCCGATGGTTTCGATTATGTTGTGTTTGCAAGTTCTGAGACGATGAAATGTTTTAAATGTGGAGGGGAAGGGCACATTAGAAGTTTGTGTCCAGAACAGACTGGGAACACTGGTGTTAATGCAGTGGCTACTGCAGCCACTGTAGAGAATGACGTTGTCAGAGCAGTCGAGCGCGAACAAGCTGAACCTGCGAGTGACACAGCAGAGCCTGGAACAAGTGATGCAGGGATGGGAGGTTCAGGAATGGTAGAGAGGGAAACATCAAATGTTACTGATAAAACAGTTGATCTGGTGATGGAAGTTGAAGCTAGTGCAGGGTACGTGAGTGATGATGTACTTTTTAAAACACCTGCTAAGAGGAAAAGGAACAAGGTGAAAAAAGGTGATATAAAGTCAATACAACTGCCAGAAGTACAAGTTGATGCACATAAGGATGTTGAAAGCAGTACTGCTGAAGATTCTGATAGTGATACTTTGGACAAAAGGAGTAGACGTAGTGCTTACTCCTTTGGAAAAGTTTGGTCTTTTTTACAAAAAACTAAAAACATGAAAAATGTCCAAGTTACAGTTTTTTTTCCAGATCGTAGAATGCTAGTTGACTCTGTGGGGATGTTGATGCGAGGCGAGGGTGAAGAACAGTTTACTGTTCAAGAGTTATATAGATTAAAGAAAATTGTTGCAAAGCTGAGATCAGAACTTCAAGCAGAGGATGGGTTTGAAACGATATAGGCCTACTCTATTTTACCCTTACATGCTGACGCTTTTGATTTTATCTTTCCTTTCATATTTTTCAATGAGTGTAGTGAGGGTAGCCACTCTTAATATGAATGGGGCACGAGATGCTTATAAAAGAGCACTGTTATTTGAACTAATAAAACAAAAGCAGTTAGATGTTGTGTTAATTCAGGAGACACATAGTGATGGTCAAAATGAAATTGATTGGAGAAAAGAATGGGAAGGAGTGGTGCTGTGCTCTCATATGAGTTCTACTAGAGGAGGGGTGGCTGTATTATTTGCTAAACATTTTACTCCTGCCTCTTTTGAGGTGAAAAAAAGAAATTCCTGGCAGACTTATTGCTATACGAGCACAATTTGAAAAATTCAATGTTGTGTTCATAAATATATATGCTCCCACTATTGGTGCCGAGAGAGTTTGTTTTTTGAATAACCTCAATGTTTTTTTACAAAGTTGTAACTCAGATGAGTACTTGTTTTTAGGTGGTGATTTCAACTGTACAGAGAATTATGTATTAGATCGGAATCATGCTGAACCTCATGAAGCCTCAAACCGTGCTTTACGAACATTGATTGAGACTCATAAATTGTGTGATATATGGAGGCGTTTTAACAAAAATGATAAACAGTATACATGGACACATACTGGGGAGAATCAAATTTCTTTGGCTAGATTAGATAGATTATACTGTTTTAAGCATCATTTTAATATTATGAAAAGTTGTGTAATTAGTCCATCTGGTTTTTCTGATCACGCTACTGTTATATGTAAATCCTTTATAGCAAATATTAGGTCTAAGAGTGCCTATTGGCATTTTAATGTCTCTATGTTGAGTGATGTAAAGTTTAAAGAGGTTTTTTTCTTTTTTTGGAAAGAATTTAAATTAAAAAAAGAGTTTTTTGTAAACTTGCGCCAGTGGTGGGACTGTGGGAAAGTTGAAATTAGATTGTTATGTCAACAATATACTTCTTGTGTCTCTAAAAATATAGCACAAAAAATGGAAAAACTTGAAGCTGAAATTGTGGAGTTACAGTCATTAATAGAGGTCACTGGAGAGCAGAGTGGTATTGATGCCCTTAAGGCCAAAAAGATATGTATTGCAGACCTGCTAGGCATGAAGGCAAAGGGAGCTTTGGTCAGGTCGCGGTGTCAAAATCTCACGCAAATGGATGCCCCATCCAAATTCTTTTTTAATTTGGAAAGAAAAAATGGCCAGAGTCGATATATTCACTCACTACGCTCAGAAAATGGGCAAGAGCTGACAGCGCCGTCTGAAATAAGACAGCGGGCTGTGAGGTTCTATATGGAACTGTATGCGAGTGAATATGAGGAAGATGAAGAAATGTCTGCTATCTTTCATGCAGGTCTATCAAAGCTACAAGAGAAGTTAAAGGCAGTACTAGAGAGACCTTTGTGTGAGCAAGAGCTTTGGAATGCAATGCAGAACATGGAGGGCGGAAAAGCGCCTGTATCGATGGTCTTCCAGTTGAGTTCTACAAAGCCTTCTGGGAGGTCATGGGTGAGGATTTCTTGGGTGTTCTCAATGAGAGCATTGCTGAGGGATCTCTACCTCTGAGTTGCAGGAGAGCTGTAATTACTCTTCTCCCAAAGAAAGGCGATTTGCAAGAAATTAAGAACTGGAGACCAGTGAGCTTGTTGTGCTCTGATTTGAAAGCTTTCTCTAAGGCTCTGGCTAATAGATTGAGAGAGGTGATGGGGCAAGTCATACACCCTGACCAAACGTACTGTGTGCCTAGTAGGTCTATTTCAGATAATATTTTTCTTGTTAGAGACATAATAGAAGTTGCTGGCCTTTTGGGGATCAATCTAGGACTCATTTCCATTGATCAAGAAAAGGCATTTGATAGAGTTGAGCACCAGTATCTTTGGAACACTCTTAATGCTTTTGGTTTTGGCCCAGGTTTTATTGGAGTAATTAAAGTGCTATATAGAGATATTGAAAGTATGCTAAAAATCAATGGTGGTTTGAGTGCCCCTTTTAAAGTTAATCGTGGGATTAGACAAGGATGTGCCCTTTCTGGGATGCTGTACTCTTTAGCAATTGAACCATTGTTAAGTAAGCTACGTTCTAAAATAGAAGGTTTAACATTATCTCATAACAACTTACAGCATCAGATATCAGCTTATGCTGATGATGTAATGATTATAGTTAATGGGTTGGGTTGGGGTGGTTGAAAAAATAGAGGGTAGATTAAAGAAATGGAAGTGGATACATCCACAACTATCTTTTAGAGGGAGGGTTTTAATCATTTATAATTTGACTGCTTCAACATTGTGGCATAGACTATCATGTGTGGACCCTCCTCCTAGTTTGCTTTCCAGATTGCAAGTAATGTTTGTTCATTTTTTCTGGGATCGGCTTCATTGGGTTCCCCAAAGTGTACTTTTTCTCCCTGTGGAAGAAGGTGGCCAAGGATTGGTGCACTTGTCGAGTAGACTAGCGACTTTTCGCTTGCAATTCATCCAGAGACTATTAGTTGGTCCTGAGGATCTGGTATGGAGGAAAGTTGCCCAGATTATCCTACAGAAGACTGATAGACTTGGACTTGATAACACCCTGATACTTATGGATCCTAAACAGCTGAACTTAAAAGACTTGCCTTCTTTCTACCGTGGACTTTTTAAAGTATTGGGACTCTTTAATTTTACCAGGAATGGAAAGACAGACTCCGTATACTGGCTGCTTGAAGAGCCTTTGGTCAAAGGAGCTCGTTTTGATCTATCAAATGAGTGTTTCCCAGGCCTTACGCTAAGGCTATGTGGCTCTGGTATGGTAAAATTGAAAGATTTAATTGAGGTGGTTGGACCTGACCTAAGTAATGTATCTGCATTGGCCATAGCATTAGGCCAGAACTCTTTACGTCAAACTGAGGTTATCTTAAAAAAAATGGAAAGGAAGATTAACAGAGGAAGAATTAATCATGCTGCAAAATGTTTGTAATGGAAGCTTGCTTCCAAATATGAGAGATCCTTTTCCGAAAATTGTTATTTCTCCAGATTTAAAGGGCATGTCTGGTATTCTACTGGATTTAAAGGGGTTACATGAGTTGGATTTGGGATTGGTTGCAGGAAAATTGTTGTATAGGTGTTTTGTTAAAATTTTAAATAAAGTTGCATTAAATGAGAAGAAAGATAATGTGTGGCGAGAGAAGTTTGGATTACAAGAGGAGGATAAGCCAGTTTGGAGGGTGCTATACAAACCACCATTGAATAAGCAAACTGGTGATTTGCAGTGGCGTATATTGCATGGGGCTATTGCTATCAATGCTTTTGTTTCTGTTATAAATTCAGATGTTGTTGACAAATGTGTATTTTGCGGAATCAGAGAAACGGTTTTTCATTGTTTTACAGAATGTATTCGATTGAGATTACTTTTTGTTTTAATGAGGGATCTGTTTTTAAGATTTCAGGAAAATTTCACGCGTAATGTGTTTATTTTGGGATTGAGATATGGTCAAAAACAGAGAATAAAATGGCAGATAATTAATTTTATTGTTGGGCAAGCCAAACTTGCAATTTACTTGACAAGAAGAAATAGAATGGAGAATAGACATGGACAAGATGTTGTTCTTCTTTTTAAAGCTTTCTTAAAAGCTAGGATTGGTGTTGAATACAAGTATTATAAAATGATGAATGACATAGAGTCTTTTAAATTGCAGTGGTGCTATAACAATATCATTTGTACTGTAGTTGAAGGAGAATTAATTTTTGATGTGTTATTAATTTGAAGTTGTGTGTATAGATGATTCAAAGGAATTGTTTTGTAAAATAAAGTTTTTTCTAAAAAAAAAAAAAAAAATCTTTCTCTCTGTCTCTCTCTGTCTATGTCTGTCTGTCTCTCTGTCTGTCTCTCTCTGTCTATGTCTGTCTGTCTCTATCTCTGTCTGTCTCTCTCTGTCTGTCTCTCTCTATGTCTATCTCTATCTCTCTCGGTCTGTCTCTCTCTGTCTGTCTCAATCGCCGTCTGTCTCTATCTCTCTCTGTCTATGTCTGTCTGTCTCTATCTCTGTCTGTCTATGTCTGACTGTCAATCTGTCTGTCTCTATCTCTGTCTGTCTATGTCTGTCTGTCTCTCTCTCTGTCTGTCTATGTCTGACTGTCTATCTCTGTCTCTATCTCTGTCTGTCTCTATCTCTGTCTGTCTATGTCTGTCTGTCTCTCTCTCTGTCTGTCTATGTCTGACTGTCTATGTCTGACTGTCTATCTCTGTCTGTCTCTATCTCTGTCTGTCTCTCTGTCTGTCTATGTCTGTCTATCTCTGTCTGTCTCTATCTCTCTCTGTCTATCTCTGTCTGTCTCTATCTCTGTCTGTCTCTCTCTATCTATCTCTCTCTCTGTCTGTCTCTCTCTGTCTATGTCTGTCTCTATTTCTGTCTGTCTCTCTCTCTCTCTCTCTTTGTCTGTGCGGAAGTTTCGGGAGGAGTGTGTGAGTGACTGAGTGGCGTGTTTGAGTGAGTTTCAAACTTTTTTTCATTTTTCTTTCTTTTAGATTAAGATACATATTGTTTGAGTTTGTAAAACAACGGCGGGTTTCTAATAATTGTTTGCTGACTTTGTCGGCAAAAGAGAGAAGCAATGGGATCGAATTCTGATGGCTTTGCGTCCTTGACTGCACGTCATGGGTGCAAATGTTTATCAGATGAGACCGTATCAGTGGAAGATTGTTTAGTTGCTGTTAGTAATGCAGTTGGTGTGTTAAACATCTTGTTTGCATCGAGGATGAACAAGGCAGTTGTGATTTTTCTGAGGGAAACGTCTATGGTTGATGATTTGGTTGAACATGGATTATCTGTGAGAGATGCATTAATTCCGTTTTGCCGCTGTCTAACCCCTTGAAAAAAGTGATCCTCTCCAATGTTCCTCTGTTTATTCCTAATGATACACTTGAGCGTATTCTTGGGCGTTATGGTAAATTAATGGGACAGATTAAAATGATTCCGCTTGGTTTAAAAAAACCCAGAATTGAATGTTTCATGTCATTTCGACATCACATGTACATGATTTTAAATGCTGAATTTCAAAATCTTGAAGTTGCTGTAAAACTGACATTGAATGGAAAAGATTACACGATCTTTATCACTGTTGACTCGATGAAGTGCTTTACTTGTGGGAAACAGGGCCATATGAGACAATCGTGTCCTTTGAATAAGGAGCCTGAAAAGGAGAAGGAGAGTAACTCCGTAGTGGAAGCGATGCCTGCTGCTGTAGATAACAGTGCAGAAAGTAATATTCAGCAAGATGAAACTGAGACTCCTTCTTGGAGTCTCTGGGAGGGGTGCTGGAAAGTGTCCCGAACGGGGACTCTGTCGTTCTACTGGGGGACTTCAACGCTCACGTGGGCAGCGTGATTGGGAGGAACGGCCCCCCCCCGATCTGAACCAGAGCGGTGTTCTATTATTGGACTTCTGTGCTAGCCACAGTTTGTCCATAACAAACACCATGTTCAAGCATAAGGGTGTCCACCATTACACGTGGCACCAGGACACCCTAAGGCGGAGGTCGATGATCGACTTTGTAGTTGTTTCATCTGACCTCCGGCCGTATGTCTTGGACACTCGGGTGAAGAGAGGGGCGGAGCTGTCAACTGATCACCACCTGGTGGTGAGTTGGATCAGATGGCAGGGGAGGAAGCTGGACAGACTCGGCAGACCCAAACGTACTGTGAGGGTCTGGTGGGAACGTCTGGCCGAGTCCCCTGTCAGAAAGCTCTTCAACTCGCACCTCCGGCAGAGCTTCAACCAGATACCGAGGGAGGCTGGAGACATTGAGTCTGAGTGGACCATGTTTTCTACCTCCATTGTCGACGCGGCCGCTCGGAGCTGTGGCCGTAAAGTCTCCGGTGCCTGTCGTGGCGGCAATCCCCGAACCCGGTGGTGGACACCGGATGTAAGGGATGCCGTCAAGCAGAAGAAGGAGGCCTATCCAGCCTGGTTGGCTCGGGGGACTCCTGAGGCAGCTGACGGGTACCGGCAGGCCAAGCGGACTGCAGCCCGGGTAGTTGTGGAGGCAAAAACTCGGGTCTGGGAGGAGTTCGGTGAGACCATGGAGAAGGATTATCGGTCGCCCCGAAGAAATTCTGGCAAACTGTCCGGCGCCTCAGGAGGGGGAAGCAGTGCCCTGCCAACACTGTTTACAGTGGGGGTGGGAATCTGCTGACTTCAACTGGGGACATCGTTGAGCGGTGGAAGGAATACTTTGGGGATCTCCTCAATCCCACCGACACGTCTTCCACTGAGGAAGCAGAGGCCGAGGACTCAGAGGTGGGCTCACCCATCACCCAAGCTGAGGTCACTGAGGTAGTTGGAAAGCTCCTTGGTGGCAAGGCAGCGGGGGTGGATGAGATACGCCCTGAGTGCCTCAAGTCTCTGGATGTTGTGGGGCTGTCTTGGCTGACACGACTCTGCAGCATCGCGTGGCGGTTGGGGACAGTGCCTCTGGACTGGCAGACCGGGGTGGTGGTCCCTCTTTTTAAGAAGGGGGACCGGAGGGTGTGTTCCAACTACAGAGGGATCACACTCGGGAAAGTCTATGCCAGGGTACTGGAGAGGAGAATAAGGCTGATAGTCGAACCTCAGATTCAGGAGCAACAATGCGGTTTTCGTCCCGGTCGTGAAACACTGGACCAGCTCTATACCCTCTCTAGGGTGCTGGAGGGTTTATGGGAGTTTGCCCAACCAGTCCACATGTGTTTTGTGGATCTGGAGAAGGCATTCGACCGTGTCCCTCGTGGCACCCTGTGGGGGGTGCTCCGGGAGTATGGAGTCCGGGGCCCTTTGCTAAGGGCTGTCCGGTCCCTGTATGACCGGAGCAGGAGCTTGGTTCGCATTGCCGGCAGTAAGTCAGACCTGTTCCCAGTGCATGTTGGACTCCGGCAGGGCTGCCCTTTATCACCGGTCCTGTTCATAATCTTTATGGAGAGGATTTCTAGGCGCAGTCAGGGGCCGGAGGGAGTCTGGTTCGGGGACCACAGGATCTCATCCCTGCTTTTTGCGGATGATGTTGTCCTGTTGGGTCCATCGGGCCGGGACCTCCAGTGTGCATTGGGACGGTTTGCAGCCGAGTGTGAGGCGGGTGGGATGAGGATCAGCACCTCCAAGTCTGAGACCATGGTTCTCAGTCGGAAAAGGGTAGCTTGTCCTCTTCAGGTTGGTGGAGAGATCCTGCCTCAAGTGGAGGAGTTCAAGTATCTTGGGGTTTTGTTCACGAGTGAGGGAAGGAAGGAGCGTGAGGTTGACAGACGAATCGGTGCAGCTTCTGCAGTAATGCGGTCGATGTACTGGTCTGTCGTGGTGAAGAAGGAGCTGAGCTGCAAGGCGAAGCTCTCGATTTACCGGTCAATCTACGTTCCTACTCTCACGTATGGTCATGAGGTTTGGATCATGACCGAAAGAATGAGATCCCGGATACAGGCGGCCGAAATGAGCTTTCTCCGCAGGGTGGCAGGGCGCTCCCTTAGAGATAGGGTGAGGAGCTCGGTCACTCGGGAGGAGCTCAAAGTAGATCCGTTGCTCCTTCACATCGAGAGGAGTCAGCTGAGGTGGCTCGGGCATCTGTTTCGGATGCCTCCTGGACGCCTCCCTAGGGAGGTGTTCCGGGCATGTCCCACCGGGAGAAGGCCCCGGGGAAGACCTAGGACACGCTGGAGAGACTCCCCCTGGAAGAGCTGGAGGAAGTGTCTGGGGAGAGGGAAGTCTGGGAGTCTCTGCTCAGACTGCTGCCCCCGCGACCCGGCCCCGGATAAGCGCCGGAAGATGAATGAAAGATGAAACTGCTGCTTTAGCTGAAAATGGAGAGGACTCTAATGTTTTTGCAAAAGATTGTCCTATTGAAGATACAGACAGGGCTTCCATTATAACTAAACATGTACATGAAAGTGTGAATGTTGATGAGGAGCTCATAGCTCCTGGGGTAGTTAGAGATTCAGAATACCCAGAAAAGCAAAGAGAGCTCGAAGACTTGCAGCTACAGAGTAGCCTGTTACAGGGCGATATAGATCTGTTGTCACAGAGAACTGATGACTTGTCTGAGAATGACTCTGAGGGTGAATGTCCAGATACTGTAGAAGAGCATGATATAGATTCACAAGGAAATTCTGTTGGAAATGTTCTTACTTCCCATTTAAAGCCTTCTTTTTATACAGTTCAACAGTTGAGTACATTCCTGGACGCTACTAAGAATCAGAGGAAACCCAAATTGGAAAAATATTTTCCTGATTTGGAACTTTTCGTTGAGTCTTGTGCGATTGCAATGCGAAAGGCGACGTTGGAGGAACTGGATCAACCAAAATGTTACAGGCTTAAAAAACTTGTCAGCACAGTTAGAAAAGGCTTAAATTCACGATTGAAAAAACATTGATTTTATGAAAAGTATTAAAGAGCAGATGAAGTGGGTTGCTTTATACCCCATTATAATTATTGTAATGGTTTTCTTTAATATTGGATCTTTAAATATTAATGGTTGTCGTAGCACTGTAAAAAGAAACAATCTTTTTAATTATTTAATTCTTAAAAAGGCTGATGTAATTTTTCTCCAGGAAACGCACACCGATTTACAGAACCAGTCACAGTGGTTTAGTGATTGGAAGGGTAATGCGCTTCTGAGCCATGGCACAAATGTTAGCGCAGGGGATGCTATTTTGTTTTCTCCCCGGGTTGGTGGTTTTTTAAAGAGTTTTGAGATAATACCAGGAAGAATTTTATGAGTAGATGTTGTTTTAGGTGACACAATTTTTTCTCTGTTTAATGTATATGCTTCAAATGATGGCCGAGAGCGTATTACCGTCTTTGAGAAACTATCAGATGCGTTATCACACTGTCCTCAGGATAATATTATTGTACTGGGAGGTGATTTTAATTGCACTTTGAATCAGCAGTTGGATCGTAATCATAATGAACCACATCCTCCTTCAGCTAAGACTTTTTAAAGTATATTTGATCATTATAATTTTGTTGATTTGTGGAGAGAGACCTTTCCTGGGCTTAGACAGTATACCTGGATAAAAATTAACTCAAATAATATGTCTGGGGCTAGGCTTGATCGTTTTTATGCTGAAGAATGTAATAGAGGAAGGTTTTTTAGAAATTCTATTTCACCTACTTTTCTCTCAGATCATCATTATATTTCTATGGCTGTTTCTGTTGAGTCCACTAAATCCTTTAAATCACTTTGGCACTTTGATAATAGGTTACTTCAGGATCACTGCTTTATTCACTCTTTTCACCTTTTTTGGAATTCTTGGAGTAAATTTCCCACCTTTAAGTCAATGGTGGGATGTGGGCAAGGTGCAGATTAAAGTTTTTTGTCAGCAATTTACTGCACATAGCAGGGGTGCCTTACAAGAGAAAATGAAAGCCATTGAACAAGAAATCCTTGGACAGAGCAGTCATGATACTACCGGATTCGTTTCCACTGACTCTTTTGAAAGGAATAAATATCTTCTACGCAGCTTAGCGGAAGAACAAGGCAAAACTGCCCTTTTAAGGGCAAAGTTCACCCGTATAAATGACATGGATTCTCCTACTTCTTTTTTCTTCGGACTTAAGAAAAAGCCAAGAGCGCATAAGCATCTTCATCAGCTGAAACTCCCAGATGGAAGAGTATTAACAACACAAATGGAAATGAATGCTGTTGCTATTTCTTTTTATGAAGATTTATATCATTCAGAGCCATGTAATGGAGAAGATATTGATGTACTTCTGAGGGACTTGCCGCAATTATCAAAGAAGGACCAGATGGATCTTGAGAGCCCTTTGACAATGGCTGAACTTATGAGAGCTGTCCAAGAGTTAAATCCTGGGAAGTCACCTGGTTTGGATGGTCTTTCAGCTGAATTTTATAAGACTCTTTGGAATCTAATGGGTCAAGACTTGTATGATGTTTTGGTGGAAAGTATTGAAAGAGAGACTCTTCCTCTAAGCTGTCGGAGAGCTGTTTTAACTTTGATCCCCAAAAAAGGGGACCTTGGTTGTTTAAAGAACTGGCGCCCTGTCTCCTTGCTGTGTGTTGATCTAAAAATCTATTCAAAAGCTTTAAGCATCAGATTGAAGAACTTTATAGAAACTGTTATTCACAATGATCAGTCTTACTGTATCCCTAACCGAACAATATTTGATAACCTCTTTTTGGTTAGAGACATGATTACAGTTGCAAAAATACATAACCTGTCACACCTCGTCTCACCTGATCACCACATGGACTTTCAGTTTGTTGTCGTTTTCACAGTCACATGTTCCTTTGTTTGTCGTTCCCGCCACAATCCGTTTCCATGGATACCAATCTAATCACCACAGCTGATCACTATCAATCATCTCGTTATCCCCTGTGCTCTGTGTATTTAAGTTCAGTTCAGTTCATTCCTCTTTGTCTGGTATTGTATGTGTATGCGTTGGATGTGTCCCCGTGTCTCTGCCTGGATTACCTGTCTGGATTCGATAAAGTTTACCTGTTATTTACCTTATCTTCGTCTTCGTGTTTATCTGCACACCCAGCGTTACATAACCTCGACATTGGCCTTCTCTCTTTGGATCAAGAAAAGGCCTTTGATAGAGTGGATCACTCTTATATTCAAGACTCTTGAGGCTTTTGGATTTGGTCATAATTTTGTATCTTACATTAGGCTCATGTATAGTGATATTTATAGCATGTTAAGAGTAAATGGTACATTAACAAGACCTTTTTCAGTGACAAGAGGAATAAGACAAGGGTGTCCTCTATCAGGTTTACTCTATGCTATTTCAATTGAGCCTTTTTTAAATCTGCTGAGAAAAAGAATATGTGGTATTGGTGTTCCTGGCTGCCCTAAAGTTCCCCAAGTGAAACTTACTGCATATGCAGATGATGTAACTCTGATAATTAGGAATTCAAATGATGTTGAAAATATAATTTCATGTTTGAATATTTTTCAGAGAGCTACTTCTGCACGTATAAATTGGGAAAAATGTACTTCTTTATTGATGGGTACCTGGCAAAGTACAGGACCTCCTCAGTTGCCAAAGCAGTGTACATGGGCTCAGGATGGTTTAAAAGTTCTTGGTATTTATTTTGGAACTGACCAGTACATGGAGAAGAACTGGGAAGGAGTGGTTGACCGGGTTATTGGCAAAATTCAAAAGTGGAAGTGGATTCTTCCACAGCTCTCATATAGAGGGAGATGTCTAGTTATTAATAATCTGGCAGCTTCAATGCTTTGGCATAAAGTTACAGTGTTAGATCCTCCTATAGAGCTGCTTTTAAAGGTTCAAAGGGCATTTGTTAATTTCTTTTGGAATGGCCATCATTGGCTTCCTCCTGGGGTCCTTTATCTTCCCATTACAGAGGGAGGTCAAGGCCTTATACATGTCGAATCAAAAATTGCAGCAATGAGACTACAAACATTGCAAAAACTGCTGTACTGCTCTGATGGTGTGCCTTGGATTGATTATGGGCTGTATATTCTTAAAGATCTTGGAGGAACCTTGACAAGGAGTTATTTTTAATTGAGGAGCCCTACGTTGAAAATGTGTATTGTTCTCTTTTTAAATTCTATGGATCAGTTTTTCAATCATGGAGTTTGTTAAAATTTTCAAGAGTGGGTGATGAAAATTATGGATGTGAAGAACCTTTGTTTTTTAATTCCTTTTTTTAAGCTACATCCTCCATTATCAGATTCTGTTATTAAAATTTTTTTGAATGCTGGAATAACTAGAGTTATGGACCTACTTGATATAACAGGAGGTCAGTGGCGAACGGCTCAGTCACTTGCTGACCAGGTAGTGTCAGGTTTCGGGGGTGTGTAAGGAAAAGAGCGAGAACTCAATCGCAAGAAATATGGGTATTCTTTTATTTAAAGTAAAAAATAAAACAAACAAACAAACAAACAAACCCACAAGGGGGAAAACAGACTTGACTTGACTTGACTTGACTTGGAAAACACCAACAACATCAAGTAGACGAAGACGATCCAGCACAGGACTGACAACACAGGGAGAATAAGAAGGGTGACAAACAAGGCAGGTAACGAGGGAAGACAGGTGGGGCAAATAAACCAATAATCAGGAAACAAGATGGGTGGGGTCAAGACAATGGAGAAAACATGACAAGCCATGTGCTCACACCTAACATGACAAGAACACGAAGCGCGAGTGTCCGAATCCCGATCTGAAACCGAATCAGACATGATTGCCGGGATCCGAACACCACGCGCCCCAACATGAAACGAGACACACAGACAAGAGAGCGCACGGCTCGAGAACTCGAGACCGTACGCTCACACAAAAGACCGGAAGCGCGAGTGTCCGAATCCCGACCTGAAACGGAACCAGACATGAATGCCGGGATCCGAACACCACGCGCCCCAACATGAAACTAGACACACAGACAAGAGAGCGCACGGCTCGAGAACGCGAGACCGTACGCTCACACAAAGACTGGACATGAAGGGAGTGTCAGAGCTCTGTCACAAAACCAATAACATAAACTAGACCGAAGTGACAGAACCCTGACACTACCCCCCCAAAGGGACGCCACCTGGCGTCCCCAATGGGGAACACAAGACAGAAACAAAACACGACAACAAGACCGGTGGCGGCCTCCGGGCCTACAGCGGGCTCTGGGACGGCCTCCGGGCCTACAGCGGGCTCTGGGACCACAGTACATGGGGCCACTGGCCCAGAAGAACCCTTCCTCTTCCTCCGTCTCCGTGAACGGGTCATCGGAGGGCTGGGCCTCCACTGACGGCTGGTGGAAGTAGGAAACCGTCAGTGGAGTGGGACTTCAGTTGAGGTGGGAGTTCAGGCTCCCCACGCTCAAAGATGTGGTACACGAAGTCCCAGAAACCAATATTCCCCAGCTTCTCCATCTCCCACAGGCTGAGAGGCTGATCGAGGCAGATGTTGAAAACCTCCTTCATATCATCCTCACTGTAGTCCAAGTGATCTACTTCAATAAGTAGATCACGGGCAAAGTCTCTCACGTCAGCCCCTTGCTGACGAAAGTAGCGGGAGTTGGCATGTTGGATCAACCGCTGGCGGGTGTTGGGAGATGGAAAAAGGAAGATACCCATCTCTGCTGAGTCCTCTTGTGGCTGGATCGTTCTGTCAGGTTAGAGGGTGGTAGGGAAGAGAGCGAGGACTCAATCGCAAGAAATATGGGTATTCTTTTATTTAAAGTAAAAAATAAAACAAACAAACAAACAAACAAACCCACAAGGGGGAAAACTGACTTGACTTGACTTGACTTGACTTGACTTGACTTGACTTGACTTGACTTGACTTGACTTGACTTGACTTGACTTGACTTGACTTGGAAAACACCAACAACATCAAGTAGACCAAGACGATCTAGCACAGGACTGACAACACAGGGAGAATAAGAAGGGTGACAAACAAGGCAGGTAACGAGGGAAGACAGGTGGGGCAAATAAACCAATAATCAGGAAACAAGATGGGTGGGGTCAAGACAATGGACAAGAGAGCACATGGCACAAGAAAACATGACAAGCCATGTGCTCACACCAAACATGACAAGAACACGAGCACATGGCTAATGAAAACAATCACAAGCCATGTGCTCACAAAACGAGACACGAACGTAACAAGAACGCGCAGCCAGCGAGCGCACTTACAGACCGCGCTGTAGCAACTTGCTCAAATGGATGAAATATATTCACAACCGAATCATAACACGTTATGACTAATCGTGAATATGAATCAACCACGAAGGGAATTAGGTATATATCGATAATCAATTACAATGAATTATAATTAATCATGAACATATATGATCTAAAATTATTTCTAATTTTAGAATTAATTTAGAAAGACTGGTTTGTTTTGTCCAGCAAAACTATCAGTCCGATTTTCTTATCAATTCTAGAAAGGAAGTTTTCTTCTCTGGCCACGAAAAGGAAACTTATTCTAGTATTTAAAAAGCATAAAGCTAGCGAAATCAAACGTTAAAGTGACTTGGTTCATGTATGAGTTACCCAGAGACAACGAATTGTGTGAATACAAGGTGTTTAATATATGATATATATACACAAATACATACAACTAAATCTAAGCAGAGCATACAATAAAATAACGAAAGGAAAGAAAGAAAGAGTTGATCAAAGAAGGCAAGATTACAAACAGTTCAACCTTTTGAGAGCCAGCAACGAAATCACTTCAGACAATAAAGTTAAAGCGCATCGAAATTAATTCAGATACTTGCATTTGTACTTTGTGCTGTGGTGAATGCCATTCAAACTTCCGTGCGGAGCTGGAGTTTCTATTGGTCTCTTCCTGAGGTGATTCTTCGGCGGGAATTTCAAAACGGAACTAACTGTTTGTAAAATGCCGGAAAATAAAAGAAAGAAGTGTGTCTCGTCTAAGATGAAAACGACTGAGCGTGGATCCGCTTGTGTTTAGGTGTTATAAAGGTAACTCCAGTCACACCCATTCTGGGCCGTACGGACCAATAGGGAACATGGACTTTTAGCGGGAAAACGTTCCTTTGTCTGTTTTTATGGCCTAATTTGCATTATCTACAGAGGTGCTTAAGCTGGGTTCTTTTCCCTCCAAAGTACCTTAAAAGTAGAATAATGCATATTATCACGATAAGACACCAATATCTAGTTATGAAATTCACAGAGGAACGTTTTGAATCCAAGAACGCATGTTTCTGACTCTCTTTTAGGAAAACATTCTTACATTTAAATATAAGCATTTTACAGTGAAACTAACACAACTACAAGATGTAACTAAGTGGGAGTAATATAGACATGCATACAAAAGAAAAGCACAGGAAAAACACTTGGGAATATTCATATTTTAATGAATGTCTCTATGTGTGTGCGTGGAATTCATTCCACTGGTCTTGTGTGGGAGGGAAAAAATTTGGTGTGAGCTGATTAGTATCTCTTTGAAGATCCAAAGGGATTCTGCCTTGTCTCGCACCTCGACACTTAAAGTGTCACTTGTCCGTGGGGGGGACCAGGACATTCGGAGCCGACTAAGATTTACATATGCGACTCAGAGAGTTAAAAGCTTTTCTTAAAACCTAAAATGAATTGGTCGTTCATGATCCGGTCCAGGCCAGGCACTACAGTCCCCCTTTCGGCCGACGACGTTCATGTTTGGAACATCGTGGGACGTTCCTCTGGCAAGTGGATCATGATGGTCGGGCAGCAGGTGGGTTTCAGTTGTCCTGCTTGTCCCCTCAGTTCAATGTCAGATGCTGGACCTGGTGATGTTAGGTCAGACAGCTGTCCTCTGGTTGCCTGGAGGCACAGGAGGGTGAGCCACAGCAGCATCCTGGCACAGAAGAGAGGGAGAGAGAGAGAGCGGGGGGGGGATTGGTAGGTCAGCGAGGGATGTCCTTTGTTGGTGAGGACAGTCTTTTAGCTCCGAGGATTGCAACAGAGTTTAGCTTGCATTGTCCCCTCCCTGCCTGTCTCTGTCAGCAGCCACATGTCTTTTGATTTGGTTACGGTGGACCCACTTGAAAATTGGGTCTTTCTGTCCCCGGCTCAGTTGGATTCGGTACGCAACAGGGGAAAGTTTGTCTACAATCTCGTAAGGTCCCATCCAGTGAGGCAGAAGTTTCTTTGACAGCCGCTTGGAGGCTGTCTTGGGTGGCTGGATGAAACGGTAGTACCAGACCCTGTCACCCACCGTCAGTTCCTGGTGTGATGCTTTCCGGTCATAATATGCTTTCTGGCCCTCAGCACTCTTTTGAAGCTGTTGTTGGGCAAAAGCAAATGTTGTTCTCAGGTGTCTGTGTAGTTCGTCAAGGTACTGGTGAGTGGTGTAGGCTGTGACAAGGCTGGAGTCTCCCGGTTGATACAGCAGGTGCAGCGGCAGTGTCATCTGCCGGCCTGTCATTAGTTCAAAGGGAGACACACGTGTTGACTCCTGCGGTGTAGCTCTGATGGCCATAAGCACCAGAGGAAGTTTCACATCCCAGTCTTTCTGGTTAGCCGACACATATTTTCTCAGCATGCTGATCACAGTTCGATTGGTTCGTTCCACTTGCCCTGATGAGATGGGATGGTGGCTGATGTGCAGTTGAGCTTGTATACCCAGGAGTTTCCACATATGCTGCATGATGTCAGCTGTGAAGTGAGTGCCTCTGTCAGAGTTGACTCTCAGTGGCAGTCCGAACCTGGAGAAGATGTGGTTCATCAGGAGGTATGCCGTGGTCTGGGCAGTGTCGTTAGGTGCTGGAAGACACTCTACCCACTTGGTGAATTGGCACACCACCGTGAGGAAGTACTTGTTACCTCTTGTCGACCTGGGCAGAGGTCCCACCCAGTCTATTTGGAGGTCCGACCATGGGAATGTGACTCCTCTGCGTTGCAGTGGGGCTCTGTGATTTGGGTTTGCTGGCTGGAATTGACAGCAAACCAGACACCCTCTGACATACTCTGCCACGTCTTGCTGCATGCCGGGCCAGTATGCCACTTGTTTCAAAGTCTCATAAGTTGCTTTGGTACCATGGTGTCCGGCAAATGGTGCGTCGTGGGCGTACATTAGCATGACCCCCTTTTGGCACTGTGGCACCACAAGCCTTGGCGCGGTGAGGGCACCAGGGACATACCACAGAATGTTTTCGTCCACACGCAGCATGTCCTTCTTCTCTAGCAAGCGTTTGAGGCCAGGGGCCGCAATGTGGTCAGACGCTGCGATCGGGTGGTTGGAGGGGTCTGAGAGGTGGTTTATCATAGCCTGTATGGAAGAGTCAGAAGCTTGTAGATTAGCTATGTCATTGCTGGAAATTTGTGGGGCCAGCGACAGTGGCTGTGAGGCAGGCACTGTTGCAGGAACTGTTCGCTGACTGCGAGTTATTGCTGCCACACTATGGGTGGGCGGCTGGGTTGGAGGTAACCATGGTTTGCCATGTGATGCGCCAGTCTTGGCAAGGGCATCAGTTTGGTCATTCAAGTCTTTGTCAAGGCCTGGTTGCTTTGAGTGGCCTTTCACCTTTTTCCAGTAGATGATCCTGTCGTGTGTTCGAGTGATGTCATCACATGCTTGGAACAGGTGTTGGTGTTTGACCGGCTTGTTATTTGCGGTCTTAAAGCCATTTTGTTTCCAGCCCGGAAGGTGGCATGTGAAACTGAGTCTGGCATAGTTTGAGTCTGTGCAAATGAGGAGTTCTCTGATGTTATGGGCTGAAGCAATTTGAAGGGTTATGAGGATGGCTGCAACCTCAGCATACTGTGATGACTGGGGACCCAACTTGAAGTGTCGCGGTAAGCACGGTAAGTTGTTTAACCATAGCACCCCTGCACCTGCCTTTAAGGTGCCCTCATGGTTGTAGGAGCATCCATCGACGTAGGCAGTGGGCATGCCCTGGCACGCATTCTCTTCGAAGTACCTGTGACAAGACAGTGGTTGTTGTTGGGGTCTCTCTACGTCCAGCGTCGCAGCTGGTGTGTCATCAGAGCAGTTTTGGCAGGCGGCCAAGCCGTTGCCCAGCACAGACTTGTGATTTTGAGCGTATCGTGCCTCAACGCTGCGCCCCTGGAGGGCCATCAACCATGTGGCTATGCGTGAATTGGTGACCACACCATCTCGGATGCGTTGGCTGTTGAGGAACGTGACAGGCTGGTGACAAGTCTCTATAATAACCTTCTGTGCTCCAATGTATTTGGAGAATCTTTGGATAGCCCATACAGTGCAGAGCAAAGCCTTTTCACAGTCTGAATATTTACACTCTGGTGATAGAAGTGTTTTACTGGCATATGCAACCACTCTTTTGTCCTGGTCGTATCGTTGGTAAAGACCAGCACTAAGACAGTCGTTGGAGAATCCAGCATCCAAGTAGAACTCCTTCTGTGGATCAGGATAAGCCAGACATGGAGCTGTACATAAATGTCGTTTCAGTTCATTCATGGCAGTTGCTTGAGCTTCTGTCCAGACGAACGGGCAGTCCTTTTTCAGCAGGGCAGTTAGAGGTCGTGCAATGTCCGAGTAGTTCTCAATGAACTGCCGTGAGTAGTTGCAGACACCTAGAAAACTGCGCAGCTCTGAGACATTGGTGGGAGGCTTGATGTTCTGAATGGCTTGGACACGGCTGGACTGTGGTTCAATACCCTGGGATCCGATGAGTAGACCCACATAATTGACCTTGGTTCGGCACCACTGTCCTTTGTGGAGGGCAATCTTTGCGCCAGCAGCCGTTAACTGCGTTAGAACATGGTCTATCTCTTTCATGTGGTCAGCCACAGTTGTGCTTTTCATCAAAACATCGTCCACATAAATTAAATTCCCTCTAATTCTGGCATCTGGGCATGCTTTGTTCAGGAAGATGTTGAACTCAGCTGGTGAGTTGGCATAGCCGAACGGGCACCTTGTGAAAGTGTACTGTCGGTTGCAGAAGGTGAAAGCCAGCTTGTGTTGATCCCCTGGATGCACGGGTATGGTCCAGAATCCCGAGGCAACATCGAGTGTAGAAAAGATTGTGGCCCCTTTGATTCTAGGTAGCTCCTGCTCCAGCTGTGTCATGGGCCATCGTGACAGCGGCACTTGCTGGTTCAACTTCCTGTAGTCGATTGTAGGTCGCCACTTGCCGTTTGGCTTGAGAACGGGCCATATGGGGGCAGAATAGGTGCTGTTGCATGGACGGATGACACCTTTGTCAAGCATGGAGTCGATGATTTCCTGCACTGGTTCATGTGAGGCGATGGGAATCTTGTATTGCTTGACAAAAGTGGGAGGAGCATTTGGGTGTGTTGGAATACGCACCGTGTGGAGGTTAGTGAGGCCACAGTCTAAAGAGTCTTTGGCAAATGATGCTTTGAACTTGTACAGGACCTGTCTGAGTTTTTGACGGTCTGCATTGTTCTTTAAGGCGTCTGCGTCTTTCAGAATTTGTTGGACCTGAGTCTCAAATCCTGGGAATGGCTCCTCCGTTGTTGTGGCACTGGTCAAGTCAGCAGTCAATGGTGAAGCAATTTCATCACTCTCACAAGCAGGCTGGTTAGAGACTGTGTACACTGTAAGGTGTCGGTCCTCTGTCAGCTCCGTTCTGCATACTTGTTCTGTGGCCACTGGCATGACAGACGTTATGGAAATGATCTTGAAGGGTGCTGTGAACACTGTATTGTCCAAGCTCCCTTCTGGTATCATTACAGATGGGATTGAACCAATGACTGGTAAAGTGAGATCAAAGTCATGGAAATCGTGACTCACTAGCCAACCCAAGCGGTAGGCCTTGGGAATTCCAATGTCTGTTGCCGTGCAGTTGTTGAACAGGATGTAGACTACGCGGGATGACACTTCCGTGAGGGGAGTGGCTTCCAGAGTGAGTCCAAGTTCTACGCATTCAGGTGACTGTTGAAAGAAACCCAGTGTGTGGTTTAGAGTTTGACCACGTCGCATGTTGAGCCGAACAGCAACCCCTTTGGTGTAAGCTGGTACTACAGTTCCTTGTTCACTGACCAGGGTGCAGACCTCTGGAATGGTCTGGCCTGACAGGAGGTTCTCAGTGTCGACGGGCGTAACAGGGGGCTGTGAGGTCATTGGGGCCCACACCACCTCGTTAATAAAGTCTACATGAGCCTTGAGGCGAATCAAAACGTCCGCTCCAATGTAGACGTCATGTGGCAGGTCCCGAAGAACCAGGAAGTAATGAGTCAAACACCGGCCGTTCCATTTCAAGTTCAAAACGCAGATGCCCTTGGCAGTTGTCATGGTTGACAGATGAGGGTCCAAAGGGAAGCGGGTGCGCTTTTTGGCAGACGGAAGGTCAGGTGTGTCCTCAATGAGAGCATTGAAGAGTGTGTGACTGATGGCTGAGTTGTCAGCCCACAGTGCGAGAACAGTGTCTGTTGTCTTTGCATCATTCAGTTGCAGGTCTGCCATGACCTTAGGGCAGTAGGAGTCAGAGTCTCTGTTAAGTTGCAGAGTGCAGAGTAGCGAACTTGAACTTTGCTCTGGTGCTGAGACGATGTTCCCACGCCTAGCTGTGAGGTTTCCCGTGACCTCGGTGACCTGACAGTCTGGCTCAGGTGATTTGGGTGACTGGAGAGACAGAGGTTCTCGTACTTGAGCCCAAATTTTCAGCTGTCTGAAGTCCAATAGGGGCTCAAAGCGATCTAGCAGATCTTTGCCAATGAGAAGGGGAAATGTGTCCATTTGTGATATGTACACAGGATGTACCAGGCTCATTGGACCGATGGTCAGGTGAATGGGAGCTATCTGTTCAAGTTGGACCTCATCTTGACTGTATGACTGCACATTCAACTCACATTTTTGTGATTTAAGAGTTCGATTCTGTCTCTTAGCTTCAGCTCTGAGTCTATCAAAGAGGTCTGATGACATCAAAGTGAGATCTGCGCCGGTGTCTACCAGGGCTTCAATTTTCACATCATTTTCCACAGTGATGGTGAGGTAGAGTTTCCGGGCCACCCCCTTTTCGATCAGATTCCCCAGGAGTCTTGGTACTGGGGCTTGTGTGCTGACCGATAGGCAGTTGGGGCCGGTCTCTTGCAGTTCGTTAGGGAGGCAGACAACCAAAACAGCACTTTCTGGTACCTTGGAGTCTTTGTTGACAGCGTGATGAAATGTGTTGGTCTGCTCTGGGTGTGCAACCATCAGCTGAGGTGATTGAGAGATGCTGTCATTTAGTGATGCGTGAGCTGTTTCTGTGGTCAGTGGCTGGTCAGCAGGGATCTGGGGTTTAGGTTCTGTCTGAGGAATGTCAGAGCTGATCTTGGAGACAGGCCTCACTCCTAGTCATAAGGAGTCTGGCTTCTCTGTCTTGTCTTCCTTGTGGGGTTTCTTTTGGATCAGTTCCTTGAGAATCCTCAAGATCTCCGCAGACTCAGACGCTGCTGCTCTGTTCTGCTCTTGCGAGGGCTCAGACTTGGGCTTGTTAGGGACCTGTCGAGAGGCATTCCGCTGCTGGCTGTTGGGACTTGATGCTCTGGCAGATGAGTGTCTGCCATTTCTGGACCGTCGGCTGGCATTCCACGCCGCATCACCCTTTGGGTTGTTGGATGGACCTGAGTAGTCCCAGGTTCTTTCAGAGCGTCCGGCCGGGTGCTTGGGACGGGCACCCTCAGCGTGAGGCTGCCCTCTGCTGGCTGGGAGCGGCTTTGACGGCCTGTTATACACTCTGTCACTGTGGGGTGGCTGTGCGCCCTCTAGGGCCAGTTCATTTTGAAAGTGAGCAGAGACAGGGTAGATGGCTGGGTTTTTTACAGTCTTTTCAGAAACAGTCTTTTGCTTGACATGAGCCTTATGGACTAAGTCTCGCAGCTGTTGGGTAGACATGCTGCGCGGACAGGCCAGGACTCCTAGGTGATGACTCACCGCAGGATGCAGGTTTCGGAGGAACAGAGTTCTGAAGTTGAAGTCCTCCTCCATGCCTGGCTCATTGCGTGCTCCGAAGTAGGCCCGTCGCAGCCTGTTGTAGTAAGCCTGTGGAGTTTCAAGTCGGCCCTGTTTAAGGTCCATAGCAGCGATGAGCCCTTGGTCCGATTCAGGGTCAGAAAACTCTCTGATCAGAGCCTGTCGCAGCTTCTGGTAGTCGGACTTGACAGTTTCTGATTGCCGATCTAGAAAGCTTCGCACATCACGGCTTGACGTGATTCTGAGCAAATACAATCTGTCCCATGCATTCACGTTGGGCACACTTTGCAAAAGAAAGTCTATGTCCTGCAAGTAGGCGTGCACGTCGTGGCCTCCTGCAGGGTTTGGGGTGAATGTGGGAATGTTTCTGGCAAGCTTGTCAAGTTCTTTGGGAGCCATGCTGTGACTTGTGGCACGGACTTTCTGGAAAGGCTCCCACCCCTTTGTTGCCGATGAAGGGTCTGGGATGCCGGAGGGTGGCATCCTGAACGGTGAGCTTTCACCCCTTTTTGCACAAGGGACTCTTGACTGGGAGGCCTGGGCTCACGGGCCAGGGAAAACTGTGTGATGGGTGTTTCCCTTCCCTGGTAGCTTTGCAGGTTATAAGAATATTTCAATTCTCTGTGAACAATGTCAAGTTCATCTTTTAAATAGTCTCTTTGTTGTACTAAAGAAAGGATTTCAGCTCGGGCCGCCTGCAGGTGGTTTTCACAGGCCTTGGCCTTAGCATCAATTTCTTTTAGTTCGGTCTCTATTCTTGCTAGGAGAGCACCACTGTGTTGGAGTTTTTCAGTAAGTTCCTTTCTGGATTCTTTCTCCAACTGCTCTTTATGCTCTGTCTCTAGATGGAGCTCTGCCAGGGCTTTTTGGAGTCTTTCCACCTTCTCCTGTAGCTCTGGGTCCTTTTCATCCGCTGTCCCGTGCTGGTTCTGGGTCTCGAGGAGTAGCTGGTCTAGGCGCTGTTGAGCAGTGGCCTGGTTCCTCCTGGCCTCCTCGGCCTGGAGCTTGAGCGCTGTTGCTTCTTGCTCCAGTTGGATGTTGCTCTGTTCGCTGAGACGTGCCTGGACGATGAGGTTGTGGGCGAGTCCACCGACGATCTTGGCCCATTCTTTGTGGTTGTAGCTCTGCGTCGGATCGTGGGCCATCAGCCTGTTCAAGTCGTCGCCCAGTTGTTCTCTGCTCAGTTGCTGTAGGTCCCCAGCGGCGTTGGGCAGGAACGTGTTAGTCAAGTCACTCAGCCAAGTCTCGAGATGATCCCAGTGGGTGCCAGGGCTGGATGATCGGGACATAGTGGCTCACTGTTGGCGAGAGAAAGACAGCACAAAGAGACCAATGCAAGTCCGTGCAAAATTAATCGAGCTACGGTAATATGTAATTCTGTGCACGAAGTGTGATTTGACAAACTGGGGTAGACAGTTTGTGGAATATAGGCCAGACACTTAACGTCTTTGGCCGTGAATGGCCAGGTGGGGCCGATTCGTGTGGGTGAGCACCGGGTCTAAATAAAGGTTTCGACGGGTAGCTTAGTTGGTCATCTAATGACCCTGGCTGCTTGGGTCGTCGATCTATTATTCAGCTTTCCTTGATGGCTCTCATAGGATCTACCTTTACGTGAACTGAAAGAAGAAAGAAAAAAAAAAAACACAAGAGAACAGCAACAGAAAACTGAACAAAAGATACCAAATGATTAAAGAGAAAAGAAAAACAAATAGAAACAAAATAGGAACAGGAAAAGATAGAGGGGAGGAAGAAGGCTTAAGCTTGCTATCACTGCTGGGGTTTATGGCAGGCCTGACGAGGGCGCTGTCGAGTTATAAACCCTAGGGGGATGGTATGGCTTAAGAACTGAAGAATAAGCCAAACACTTAAATGCTCACAGAATATCTAATATTCTATGGATTACTTGAAGTGAATGGGCAGTATACCATTTAACTATGCCTGGAGTGAATTGTGATTGCTCCGGTGGGAACTCAGTGGCAGGGCTAACCTCCCCGACGGCTCCAACCACTCGACTACGGTGTCCTCGGGCACCCTGCTCCCCTTGTGTCACGGTGCGACCGCTCAAACAGCAATGACTTTTAGCACAATTGGACAACACTCAAGTGAGGCGTGTCAACGGCCAGACTGCCGAGTCAAAATTGGGTTTCGCCTGATAACCCCCTTTGGAGTCAGTCACCGCAGTGGTGTACTGCTACAAATCGGGCGGTTCCGTCGGTGCGGACACCTAATCAGGGTAATTAACCAAAATTGGCCTTGTGGACAGCTGGACTCGTTGACTCCTACACCTGAAGTGTCCAATTGCTGATGTCGGCTGCGTGTCAGCACCAATAGCACGAGAACAGAAATGTCCAAGATTCACACACAGCCAGCGTCGTGTCCGGCAGACCAGGCGCCTCTGCTCACTGGCACTCAATCTGAAAACAACCGTCACTTCACTACAGAGCACTAGGGGGAGTACTATCCGCAAGTACACAAAATGGCTGAACAACTGCAACTTAATGTAAATTTAGATTTAAATTCTTGCTTAAACCAAATTTAAATCATTAAGTATATGGGGTAAAAGAATGGAGCTTATAATGATATTAAACAGAATAAACCATCTGAAAAGCAGAAATAACACAACTCAAAGTGAAATCTCAAGAGAAAAGAGAGAAAGCCTTCTTTGTCTGGGACTGCCCACTAGGGGGAGTGCAACAAAATGAGCAAATGCCAATGGATGGCACAGAAAAACTTAATTTAAATTCAAATTAAAACTTTGTTTAATTAAATTTAAACAAGTGTGCAAAACAAGAGAGGCTTAACTCAAATAATAAGGAATGCAGGTGAAACACTAATAGAATTAATAAGATAGCTGAGAAGGAAGAAATTGCAGTAAAATGATATAAACTAAAAATAAAAGGAGAGAGAGGAAGGAAATTGACTTATCTGGGGAAGGCCCACTAGGTGGCGTGCCTCCAGTAAGTGAATTCCCGGTGTTGGAAGGGGAAACTTAATTTAAATTTGAATTAAAACTTGTTAAACCAAATTCCAAATAAGTATGCCAAGTTCCAAATAATAGCAGTCAATAAACTAACAGAAACAGGATTAAAAATAGCCAAAGGGAAAAATTGGAATGACCACAATGGAATAAACAGAGGAAAGAAAGCAGCAGACCTAACGGAGAATGCCCACGAGATGGCGTCAGTGAGCCCACACAACAATGACGTCACGAAAGTGGGGTGTGTCCCACGCTTACACGGGTCGCCCTCTGGTGGTTAGTCAGAGGTACTGTGACCTACCCTCAACTCAGTCGTGAGTGAATTAAATAATGATGCGTTCGTGCGCGCATACAATGTTTTAGATCTCAGCAGATCCTTTTGCGCTAGTTTACAGCACAAGAATGTGTAACTTTGCAGGATTTCTTCGCTGCTGTTACAAATTAACACTTGATCAATGTGTTAAAATAAATGACTCCGATTTACAAATAATTCAGATAACTGTGTTCTTCTAAATAGATTTGCATTAGGCGAGCACTGGGTAGCTAAGCCAGTGGTTTGACCTGACAGAGTCAAATCGCTTAGTTGAATAACACTGGATATACGCAATGAATCAAATCTAGCGATACAAATAAAGGCCTTTTAGAAAGATAAGAGGAACATCGCTCAAATCAATCTGTCTTCGCGCTGAAAGAAGGTTTCTTCGTTCTAACAGGCGGAAAAACTAATATTAAAATGTGCTGTGAAGAGATTTGATCCTCTTTACAGGAACAATTTTAATATTATGAACTGCAGTTAATTCTAGACGGTTAACAGTAGCTACAATGTTAGACAAATATAGCCGTTGTTACCGCGGGGCAATGGTGAGACGCGCGTTGCGACTCTCACTGCATGAAAACGCGCATGAACACATTAATAAACACACAAAGATTGAAACTGTGCCGCTCAACACAAAACCAAGTTTAAAACGATGCCGCGTTCTCCACCAAAAATATATGTAGCAACTTGCTCAAATGGATGAAATATATTCACAACCGAATCATAACACGTTATGACTAATCGTGAATATGAATCAACCACGAAGGGAATTAGGTATATATCGATAATCAATTACAATGAATTATAGATTAATCATGAACATATAGATCTAAAATTATAATTTTAGAAGTAATTTAGAAAGACTGGTTTGTTTTGTCCAGCAAAACTATCAGTCCGATTTTCTTATCAATTCTAGAAAGGAAGTTTTCTTCTCTGGCCACGAAAAGGAAACTTATTCTAGTATTTAAAAAGCATAAAGCTAGCGAAATCAAACGTTAAAGTGACTTGGTTCATGTATGAGTTACCCAGAGACAACGAATTGTGTGAATACAAGGTGTTTAATATATGATATATATACACAAATACATACAACTAAATCTAAGCAGAGCATACAATAAAATAACGAAAGGAAAGAAAGAAAGAGTTGATCAAAGAAGGCAAGATTACAAACAGTTCAACCTTTTGAGAGCCAGCAACGAAATCACTTCAGACAATAAAGTTAAAGCGCATCGAAATTAATTCAGATACTTGCATTTGTACTTTGTGCTGTGGTGAATGCCGTTCAAACTTCCGTGCGGAGCTGGAGTTTCTATTGGTCTCTTCCTGAGGTGATTCTTCGGCGGGAATTTCAAAACGGAACTAACTGTTTGTAAAATGCCGGAAAATAAAAGAAAGAAGTGTGTCTCGTCTAAGATGAAAACGACTGAGCGTGGATCCGCTTGTGTTTAGGTGTTATAAAGGTAACTCCAGTCACACCCATTCTGGGCCGTACGGACCAATAGGGAACATGGACTTTTAGCGGGAAAACGTTCCTTTGTCTGTTTTTATGGCCTAATTTGCATTATCTACAGAGGTGCTTAAGCTGGGTTCTTTTCCCTCCAAAGTACCTTAAAAGTAGAATAATGCATATTATCACAATAAGACACCAATATCTAGGTATGAAATTAACAGAGGAACGTTTTGAATCCAAGAAACGCATGTTTCTGACTCTCTTTTAGGAAGTAAATGTTCTTACATTGAAATATAAGCATTTTACAGTGAAACTAACACAACTAAAAGATGTAACTAAGTGGGAGTAATATAGACATGCATACAAAAGAAAAGCACAGGAAAAACACTTAGGGAATATTCATATTTTGATGAATGTCTCTATGTGTGTGCGTGGAATTCATTCCACTGGTCTTGTGAGGGACAAGGAATTTGGTGTGAGCTGATTAGTATCTCTTTGAAGATCCAAAGGGATTCTGCCTTGTCTCGCACCTCGACACTTAAAGTGTCACTTGTCCGTGGGGGGGACCAGGACATTCGGAGCCGACTAAGATTTACATATGCGACTCAGAGAGTTAAAAGCTTTTCTTAAAACCTAAAATGAATTGGTCGTTCATGATCCGGTCCAGGCCAGGCACTACAGCGCGTTCACACAAAACACGACATGAAAGCACGCGGCAGATGTAAATAACCGCGTGCAACAGGACACAACAAGACAAGACTCACGGAACACGAGAACGCACGGTGTCAAATTGTTAGGGACGAAATTTTATGATTAACACATCACATAAACTGTTATTGAGTGTTGTTGATACACAATAGGAAACTTGTGTCCTTGCAACACAATCTGACAGCAGTGAGTTAGCCTAAACAAATCAATAAGACCTAATATAACGTTGGGATCCTATTAGAGCGGCGAAACGCATTCAGACGCCTCGCTCCCTTTGACTTAACACTGGAACAGCTGATTTTCAAGCATGCTGTGGTGTTTCCAGCGATGCAGCAGAAAATCAGCTGGATCTCCATAAGACATCTCACGAGGCACTTTATGTCGGGCAGGCACATGCGCCCCAACGTCGGCAAGACCTAATTTGCTGTCTGGGATGTTATGCCGTGAGATGGCAAGATCCAGTTAACTGCCCGGTTGGCCCAGTATTCGAGTTCTTGCAAGACCGTATACCACGTAAAGGTATATGTGGCAGCTATTGCAGCGTACCACGCCCATTTGGATGGTACTTCTGTGGGGAAGAACCCGTTGATAATTTGTTTCCTTCGTGGCACTTTGAGGCTAAGGCCAGCAGCACGTTCCAGAGTTCCTGCTTGGGATTTAGCTTTGGTTTAAAAAGGCCTATCTTCCGCTCCATTCGAGCCACTTGAGTCTGTCTCGGATAAATTTCTGATAATCAAGACTGCTTTCCTTCTAGCTATTTCATCCCTTAAAAGAGTAGGAGACCTGCAGGCCCTTTCGGTATCTCCCACTTGTCTTGAGTTTGCACCTGGCATGGTAAAAGCGTTCCTTTACCCAAAATAGGGATACGTACCGAAGGTTCCGACCCATGTACCGCGGCCTGTAGTGCTGCAGGTATTTTGTCCTCCTCCGTTTGCGGATTTAGACCAGGAGAAGCTGAACTTAATATGTCCACTGCGAGCACTGGACACTTACGTCCACAGAGGTGCCCTGTGGAGGAAGTCAGATCAGCTGTTTGTTTGCTTTGGACCGCACAATAGGGGTCTACCAGCGTCCAACCAAACAGTAAACAAGTGGATAGTCGAAGCTATTTCAGTTGCTTACGAGTCTTCTGGATTGGCTGTCAGGGCTCACTCCGCGAGGAGTATGGCGGCCTCGAAGGCCTTATTGTCTGGGGTTTCCCTTGGTGAAGTCTGTGATGCGGTAGGCTGGTCCTCGCCGCTCACATTTGTAAAATATTACAGCCTTGACCTGGACTCAGCGCCAGGCTCTTCAGTGCTCTCGTCCTGATGTGCCACAGTTTCACACAGACAGGCACTTGTAAGTATGGCATTTTGGCATGTCGTTCCCAAAGTGTCATATGACACAGCGTAGAAGTTCCCTCGAACGTCTCATACTCCCTGCATACCTGTGATCAATTTGCTTCGGCTATTCGAAGCTAGCGAGCGGTCTTTCCGGATGTGTTTTTTTCCTTTCCTGGTCATGACATCACCTATCCGCGACGCTCACTTCTGCCAAAGGCTAGTTGACATTCAGACTCTGCTGACGCAGATGGCGTTCCCAAAGCGTCATATGACGCAGCGTCTCGTTCCCTCTCTCAGGGAACTAGGGTTAGAGTCGTAACCTGAGACGTTTTCAATTCATGATTGCAGCCTGAGGGTGCAGCGTTGCACACTTAGTCCACAAATGGCACACGTGAAGAACAGGCATACCATGTGATCAGGAACTAACAGATTCTTCCAGAGATAGCTATAACATGCAGATAACGTATAACAGACGCTTTTGAAGTCAATAAATACACTATTGTGACAATGTACGGTCTATCTGTGTCCTTCATGCCATGTCAGGTATTTTCATAATAGTACTTTATATGTATAATACAATGCTAATCACGATAGCTTTTCTCATTGTGCAGAATACCATAAAATAATGAATTTCGGTCTGATTTTTAGATCCGAAATGACAATCACATCACAGAGGTTTATTTAAAACACTCGACTTGTGATATAAAGTAAGTTTGGAGCAAAAATTTGGTTGTAATCTCATAAATTTTTGAGTTTTGATGGACACAGCTACGTCGAGCAAGGCTGACTGCCAGTTGTTTTTGGGATGCATGTTGTAGTAGGGCGTGTCGTGCAGAGCAGGAGTCTGCAGCTATTCAGATGATCAGAGGCTCCACGAAGCAAACAGCTGCAATGAAGCGTGGTCTGCTTCTGGAGCCTGAAGTGCTGGGAAACTATTCTGAACTGATGCAAGCTAATGTGCTACCAGCAGGATTCATCATTCACCCTGACGCACCACATCTCGGGGCCAGTACAGATGGTCGGGTGTATGACCCTTCAGACTCGCCTCCTTTTGGCCTGGTTGAGGTGAAGAGCAGCACAAAAAATGATCCTTCTCAGGTTGCTCACCTCAAGGTGCAGGAAGGCCACGCCAGTCTGAGGCGTACATACAAGCACTACTGGCAGGTTCAGGGCCAACTGGCAATCACAGGACTGATGTGGTGTGATTTTGCTACCGATACCCTATCTAATTTAACTGTGGAAAGAATTTGGCGTGATGATTCATTCATAGCGGAAATGAAAGAGAAATTAGATGTAGAGACCCAAATGGACACGGGTTCACACTCCAAATACACATCACTAAGCTGTGACAATCAACTGCAGGAGATGGCCCCATGTCTGCTTAATTCAAGACGTGTATTACAAGAAATTTGGTGAATCATCACAAAAGGACCCTCCCTTTTGTTCCACCATCACGACTCAGACCACCGGAACCAAGGTGTAAAGCCTTTACCTTATAAGGAAGAAAGTGACTTCGGAGAGGCGTTTCAAGGCCCTCTATTCACAGCAGGACCCTAGACGGATTGGCACAGAATACCACTTACGCATTTCAAAGACACTGCAGAGTCCCCTTTAATAATTCAGAAATTTCAAGAAGATGAACTCACTCTCTCTAACAAAACAGTCTAAAACTGCCAATTATATGATTTAGTTACTAGCAAGTAGCCATAGATATCATGTTAGATAGCTTGTGAAATTCCTTTTGTGTTTTAAACATTTAGTACAGGTAGACTTTTAGGAAAGTCTCAATAATAGGAAGTATATACTATTTGGTAACTGTGTGATGGATGAATGATTTCCTGTAATTTGATGCAAGTATATTGTTTGTAAAATGTGCCATGTTTGGACTGTGCAAGTTGATTTCCCTTGAGCTCAACCGAGCCCTTGTGTGTTTGGGCACAATGGACATTATGATAATCACATGCAGGAACCGCCCAAATGTTACCTCGTTGGTGGAAACACCTGGAGGGCGTGGTAAAACGTGCTTAAAACTCAACGACACGCTTGTGCTTGCCGCTTGCCTTCCTGCTTTTGCCTTGACTTTTGGTGATTCGTGCGGACCTCAACAATGTCTAGCCAGCACGACACCCCGTCTCAAGAACTCTCCAAGACTCATCAACTCCCCTGCACGAGCCGTCGTCGCAGCTGCCGAAGAAAAACTCTCTCAAAGTCCGGTTGCTTCAGCAACTTCACCAAAGACACAGAGAAACTTGGTCGCGCGCCAACACGTAACCCGGCAACAAATCCACGCGGCAATCTCTTCGGCAAAGCCCTCATCTTTCATCGGAGTCCCGAACGCAACAAAGACTGACCGCCAGCCAATCAGCGCGCAGAGATCCACGTGCAAATCCGCCCCGAAGAGAACGCGCGCACATGAAATGCAAGAATCACAGTCTCCTCAATCTTGCTGAAGCTGGTGCAATTTTTATTAAGCAAATGAACTTTTTCATTTAATTGCTAGTATTAATTCTCTCAGGTTGCGGTTAAAGAAGTAGTATTGAACGCTAGATATTTGGGACTCTAGTCACACTCCGTAACAATAACTCAATTTCCCTGTCACTGTATGAATGTGTGTATGTGTTTTCGTTAGATTAGTTTGAGTGTATTAGAGTAGCTTAATAAAGTCTTGTTTTAACTTTTCACCTATACGAGTGTCTCGTGTTGTGTGCTTACAAGTTACTGCCTTAAACTGTCGATTACATTACCTTGCTCTTATTGGTAATCATTAGGGTTGTGACGAGACCACTATCCCACGAGACGAGACGAGACTGGGTTCACGAGACAAGATTTTTATAGTATTTTTAAGAAATCCTCAATAATGAAACATATGAAAGGAAAATAGTCTTTTATTCAACTGAAAATCATAAAATGCAAAAATGTTGGTGCATTTTGAAATCATTTTACTTCTATTTAATGAATTATTTGCAGTAAAACAACATGCAAACACTGCTAAATGTTTTGCCACAAAATCAACCAATTGTTTTCTGCCCTGTATAATTTCACATGAGAAATCTCACTGAACTTTTTTCTACAGATTGAACATAAATTAAACAGTATTAATAGATTATACATATAAATAAAAAATTCAAATAACACTAAGTGTCACTTTAACTGCAGTACCAGTCACTACTGATTGTGTGGCTGTGACTGTTATTCTTTCGCCGTTTATTATTTCTACTGGAAAACCAAAATGTTTCTACACAAACGTCTTCAATAATAATTTCACCCTCACACTGATAGCACGACGAGACAACTTTTCACCTCGACAAGAAATCTCGTCACGTTTTAGTCTCGCGAGATCTCGTGGTACGAGATCTCGTCACACCCCTAGTAATCATAACTGTATATTATTCCCGTTGGCCACGGGATAATATATTGTCCAGAATTGATAAAGTACCTTAACCTCAATTTGCCGGTGGACGAATAATTGAAAGGTGTTAAATATTAATTCGGAATAATTTTATATATAGTGAATCGTTTCTTATTCACTGTAATTCAATCACCTTTGAGTTATGATTTTGATCCCAATTCCCTTACATAGATCTGTATTATTATGGCACACAGGGGTAGTCGTGGCCTAGTGGGGTAGTCGTGGCCTAGTTGTGAGGGAGTTGGGCTTGTAACCTGAAGGTTGCTTGTTCGATTCCCACGCCGGCAGAAATTGAAGGAGGGGATTGTGAATGAACAGCACTCTCTCCACCTTCGATACCATAACTAAGGTGCCCTTGAGCAAGACACCTAACCCCTAATTGCTCCCCTTGTAAGTCGCTTTGGATAAAAGCATCTGCTAAATGATGAAAAATGAAATACATGAATGCATACCTAAAATTACAGTAATGTTGTCTTTACCAATCAGTTTTGCCTGTGTGAGCGGCACAGGAGAGTCCCAGATGTGAAAAGACTACCCTACCGATCACTCTCTCCATTAGAATTCTGAGGCGGGCAATGGCTTGGGTTTGTTCTGTTTCCTCCTTGCTGAATTGAGCTGAACGCTTAAAAGGTGGAATGATGAGATTAGCTCCAATGTCAGCAAGGAGGTCTTGAATGTGGAACCCTTTATCATGATGTCGTCTCCTGGCTCCAGCGAGGGAAGGACTCCACTCATCCTGGTGATCTCCTTATCGGAGATGCACCCAGTGTACAGGGGTGAGACGGATGTCACCAAACCATTAGGAGCAACTCCAATCAGCCCTTTCAATGTCGTCTTGTTTTTATAGTTTGAAAAGGTTTCTGACTGCAAGGTCAGGGATGAGGCTGTCTCCAAGGCAATTTCTGTGCAGTCCAGTATCACTCTGACATTGGGACAGTACCTCTGGAATTTAAGGGGCATAGTGGATTTAACCTTTTCCCTGCTTATCCAGATGGGAAGTGAACCCAGCATCATGAACAGATAATTGGCCCAGGTAATGGTAACCCTGCTGACCCTGGCTATGCTCACATTAAACATGTCAGCAATGAGCTGCTCCTTCATGCCAACGGCACATCAAGAACGCATATATTAATGGCATGATGCGTGGTGGGCTGGGATCTCGGCAGCCTTCCTCACCTGCCCTCTTTGCTTTGGTCCAGTACACCAGTCTGAGGGCAGATGGTGCAATCGACTCCCAAAAAATAGTAAAAACCCTCTCAGATGGGAATTTGGTGTTGAAACGGATTTGGTCGTCCGATGCACAATATCGGCTGAAGAGAGTAGGGGGTGGTAGGTCAGTGTTTTTGAACTTGGCTTCTAAATCATGGATGTAATCTAAAGCCTCATCCAGAGCACCTGTAAAGATAAAACGAAATTAAAATTATATTATATCATTATATGTTTTATATATTATATCATATTTATGCTACACACACACACACATACTCACACATATATATTGACAAGCGTTAATTACACATTATTAATTAAGCATTATGAACAATCTTACCTGCAGGTGGGTGTGTCACGTAGTCGTGATCCATTCTTACTGCCTTAGCCACCATGCACCACCACCATGTGGAGTTGATTAATCAGATCTTCAGAGATTGAATGTCTTTTATCTTCAGTTGATTTCATCTAAGGCTGTGGCTGAAGCTGCAGTTTCTGTTCTTGTTCATCTTTTCTTCATTGATTCGGCTTGTTAACAGCAGGTGTTCATCATTAATGTTCACTCATCACTCAATCACTTCATTATCTCATTAACTCCAACACTGATTCAGGGTTACATTTAACAGCCTGTAGTGTGCACACTGCGCAGTGTTCATTTCATCTGGGCTAACCCATGTGGGGCCTACATGGAAACCGAGGACAAAACTGTCTGGGCCCCACTTAGGCAACCCACATCAGACCCACCTGGGTCCCACATGGGTGTGTTGGCTGGGTAGTTGCCGCTTGCTGTTAACGCTGTGTACGCTCGGTCCTATACTTGAGAATTACATTATTGTGTTGTTCTGCCCTTATCAGTGTGGACTGGCTGTTTTTTTGTTGTTGTTGTTTGTTTATTTTTTGGTTTAAGGTTCAGTTGTTTTTGGGCCGCGTGCTACCTGTTGTACCGGGAGCATGACGGCCCCGCGTTCACAGTGTTTGTTTTCACTGACCCGGCGTCATGGAGTGAAAGTGGCGTCCGCGGTCAGTGTGGAGAAATGCTGCCTGGCAGTGGGTGAGGTTGTTGGACATGAAAACATATTGTCGGCTTCTAGGATGAATAACGCTACTGTTATTTTTCTCAGTACCATCGAAAAAGCTAATGAACTAGTTGAGAATGGGATAGTTGTTGATGAGCTTTTTACTCCTGTGCTTCCTCTTTCTACACCGGCAAAGAAAGTTACACTGTCAAATGTACCACCATTTTTAAGTGATGAGATTTTAGCTAAAGCTTTGTCTCGTTACGGCAAATTGGTCTCTCCTATCAAAAAGATCCCTATCAGTAGTGCATCGCCCTTTCTGAAACATGTTGTCTCGTTCAGGCGTTTTGTTTTCATCATTATGAATGATGATGTTGATTTAGATGTGTCTTTGCACTTTCGGGTTGATGAGTACGATTAAATGATTTATGTAACAACTGATAAAATGAAATGTTTTAATTGCGGGCAGTCTGGTCATTTAATTCGTGCTTGTCCCGCAAAAAATTCGAACGAGGCCTCAGCTGGTGGTGACGCAGGCGCTGGTAGTAGTGGTGCGGTGGTTGACGCTGAACCCGATGAAGCAGGGCCGTCGGACGAGGCTCCGAGTGTTTCAGGGGGACGAGCGGTGGAGGACAAAAATGACGATTTACATGCGACCACTGTAGCTGTTGCTGGAGAATCAGTGCTTGAAAACACCTTTTCTGGCGTAGAAGTGTCTTAATATTCAGACGGAGGTAGCCGTCACTGAGACGGATAGGCATTTAAACAATGCTTTCGCGAATGATCTGCAATCTACTGTGGAGAATATTTGTGAAGACTTGTTAATGGAAACAGAGCAGTCGCATTTCAAAGTCCCATTAAAGAGAAAGAAATCTGATAAAACTTCAATTGTTAGACCTGTAAAGAAGGCAGATATAAATGAGATAAGTGACAAGGATGAAACGGAAAGTGATAGTGAATCCTCTGATTCAAGTGTGAGTCTTTCTCAGAGTGATTTCTCTGGTCGTCATTATGAGGTAGAGGACATCAAACTGTTCCTTAGAGCTACTAAAAATAAGAGAGGAGTGTGCACTAAGGAATATTTTCCTGACATAAAGCAATTTGTTGAAAAAACTAAGTGTTTCATGTTGGAGGGCTTCTTTACAAATAAAGAGGTCTATCGGTTGAAAAAAATAGTGAGGAAACTTAACTCTGAGTTAAACAATGAGGACAGTGAGAAAGCCTAATTCTATGCCTAATTCTATTTTTTCTCTTTTCTTTTTTTTAGTATGTGTCATGTTAATATTGCCACTCTGAATTTGAATGGCGCTATAGAGAGATGCACAAAAGAGCTGGATTATTTGAAGTAATTCGTCAGAAAAAAATTGATGTTACTCTGTTACAAGAGACACATACTGATCTGAATAATGCTGCTAATTGGGCAGTAGAATGGAACGGGGTCGCTGTCTTAAGTCACAATACTTCACTTAGTGGTGGAGTTGCTATTCTTTTTGCTAAGAGTTTTACTCCACAATCTTATCAGGTTGAAGAGGTCATTAAAGGTAGACTTTTGAAAGTAAGAGCTTCTGTTGAAAATGTTGTTTTTGTTTTTATCTGTGTGTATATACCGACTTCAGCTGTGCAAAGAATGTTATTTTTAAGTACTTTGTGCTCTGTTTTACAAAATGTTGGTGATGATGAATATTTATTCTTGGGTGGTGATTGTCCAATTTGGACAGGAATCATATTGAACCCCATTTACCTTCACGTCAACGTCTTGTTCATTTAATAAGAACGCATGATTTAATTGATATTTGGAGACAGCTTAATGGAGAACAAAAACAATATACTTGGTCACACGCTCGTGATAACATAATTTCATTAGCAAGACTGGATAAGTTTTATGTTTTTAAACATCATGGTAGTATTGTTAAGAGTTGTTTTATTACCCCATCATGTCTGTCAGATCATAGTATGGTGCAGTGTTGTATTTTTCTAAACTCTATTAAGCCAAAGAGTGCTTATTGGCATTTAAATACCACTTTATTGAGGGATAATTGTTTTAAAGATAGTTTTAAAAGTTTTTGGGATGTTTTTAAAACCACAAAGGATTCTTTTAGAACACTGCAGCAATGGTGGGATTTTGGGAAAGTCCAGATTAAACAATTTTGTCAACAATATTCTCAGAACGTCACTAAAGAGGCAACCCTGATTTTGAACGTCTTAGAGACTGAAATTTTAAAACTGCAAGAATTGGCTCACTTGCCTGGGAATCAAACGGATGTGGAGTTTCTTATAAAAAATAAGAAGACTCAGTTATCTGACCTTTTAGGGGTTAAAGCACAGGGTGCTCTGGTCAGGTCACGTTTTCTTAGTGTAAACAAGATGGATGTAATGTCAATGTTCTTTTTCAGTTTGGAAAAGAAAAATGGACAGAATACAGTCATTCATGCTTTACGTTCCGAATCTGGAGTGTTGCTGACTGACCCCAAAGACATTCGTAAGAGAGCAGTCACTTTTTATGAATCCTTATATCAGAATGAATTGGGTCCAGACTATAGGGATGACAGTGAGTTCTTTGATAACCTTCCTCAAGTGGCGGATGAAGTCAACACAAGGATCTCAGGGGCCTTGACTATGGGGGAATTGTGTAAAGCCCTCCAAGGTATGGAGCTGGGAAAAGCACCAGGGATTGATGGTCTACTAGTTGACTTTTATAAGTCATTTTGGTCAGTGGTTGGAGAGGACTTGCTAGAGGTACTGAATGACAGTTTAGCCGGAGGGCTGCTGCCGTTGAGTTGCCGTAGAGCAGTCTTGACTCTCCTACCCAAGAAGGGCGATCTGACGGACATCAAATGCTGGCGGCCAGTCTCCCTCCTGTGTAGTGACTACAAGCTGCTCTCTAAAGTTCTAGCTAATCGACTGGTAGAGGTCATGGACCAAGTCATACATCCTGACCAGACATACTGTGTCCCTGGTAGGTAAATTTTTGATAATGTTTCCCTGATTAGAGATCTTCTTGATGTCTCTAAGATGTTAAATTTAGATTGTGGTTTAATATCTTTGGATCAAGAGAAAGCTTTTGATCGCGTTGAGCATGTCTATTTATGGAGAGTTATGGAGGCCTTTGGGTTTTGTAAAAAATTTATAGATCACTTGAAAGTTCTCTATAGTGACGTTCAGAGTATCCTCAAGGTGAACGGTGGTTTATGTGCTCCTTTTGGAGCTTATAGAGGTATTAGGCAGGGGTGTTCACTTTCTGGCATGTTATACTCCTTGGCCATAGAGCCCTTATTACAGCAAATAAGAGTGAAAATGCATGGTATATCTTTGCCAAATTGCAACGGTAATTTACTATTATCAGCATATGCTGATGACATAGTAGTTATGTTTAATAGGCAAAGTGATGTACAGGTTTTATCTGAATTGCTTGGAAAATTTAAAGTTTTATCTTCGGCTAACATAAATTGGAATAAGAGTGAAGCATTTCTGATAGGTAGTTGGAAAAATGGAAAACCAAGACTTCCTGCTGGTTTACATTGTGGAAAAGAAGGTTTTAAATATCTAGGAGTCTTTTTAGGGGATGATAAAATAGTACAGAAAAACTGGGAAGGTTTATTTGAAAAAGTCAAAGGGCGTCTAGAAAAATGGAAGTTTTTATCTTCTAAATTGTCATATAGAGGACGAATTTTAATTGTTAACAATTTGGTGGCGTCTTCTTTATGGCATAAGTTTGCCTGTGTGGATCCTCCTTTGCAATTGCTTTTAAAAATTCAGACTGTCCTGGTTAATTTTTTTGGGGATAGATTGCATTGGATTCCACAAAATATACTGTTTTTGCCAAAGCAGGAAGGTGGGCAAGGACTCATACATCTCCAAAGCAGGATTGCAACCTTTCGTCTGCAGTTTATTCAAAGACTGTTGGATGGACCATCAAATTTTAGTTGGCGTGCCGTTTCATGCCTGCTTCTATGCAGCTCTGCAGGATTGGGGCTGGACAAAGCACTCTTTTTGAAACGACCAGAAAACTCACACTCTCTTCATTGGCTACTAAAGGAGCCTTTAATCTATGGCGCTCGGCTGGACTTAACGGACAATTCCTTTTTTCCTGGACTTAGTAGGTTGCTGATTGAACATAATATTTTAACGCTGAGTCAGCTACTGAATGTTGTAGGACCGGACTTCAAGAATGAAGCGGCACTAGCTCAACACTTGGGAATCAGATCTCTTCGCTTGGTTTCCCAGTTGCTTACGAAGTGGCAAACTGCACTTAAAACACCTGAAAAAGACTTGTTAACGGAGTACTATGCTGGCTCATGTGTTCCTAATCCCAAAGACTCTTTTCCTTCTTTGCCTTTGTCTATAAATGTTGAAGGAATTACCTCCTCTTTTATTGAGAGTGTTGAATCTCTGTGTAAAGATTTATTTTCAAGTATTGGTAAATCTTTGTACAGGTCTTGTGTTTTGGTTTTTAGCAAAAATGTTTTAAATGGAAAAGTTGATACTCCCTGGCAAGATTTTTTTAAACTGGATAAAAGCACAAAACCTGAGTGGACGTCCTTATATAAACCACCGTTGACCAAGAGTACGGGTGACTTACAATGGAGAATTCTTCATGGGGCTGTCGCAGTTAATGCTTTTATTTCAGTTTTAAATCCTGAGGTTGCTCCTACTTGTCCTTTTTGTTCTAATAGAGAAACTATTTTTCATGCTTTTACAATTTGTTGTAGATTGCAACCTTTATTTTTAGTTTTAAGTTGTGTTTTTAGAAGGTGTAATGAGACTTTTTCTTTGGAAACATTTATCTTGGGTTCAAATATGTGAAGAAAAAAAGATCTGTTTGTCAATTTCTGAATTTTGTTTTAGGCCAAGCAAAACTGGCCATTTATTTGAGCAGAAAAAAGAAAATAGAACAGAGTGTAAATCAGAATATAGTATCTGTATTTTCTAACCTGGTGAAATCAAGAGTTCTGGTCGATTTTATGTATTATAAGTCTATTGATGATTTTGTGACTTTTGAATGTATTTGGTGTTCTGTGTTCTGTTGTTGAAGGTGAATTGATTTTTACATTGTGATTTTATTTTTTCATCTATTTATTTATTTTATTTTCTTGAACTGTTGTAGGAGTGTATTGTGAATAGCCTTTTTGTGTAATAAATGTTTTGTTAAAATTCAAACTCTCTCTCTCTCTCTCTCTCTCTCTCTCTCTGGTGCATGCTGGGAGTTGGTGAAGGAGCACGAGTGTTCGTTTGGGAGCGAGCGCGTTTATATAATTTTTGTTTGTTTGTTTGTTTGTTTGTTTGTTTTTTTCTGTTTTTTCCCCTCGGTAGTCCTTTGTTTTTTGTTTAGCAGAGGACAGTGTAGGGGTATCGCGGTTGATTAACCGCGGGGGTCGGACGCCGGTATGGAGTCTGTCCCCGGGTCAGCTCTGTCACTGCGGAATGGCTGCAGGTGTGTGCCAGAGACTGGAGTGACGGTGGAAGATCTGCTAGTAGTGGTAGGAGAGCAGATCGGTTTTGAAAATATTGTTTCAGCATCACGCATGAATAAAGCGATCGTGGTGTTTTTGAAAATGGAATCGCTGGTAAACCAGTTGACTGTGAGCGGGTTATGTGTTAAAGAGACGTTTGTTGCTGTTACCCCGTTATCCGCCCCATCAAAGAAAATAACTGTCTCAAATGTCCCTCCATTTATATCAAACGAAGCGATTATAAAAGAGTTACAGAGGTTTGGTAAGATCGCGAGCCCTGTAAAAACGATCCCCCTGGGTTGTAAAAACACGGCGCTGAAACACGTTTTGTCTTTTAGGCGTCAGGTTTATATGTTTCTAACTTCACCGTCGCGCACCTTAGAAGTTTCCTTCCGTGTGAACCACGGAGAAAACTCCTATATGGTCTACGCGAGCACTGAGAGTTTGAAATGTTTTGAGTGCGGGGATTTAGGCCATAAAAGATTCATGTGTCCGTTACTGCTGAACGTCATGGAAAGAGGAAGCAGAGCAGAGGAGTGTGGATCAAGGTGAAGGAGGTACAGAGGAGGTGAAAGGACGAGAGGAGGTGAGTGAGAACAGTGTCAATACTGGTGAAGTAGAAGATGCTGATGCTATTGATAAAAGTGAGTCTCAGACTGGTTCTGCTGAAAATGTTATTGAGATGAATGATGGAGCTCAGGCAGGAGGCGCAGACGAGAACATGGCTGATGAAATGGAAGAATTGTTACAGTTTACTGATGATGGTATGAAAGATGGAGAGCAGTGGTCAGATGATGCAGGAGAAGTTGATAGTGATCTGTACTCTGTTGAAGAGATCAATGATTTTTTAGATAAAACTAAAGGAAAGACAGGGGTTGAAGTTGGTGAATATTTCCCTGATGTTGAAAAGTTTGTGGCTTCGGTGACAAAGGCAAGAAAAGTGAGTTACGAAGAACTCTCAAAACAAAAGAGGTTCCGGCTCAAAAAACACTTAACTACAATCAAGCAAAATAAGAAAATAGGAAGAGAAAGAATTACGAGGGGAAAAACTAAACTTTTATGATGGCTTCAAAACGGTTTACTTCTCTTTTCTGGGCCTTTCTCCTTTTTTTCTCTCTAATGGAGACCTTGAGGGTGGGATCTCTTAACATCAATGGGATTAGAGATGGGAGGAAGAATGGGTTACTATTAGAAATGATTAATTTGAAAAAAATGGGGGTTGTTTTCTTACAAGAGACCCATAGCACCGAAAGTAACGAAATTGATTGGGGGTTATGGTGGAAAGGAGAGCACGTTTTGAGTCATGGGACAAATTTAAGTGCTGGTGTCGCTGTTCTTTTTGCACCTAATCTCAAAGTAAAATTTTTATCAAAAACTGAAGTAGAGCCAGGAAGGCTTTTGTTAGTAAAGGCTGAAATTTATAACTTTACCTTTCTGTTTGTGAACATCTTTGTGCCCAATGTAGGAGCAGAAAGACTAACATTTTTCAAAAAATTAGAGAACATAATGAAAGCAGAAAAGGATGATGTTTTTATTGTTGTTGGGGGAGACTGGAACTGTACTCTTGATTTTACACTAGACAGAAATGGGGAGGAACCTCATGCAATATCAGCCTCCTGTTTAAGTGGTGTTATTAATAAACTAAATCTATTAGATGTGTGGAGAGAACATAATCCCTCTATAAAACAATATACATGGGTGAAAGTGTGTGATGAAAGGATTTCTGCTGCTCGTTTAGATCGTTTTTATATATCTTTTAATATGAAAAATAGAGCTGTAAATACAAAAATTTTACCTAATGCTATTTCTGACCATAAGTTCATTGTTGTTGCTTTTACATTGGCAAAAAGTAAACATAAGAGTTGCTACTGGCATTTTAACATAAAACTTTTAGAAGATAAACAATTTTGTGAAAGTTTTAATTTGTTTTGGGAGGCCTGGAAACTTGAAAAGAGTTTTTTTGAAAATGTTGTTCAATGGTGGGAAGTTGGTAAAGTGCAAATAAGAGACTTTTGCCAGAAATATTCCTCTCATTCTTCATTTCATATAAAAAAAGACTTTGGAATGGCTGGAAATGGAGATCATTGACATTGAAAAAAAGATGATGACTGGCAATGAAGCTGAGGATCTAAAAAAAACTATGGAATGAAAAAAAAAAATCAGTTAAGTCGAATTTTAAATGAAAGAGTTAAAGGAGCTCTTATAAGAAGCCGGTTCCTGACCGTGAAAGACATGGATGCTCCCACCTCATATTTTTTTAACCTGGAGCGCAAAAAGGGGAAACTGAATCAGATGCACCAGCTGAAGGACAATAACGGACATGCCACCTCTGACCCACTGGAGATGCGGAGGATTGCTGTGTCCTTTTATTCAGACTTATATTCGGCTGGAAGCTCAGATGAACTCTCCAGAAATGAGTTGCTTAAAGAAATTCCTGTTTTATCGGAAGGAAATAAGGATTTTTTAGAGACTGAGCTTTCTTTTGATGAAGTGACTGCAGCCGTCATGAATCTGTCGTCAGGTCGAACTCCAGGACTGGATGGATTGCCGGCTGAATTCTACAAGTTCTTTTGGCCTACTATTGGTGATGACTTTTTTAATATTCTTCAAAAGTGTTTGTTAAGTGGATCTCTTCCGACAAGTTGTCAACGTGCTGTTTTATCATTGCTTCCCAAAAAGGGTGATCTGACACTTTTAAAGAACTGGAGACCAGTGGCAATTTTATGTACTGAGTATAAAATATTTTCTAAATGTTTGGCAAATAGAATGAATAAGGTGTTACATGAAATCGTGCAAAAGGAACAATCATATTGTATAAAGAATCGGTCTATTACAGACAACCTTCACACAATAAGGGATGTATACGACTTTTCTGATTTTAATAATGTTAACATGGGTTTGCTATCTCTAGATCAAGAGAAGGCCTTCGACAGGGTTGATCATGTTTTTTTGTTTGAGACGTTAAAAACTTTTGTGTTTGGGGATAATTTCATTTCTAAAGTCAAACTTTTATATGCTGAAGCTACGTGCATGATTAAAATGGCTGGTGGTCTGAGTGTTCCCATAAGAGTAAACCGAGGAATCAGGCAGGGCTGTCCTCTCTCAGGACAATTCTACAGTATAGTTATCGAGCCTCTGCTGTGTAAGTTAAGGAGAGAGTTAATGGGTTTAAAGGTTAACACTTCACTAACAAATGTTAAACTTTCTGCATACGCTGATGATGTAACAATTATAATTCGAGAACAAAATGACATCAATTCACTTAAAGAGGCGCTGGAGCATTATGGGAAAGCTTCTTCAGCAGTTGTATTAGGTAAACACTCACGCACTCTCGCCGTCTTCAGTGATCTCACGCTTGTCCTGCTTGTTCCTAACTAATCCGAGTTTATATATGTTTCCAGTCGCTGGGCTCGCCCTAACAATTAGCTCAGCAATAGAGTTTCGCCGTGAATGGGCCAAATCGAAACTACTGCAGGAAGCGCACGTACAGCACTTAAGTTCACAGCCCAGCAATGCCAAAAACTAACAACCGCTACAGTTCTTCTAAATGGCAGCGAATACAATTACCAACAGATACAAATCCAAGCGAAAACATACAAATAAGCAAAGAATCGAAACGAATCCTTCCTAGCAGCAAATAATAACTTCGCAATAGAGCCGAAACGGGTATTAGGTAAACACTCACGCGCTCTCGCCGTCTTCAGTGATCTCACGCTTGTCCTGCTTGTTCCTAACTAATCCGAGTTTATATATGTTTCCAGTCGCTGGGCCCGCCCTAACAATTAGCTCAGCAAAAGAGTTTCGCCGTGAATGGGCCAAATCGAAACTACTGCAGGAAGCGCACGTACAGCACTTAAGTTCACAGCCCAGCAATGCCAAAAACTAACAACCGCTACAGTTCTTCTAAATGGCAGCGAATACAATTACCAACAGATACAAATCCAAGCGAAAACATACAAATAAGCAAAGAATCGAAACGAATCCTTCCTAGCAGCAAATAATAACTTCGCAATAGAGCCGAAACGGGTATTAGGTAAACACTCTCGCGCTCTCGCCGTCTTCAGTGATCTCACGCTTGTCCTGCTTGTTCCTAACTAATCCGAGTTTATATATGTTTCCAGTCGCTGGGCCCGCCCTAACAATTAGCTCAGCAAAAGAGTTTCGCCGTGAATGGGCCAAATCGAAACTACTGCAGGAAGCGCACGTACAGCACTTAAGTTCACAGCCCAGCAATGCCAAAAACTAACAACCGCTACAGTTCTTCTAAATGGCAGCGAATACAATTACCAACAGATACAAATCCAAGCGAAAACATACAAATAAGCAAAGAATCGAAACGAATCCTTCCTAGCAGTAAATAATAACTTCGCAATAGAGCCGAAACGGGTATTAGGTAAACACTCACGCGCTCTCGCCGTCTTCAGTGATCTCACGCTTGTCCTGCTTGTTCCTAACTAATCCGAGTTTATGTATGTTTCCAGTCGCTGGGCCCGCCCTAACAATTAGCTCAGCAAAAGAGTTTCGCCGTGAATGGGCCAAATCGAAACTACTGCAGGAAGCGCACGTACAGCACTTAAGTTCACAGCCCAGCAATGCCAAAAACTAACAACCGCTACAGTTCTTCTAAATGGCAGCGAATACAATTACCAACAGATACAAATCCAAGCGAAAAACATACAAATAAGCAAAGAATCGAAACGAATCCTTCCTAGCAGCAAATAATAACTTCGCAATAGAGCCGAAACGGGTATTAGGTAAACACTCACGCGCTCTCGCCGTCTTCAGTGATCTCACGCTTGTCCTCTTGTCCTCACGCTTGTCAGAACTGAACCGACGAATTGGGATCCCTAATAAAACGCCACAGTTACCGACCCCCTCCAGCGCCCAACGCAGTCGCAGCATCCCGGCGCGCACTAGGGATGGAGAAGGGACCGGACTTACGCCAGGGAAGTCTACTGCTGTTCCGCATGACCCACTCAGTAAGACTTGGATAACACTGGGAAAGCGTGCCCACTGGGGACGCTACGGAGACCACAACCTACCCGAAGGGAGGAAAATTACGTGGGAATGTACATATGGACTGGCCGTGGGCAGTGCACATATGAAGTCCCTGGGATGGCTCCGGCCTAGGTAGGGGGGAGACACATCTAGCAGGGACAGCAGAGCGGGCTCTGCTGAGGGAAAGACACGGGCTTACATAGGAAGGCTACCGTGGACATTACACATATGGGACCGCCGTAGGGGTCACAACATATGGAACCCAGCTTAGCAGAGGCAGTATGCGTGCTTAAGCCTAGCAACGGACACTCCGCAATGTCCGAAGCCACAGGGGGTGGCGGAGGACTCAACAGGGTTCGCCAACTGGGGAACTCACTGGAGCAACAGACGCATGTATCCGGCCCAGCAGGCGGGAGTGGCGTATGCAAGTGGACACTAGAAAGGGTTCTTCGCGCTACCGGCCAGTAGGGGCGAGTACACGGGAAGATACCGATTCTACACGAAGGCTATAGAATCTAGCGAACGTGTTGGGTGTCGCCCAGCCCGCAGCTCTACATATATCTGTCAGCGAGGCGCCGTGAGCCAGCGCCCAGGAAGAAGCTACCCCCCTAGTGGAGTGAGCCCTCAACCCGAGCGGGCAAGGCACGCCTTGGGACTGATAAGCCAAGGCGATGGCGTCCACTATCCAGTGGGCCATCCTCTGCTTGGAGACAGCCTTTCTTTTCTGCTGGCCTCCGTAACAGACAAAGAGCTGGTCTGAGGTCCTGAAGCTTTGAGTTCTGTCCACGTACAGGCGCAGAGCGCGGACGGGACAGAGCAAAGCCAGGGCTGGGTCTGCCTCCTCCGAGGGCAGCGCTTGCAGGTGCACTACCTGATCTCTAAAGGGAGTGGTAGGAACCTTGGGCACATATCCGGGCCGGGGTCTCAAGATAACGTGAGAGTTGGCCGGCCCGAATTCTAGGCATGATTCGTCGACCGAAAAAGCGTGCAGATCCCCTACCCTCTTGATGGAGGCCAGTGCAGTCAGGAGAACTGTTTTAAGTGACAGAATTTTTAACTCTGCTGACTGCAAAGGCTCAAAGGGAGGTCCCCGGAGAGCTGTAAGCACCAGGGACAAGTCCCAAGAGGGTATAGAGAGTGGGCGAGGCGGATTCAGTCTCCTCGCCCCCCTCAGGAACCTGACGATCAGGTCATGCTTCCCCAGCGACTTACCTTCAACTGCATCATGATGTGTGGCGATAGCGGCAACATACACTTTTAGGGTGGAGGGAGACAGCCTTCGCTCCAGACCCTCTTGCAGGAAGGAAAGCGCTGACCTGACCGAGCAAGATCGGGGGTTCTCCTGGTGAGAAGAACACCATTCGACGAATAGGTTCCACTTTAAGACATAGAGGTGCCTCGTAGAGGGAGCTCTAGCGGAAGTGATGGTGTCTACCACTGATTGGGGTAAGCCACCTAGAACCTCCACGTCCCGTCCAGGGACCAGACATGGAGATTCCAGAGGTCCGGACGCGGGTGCCAGAGGGTGCCCCGTCTCTGAGTCAGAAGGTCCTTCCTCAGAGGAATGGGCCAAGGATGTGCTGTCGCGAGGAGCATGATTTCCGAAAATCAGGTCCGGTTGGGCCAATATGGCACAACTAGCAGGACCTGCTCCCCGTCCTCCCTGACTTTGCACAAAGTCTGTGCAAGAAGGCTCACTGGGGGAAACGCATATTTGCGGAGGCCCCGGGGCCAGCTGTGTGCCAGTGCGTCCGTGCCGAGGGTGCCCTCGGACAGGGAGTAAAACAACTGGCAATGGGTCGAGTCCGGGGCGGCAAACAGATCTATCTGAGCGGTCCCGAAGCGACGCCATATCAGCTGGACCGCCTGGGGGCTGCCGTGAGAGCTCGTCGGCTGCACGGTTGAGCACGCCTGGGATGTGAATGGCACGAAGCGACCTCAGATGCTTCTGACTCCATAGGAGGAGATGGCAAGCGAGTTGTGACATGCGACGGGAGCGTAGACCGCCCTGGTGGTTGATGTACACAACGGTCGCAGTGTTGTCTGTACGGACCAGTACATGCTTACCTAGTAGCAGCCCTTTGAGGCGGCCCAGCGCAAGACGTACTGCTAACAACTCGAGGCAATTGATATGCCACTGCAGTTGAGGCCCCGTCCACAGACCTGAAACTGCATGCCCGTTGTACGTGGCCCCCCACCCAGTGGACGAGGCATCCGTGGAGACCACAGCATGCCTGGACACCTGTTCCAGGGGAACTCCAGCCCGCAGGAACAAGGGGTCGGACCACTGAGTGAGGGTACGATGGCAGTTCGGTGTAACGGCCACACGGAACGTACCGCGTTGCCACGCCCATCTCGGGACTCAGCCATGAAGCCAGTGTTGAAGCAGCCTCATATGAAGCAATCAGAGCGCCGTAACTGCGGCTGCGGATGCCATATGCCCCAGGAGCCCCTGAAATAATTTCAGTGGGGCCGCTGTCCTGCTCTTGAGCGTACTCAGGTAGTTCAACACCGACTGGACGTGCTCCTCTGTGAGGCGCGCCGTCTGGTTGACCGAGTCCAGTTCCATACCGAGATAAGAGATCCTCTGCCCGGGGGCGAGTTTGCTCTTGTCCCAGTTGACCCGAAGACCCAACCGGCTGAGGTGAGCTAACACCAGGTCCCTGTGTTCGCACAACTGCTCTCGCGAGTGAGCTAGGAACAGCCAGTCGTCAAGATAGTTGAGGATGCGAACGCCCTGTTCCTTGAGCGGAACAATGGCCGTCTCCGCAATCTTGGTAAAGACACGGGGCGACAGGGTCAGCCCGAAGGGTAGGACCTTGTACAGATATGCCCGACCCTCGAACGCAAACCGTAGAAAGGGTCTGTGTCGAGGAAGAATTGAGACATGAAAGTACGCGTCCTTCAGGTCGATAGCTGCAAACCAATCTTGGGGACGGATGCATTCGAAAATGCGTTTCTGCGTCAGCATCTTGAACGGCAGCCTGTGAAGGGACAGATTCAAGGCTCGCAGGTCCAAGATTGGCCGTAACCCACCGCCTTTCTTGGGTACAACGAAGTAGGGGCTGTAAAACCCTGACCTCATATCGGCTGGAGGGACCGGCTTTATTGCGTCCTTCGCCAGTAGGACTGCAATCTCCGCCCGAAGTACAGGAGCATCGTTCGCATCTATGCGAGTAAAGTGGATGCCCCTGAACACCGGGGGACGCCAGGCGAACTGAATCGCATAGCCGAGTCTGATCGTGCGGATGAGCCAGCAGGACGGGCTGGGAAGCGCTAGCCAGGCTCCCAGACTCCGCACCGGCGGGATCAACGGCACAACAGACGTACCCGCGGGGGGCAGCGAGGCGGAGCCAGGGAACCTGACTCGGACGGCAGAGCGGCCCGAAGTGAGGTTTGGCTCCGCAGAGTGACAGTGCGTGTGGGAGACGGCACGGGGGCGGCCTCGACCAGCACCCTGCCCTCTGCTGGCAAAAAGAGAGGGGGCTGAGGGTGGCCAGGCATAGCGTGACACACCGCCAGACGCGCCCTCTTGTGACCCGGAGGAAGTGAAAACTGCTCTTTTATTGAAAATGTGGATACCGCTGAACTCCGGGGAGCCAGCGGCGGAACAGAGAGAAAAGGAAACAAAAGATTCTCCACCCGGACCTCCTCCGGGGGAGGGAGAGGTGCCTTCACCGTCTCCTGAGAAGCAGCTCCAACCTCCTCCGGGTCGCCCGTCTCAGGACTGCTTTCTGGTTCGTTTGCCACCTGGCTTGGCTGCAGGCTGAGCGGGCTGGGCGCCACGTCCGCGACTGGCTCCCTGCGGTCTGCTGGGTGAAGGCTGCTGCTTTGCAGACTTCGCAGGGGCGGAGGACGACGCAGGCGGGCGCCCTCGGCAACGAGCAGACGAAGAGGCTGCCGCCGGCAGCTGGGTGGAGGCAGCAGCTGCACGCCGGGGCAGGACATGCTTCAGGGCCTCCGTCTGCTTCTGTGCAGCCGAGAACTGTTGGGCGAAGCTCTCGACTGCGTCGCTGAATAGCCCAACCTGGGACACTGGGGAGTCCAGGAACCGATATTTATCGGCCTCCCTCATATCCGCGAGGTTGAGCCAGAGATGGCGCTGCTGAACCACCAGCGTGGCCATCGCCTGACCAACCGAGCGTGCAGTCACCTTTGTCGCCCCGAGGGCGAGGTCGATGGCAGCTCGCAGCTCTTCCACGAGCTGTTGGTCAAGACCGCCCTGGGGCATGTCACGAAGTGCCTTGGCCTGGTAGACCTGCAGCAACGCCATGGCATGCAGGGCAGATGCAGCCTGCCCACAGGCTCTGTAAGCCTTGTCCGTTAGGTTGGACGAGAACTTACAGGCCTGGGACGGGAGGTGCGGGTTACCCCGCCAGTTGGCGGCCGCTGGACACGGTTGCATCGCAACGGCGCGCTCGACTGGGGGGATCCCCACGTACCCCTTGGCTGCATCACCATCCAGGACGGTGAAGGCGGAGGAGGGACCCGACCGGTTTCGGACAGAAAAAGGTGTCGTCCACGATCTAGTCACCTCCTCATGCACTTCCGGAAAGAAAGGAACCGGGGCAGAGCGCTGAGAACCAGCAGAGCGCTGAGAACCAGCACGGGCTGCCCCAAGAAACCAATCGTCCAGCCGGGAGGGTTCGGGACACGGTAGAGGGTTCCACTCGAGCCCGACACTCCCGGCGGCCCGGGCAAGCATGGCCGTCAACTCTGGATCGGGTTCGGAATACGCCACTCTCCCAGAAGGAGGCAGCGCATCCGAGCTTTCATCCCCAGAGGACTCCAACCCGTCTTCCGATGCCGCGATCGACTTCTGATCATCAGCTGGCGCACCAAAAGAGACGGCTGGTCGCTCATGAGAGGGACCACAGTGCTCCTCTGGCATCACCACGGGTTGCGGCGTGTATGAGGGACCAGGGGCCCACGGAGACTGGCTCGGCGGGGAAGCCCTGACCATGATCCTCAGATCTTCTGGTCTATCCGTGGAAGTAGCGACCCTCTGGGGGGCGCTAGATCGGGGGATAGGGACGGGGGCTTGGCCTTGAGAACCAAGGTAAGCAAGCCGCGATGTCAACACCGCGATAGTCATGTTCCCACAATGAGAACATGAACTATCCACAAAAGCTGCCTCAGCGTGCTGAACGCCCAAATACGTGATGCAGCGATTGTGCCCGTCAGCTGGTGACAGGGAACGACCGCATCCAGCAGCACACGAGCGGAATGACATCTTGAAAAAGACACGCTCAACGCTCGTGGAGGAAATTGAAGCTCTTTTAGAATGTGCTGAAGCGTACAGGGAGTCACCGCGGCGCTACTGCAGGTATCAGCAGACCAGCAGAGCGCACTCAATCCGGCCCAAATCGCAACCCTTACTTCTCTCTCTGCTCAGGTTGCTGTGATAACAGCTATTTGTTTTTGGCCGTTGAAACCGCGGGATCGCTGACGCGCCTTCACACCAACACAACTCTTCAATAGCTCTCTCTCGTACACTCTCCGATGCTGCAGCTTGAGAACTGCACGGCTCCGAAGCGAAAGACAAAGTGCGAGCGCTGCCGCTTCCGTATTTATACCCGCTCGCGGGGGCGGAGTGCGGCACGCGAAAGCTCGCACGCCAATCTTCATTGGCTCGTTTAGTTTACACTCGAAGATGATAGGGCTCTCGTGCAATATCCCAATTCGTCGGTTCAGTTCTGACGTACGTCGAACATGACCGACTGAAAGGGAACAGAATGGATTGCTGCTGAGTTGTTGGCTTCAAAGATAGGACTAAGATCAGTCAGAATGGTACAAAAACTGTTGGATCAAATAAAAGAGTTTCTGCCACAGGACTATAGACTGTGTAACGACTGAGACAAATCAGACATGATTATTTGTCATACTTAACAAATAATCTTTAAAAACTCACTCTGAGGTCTGGAACCCTCCCCCGTGGACACCATCTGATAGGGTTTACGACCTTAAAGAATGTGCAGAGAATGTGACTCTGACTTCATTTTGGTTGAGAAGGACAAATAAACCGTTTTAATCCTATATATTCTATATATAACCACTCAAGAGATGTATAAACGTGTATCCAATTTTTCCCTCTCATAATTCTCCTTTTATAGGGTTTGATCTATGTATTAATTCTCTCTTTTGAACTTCTTGTATTAATGTTTCAGAGTTGCATATTATGACTAACTATAAATCACATGGGTAGCATGTTTGGTCTCTCTGGACTCCAATCTTCGCTCCCAATCTATTAATTTACATTACATTTAGTTAACTCTGACACATCAAGTATAATAAGAATCTAGAAGGTTCTTCTCTCATCCATCCAATATGATGTCTTATGCAAATATCTTGCTAGAGAACAAAGGGTCGTAAAAGTTCCCTCCGAAGGAACAAATCCTTATTGGCTCAGTAACCTCCAGAAGGTGTGACATCTTCACACTTTAAAAATCACTGGTCACAAGATCAAACTCTTCTTCTTCTGGTACTGAAGAAACGCTGTGAAGATGACGCTGAGCTAGAAGTTCTGAAGACCCCCAAGTTTGTGCCAGGCTGCGGCCTTGTCTTTCCATTCACCAAAGATCCTCTGAATCCAACTGGTTCTAATCCAACTATTCCAAGACAACATCAACAAGATCGACGGAGCCTCCACAAATTGCATCAGGACAGTTTAATTCAAATGGGCGAGACATGCAAGTATCACACTTAGTCTCATTATTTGATACATCAAGTATCCTTACCCCTTTTAAAGAAGGGTGTGTTAGAACTAAACTGATGGTTTGCTCAATGCTGTTGATCTGTTGACTTGCAAACAATGCTATATCTTGCTTTCCTGTATTCTGCATCAGCTCTCTTTTTCTCTTGGTACACTGTATGCATGTATGTATGTGTGTGAATGTTAGAGTAGTTTAAGTGTTCAGTCTGGTTAATAAAGCCTTATGCATGTCACATGCGAAGTTGTCTGTGTTTCATGCTCATATACGGGAGTCCCTAATCATGCAGATTTTGAGATGCTCTAAGTAGTACTGTAGAGTAAGAATGTCATTTCCCATAACCAGGAAATGAACATTTCTTAGAACTAATAAACAATTAACCAAGTGTCCACTGGACAAACAGGTTAATTGACTGTAAAATTGATTTTACTACGTTAAGTTAATTCTATTAACTGTTCCAAATATTTATAATTAATTGTAATAAGTTATAATTAATTATTCATATTTCTTTTGAGCTAAATTTGCTACAACTGGCACTCGAAAATTTTAATGAAGATGTTGATGGATGTGGGTTTCCAGAGCTGGGAATCGCTGTGGAGACTAGAACATGGCAGGAAAAAGAAGGAGTTTTGCTATCTTTTAAGACACCTCAACCGGTTTTAATTTGTGATGCTGGAAAAAAGGCCATTTATACACTATGTGTGAAAACAAGACATTTTAAAAGTCAAGTCAAGTCAAGTCATCTTTATTTATATAGCGCTTTTTACAATGCAAATTGTGGCAAAGCAGCTTTACATTAATAAGAAAATGGTGTCATTGTGCAGCTTATTCTATATATTATTGATTCATTCCGTTGCAAATATCAATAGTTATTAGTCTAGTTAATTTATGTATATCAGCACTGCAGAAAACAGTGATGTAATCGTCCGGCTCAGCTCAGTTTTTATACAACGGCGCCAATACAGGCATATCAAAAACACTGCTGAATATCAAGCAAGTGTCCCCAACTTAAGCAAGCCAAAGGCAACAGCGGCAAGGAACCAAAACTCCAACAAATGGAGAAAAAAACCTCGGGAGAAACCAGGCTTAGTCGGGGGGCCAGTTCTCCTCTGGCCAACAGTGAACACTTGTCCGATACTCAGGCAGAGTTACAGGTCATTAAACCATTTTGGAATCGCAACAGTCAAAATATTTAATCTAGTTTAAGATCTTTTTGATCACGCCGGTATGGGACGGTTTGTTGGGATATGTGCCACGGGCTGATGAGTCGGTAAGGTCTTAACAAAGGATGAGCTAGTTAACACAGTCTCCGCCGACACCACAGGGCCACATTGCTGCCGCACACAGGCACAGGTTCCCCGTCCGACCCGGACACGGCCCAGATCCAGCCAATCACGTTAATTGGTAAACCTCGGGATAAGCAGAGAGACAAAAAATTAGCATAGACGCCATTCTTCTTCTGATGTACCGAGTACATCTGGTGTTATAGGAAGTGATCCCGGTTCCGGCTGACCTGATCTATGCAGCCTAACAATCCTTTAACGGATATGAAGACAAAAGTTTATAGTGCGTCATGTGTATGCCAAGTTAAATAGATGCGTTTTTAGTCTAGATTTAAACTGACAGAGTGTGTCTGCTTCCCGAACAATGCTAGGAAGATTGTTCCAGAGTTTAGGTGCCAAATAGGAAAAGGATCTACCGCCTGCGGTTGATTTTGATATTCTAGGTATTAACAACTGGCCAGAATTCTGAGATCGTAATAGACGCGAAGGACTATAATGCATTAAGAGCTCACTCAGGTACTGGGGAGCTAAGCCATTTAGTGCTTTGTAAGTAATTAGCAAGATTTTAAAATCTATACGATGTTTAATAGGGAGCCAGTGCAGTTTTGACAGAACAGGGCTAATATGTTCATATTTCCTGGTTCTGGTAAGGACTCTAGCAGCTGCGTTTTGGACCAGCTGTAATTTGTTTATCACGCGAGCAGGGCAACCACCCAATAGAGCGTTACAGTAATCTAGTCTCGAGGTCATAAACGCATGAACTAGCTGTTCCGCATTTGTCATTGAGAGCATATGTCGCAATTTAGATATATTTTTAAGATGGAAGAATGCGGTTTTACATATGCTAGAAATGTGGCTTTCAAATGAAAGATTGGTATCAAAGAGCACACTCAGGTTCCTAACTGACGAAGACGACTTAACAGAGCAGCCATCAAGTGTTAGACAGTATTCTAGGTTTTTATGTGAAGTTTTTGGTCCAATAATTAGAATCTCTGTTTTTTCTGAGTTTAGTAGTAGGAAATTACAAGTCATCCAATTTTTTATATCAGCTACGCATTCTGTTAATTTTGAGAATTGGTAGGTTTCGTCAGGGCGCGAGGAAATATAGAGCTGAGTATCATCAGCGTAACAGTGAAAGCTAATGCCATGCTTCCTAATGACATCTCCCAAGGGTAGCATGTACAGAGTGAAAAGCAACGGTCCTAGAACTGAGCCTTGTGGTACTCCATATTTAACTTGTGATCGAAATGACATCTCTTCGTTTACCACTACAAACTGATAACGGTCAGATAAGTATGATTTGAACCATGCCAATGCAATTCCACTAATTCCAGCATAATTTTCTAGTCTATTCAAAAGAATATTGTGGTCGATTGTGTAAAAAGCAGCACTGAGGTCTAGTAACACTAATAGAGAGATACAACCATGATCTAATGATAAGAGCAAATCATTTGTAACTCTAATGAGAGCAGTCTCAGTACTATGGTACGGTCTAAATCCTGACTGGAAAACCTCACAGATACCATTTCTTTCCAAGTAGGAACTAAGCTGAGATGATACTGCCTTTTCTAGTATTTTTGACAGAAAAGGTAGATTGGAAATCGGTCTGTAATTGACTAATTCACCAGGATCAAGTTGTGGTTTTTTAATAAGAGGTTTGATAATAGCCTGCTTAAAATTTTTTTGGTACGTAACCTAGTGATAAAGATGAATTAATGATCTTAAGAAGAGGATCTATGACCTCTGGAAGCATCTCTTTCAAAGCTTAGTCGGTATAGGGTCTAACATACATGTTGTAGATTTTGATGATTTAACAAGTTTAGACAATTCTTCCTTTCCTATGGCAGCGAATGAATGGAATTTTTCCTCAGGGATACAACAACCCACTGTCTGATGTGATACTGTAGTAGACAGTTGCATGGCTATAATTTTCTCTCTAATGTTGTCAATCTTGCAAGTAAAGAAGTTCATAAAGTCATTACTGCTGTGCTGTTTGGAAACATCAGAAGTTGAGGCTGTATTTCTTGTTAATTTAGCCACTGTATTAAATAAATACTTAGGGTTGTGTTTATTTTCTTCTAAAAGATTTGAAAAATAAGCAGATCTAGCGGTTTTTACAGCCTTTCTGTACTCCATCATTTTCTCTCTCCATGAAATCCGAAAAACTTCTAGTTTTGAATTCTTCCAGCTGCGCTCCAGTTTTCTGGCTGCTCTCTTAAGGGCCCAAGTGTGCTCGTTATACCATGGCGTTGGACTAATATCCTTAATCTTTTTTAAGCGCAAAGGAGCGACAGAGTCTAGAATGTTCGAAAAGAGAGCGTCAATAGTTTCTGTTGCAACATCGAGTTCTTCTAAGCTGTCTGGTTTGCTAAGTTGATGAAACTGATCAGGAAGATTATTTATAAAGCAATTTTTAGTGGTAGAAGTGATGGTTCTAACATATTTATGGCAGACAGGCGGTTTTCCAGCCTTGGATAAATGTAGCACGCATGAGACTAGATAATGATCTGAGAACACCATCATAAAACACTTGAAACAGTAAAAGAGTCTAAATGGCAGGAGATGTTTGGGCTAGATGCTTCCCCAAAAGGCAGCTGGAGGTCCCTGTACAAACCTGCTCTTGAGAAAAGGTCTGGAGATCTTCAGTGGAGAATTGTACATGGGATTATAGCTACAAACAGATACAGAGCACACCTTGATCCACAGGTGGAGGGGGGATGTCTTTTATGTGGAGAGCAGGAAGCGGTTTTTCATTTGTTTTTAGAGTGTGAAAGACTTCAGCCTCTTTTTCATGAATTGGAAGAGTGGTGTCGTGTTTTAGGGGAAGTTTTTACACCGGTTTATTTTATTTACAGGCCAAAATATAGCAGAAGAAAGAAGGAAGTTCATGTTTTAATAAATTTTATATTTGGCCAGGCAAAATTGGCAATATGGTTGTCAAGAAAAAACCTTCTGAGTAGAGTTGGCTCAACCGATGTGGTGGCAATTTTAAAGGGTTTATTAAAATCCCGAATTAAAATAGAATTTACTTTCTATAAATTGGTCAATGATGTTGAAAAGTTTAAACACAAATGGGGAATAAATCAATGTATTTGTGATGTGGATGATGAAGGCATTTTAGAAATGTATTTTTAACTTTTTTTGTATTTATGTATGTATGTATTTATTTTATTTTTTAAATTTTATTTAAGTTATTTTCTAAGTACTGTTAATAAGTAAAATTAGTACTGTTTGAAAATGTTTGTGAATAAATAGACCTTTGAAGTCAAGTCTCTCTCTCTCTCTCCTTATTACTGATCACTTATGTGTTCCTAGTCTGCACAGTTGGTTACCGCTCTGCTGTTGACACTGTGCTCACCCTTGTTTGTGTGATATTTCACTTATTTGGTGTAGTTCTGCCTCGTCTCTCATTGGCCTTGCTTCGCCTATCATACTTGAGCCTCTGATAGCACCACCCCTTGAGGCTTATTACCGTGGGCGATTGGTTTATGAGATTTTAATGACAATTGGTTTTATTCAAGTACAAGATTTTAATGACGGTCAGATTTATTCGGTTATGAGATTTCAAAGACGGACGGTTTTGCTGGGTTATGATTTAATGGGTTTGTTTGTTTACGACATTTATATGATGGTCGGTTTTGTTCAATTGCGAGATCTCAATAACGGTTAGTTTGTTTCTTTGTTCTTTTACGAGATTTCAATGATTGTTGTTTTTGTTCCTTTAGAAGATCTCAATGACTGTCAGTTTTGTTCCTTAAAGGGTACCAATTATGCCTCTTTTTACAAGATTTAAAATAAGTCTCTGATGTCCCCAGAGTGTGTATATATGAAGCTTTATCTCAAAATACCCCACAGACAAATTTTAATAGCATGTTAAAATTGCCACTTTTGGGGCTGAGTAAAAAAAGTGCTGTTTTATTGTGTGTATTATTTATTGTGCTTATCAGCATATTAGAATAATTTCTGAAGGATCATGTGACACTGAAGACTGGAGTAATGAATATATTTCATTACATTACTGCTTTTCTGTATTTTTGATTTAAAAATGAAGTCTTGTTGAGCATTTGAAACTTCTTTCAATAACACTTAAAATAGTAATGAAAAAACAAGAGTGACTCCATGTAGCTGTAAGAACTGAATAAAGCACTACATCATCTGTAATGTGAAACTAACTAACTATCGGCATGTAATGTAGGGAATATTTTTGCCCCGGAGTTCCACACCCTTATTTCCGGGGGTTTATTGAAACTCTTTATTCAGTACAGTTTATGGTGTCTGTACTGGGGCTTTGTCAGTGTGTGATGGACTATTTTACACCAGGGTTAACCCTTTATACAATACAGTTTATTGCAACTGTACTGGGGTGTTAGGACCCACTCAGACCACAGGCTGATCAGACCTGCTGGCCTCTCCAACACCTCTTCCCGCTGCTACCCAGTCTCTCATGCTGATAGAGACCAGGATCAACCCTGTTGAGCTTCAGTGGGTGTGCAAACGAAAGCCTCAGGTTGACCACAGCAAGACATCACAACCAATTTTCCTCCATCTACAGGGAGTGCAGAATTATTAGGCAAATGAGTATTTTGACCACATCATCCTCGTTATGCATGTTGTCTTACTCCAAGCTGTATAGGCTGGAAAGCCTACTACCAATTAAGCATATTAGGTGATGTGCATCTCTGTAATGAGAAGGGTTGTGGTCTAATGACATAAACACCCTATATCAGGTGTGCATAATTATTAGGCAACTTCCTTTCCTTTGGCAAAATGGGTCAAAAGAAGGACTTGACAGGCTCAGAAAAGTCAAAAATAGTGAGATATATTGCAGAGGGATGCAGAAGTCTTAAAATAGCCAAGCTTTTGAAGCGTGATCATCGAACAATCAAGCGTTTCATTCAAAATAGTCAACAGGGTCGCAAGAAGCGTGTGGAAAAACCAAGGCGCAAAATAACTGCCCGTGAACTGAGAAAAGTCAAGCGTGCAGCTGCCAAGATGCCACTTGCCACCAGTTTGGCCATATTTCAGAGCTGCAACATCACTGGAGTGCCCAAAAGCACAAGGTGTGCAATACTCAGAGACATGGCCAAGGTAAGAAAGGCAGAAAGTCGACCACCACTGAACAAGACACACAAGCTGAAACGTCAAGACTGGGCCAAGAAATATCTCAAGACTGATTTTTCTAAGGTTTTATGGACTGATGAAATGAGAGTGAGTCTTGATGGGCCAGATGGATGGGCCCGTGGCTGGATTGGTAAAGGGCAGAGAGCTCCAGTCCGACTCAGACGCCAGCAAGATGGAGGTGGAGTACTGGTTTGGGCTGGTATCATCAAAGATGAGTTTGTGGGGCCTTTTCGGGTTGAGGATGGAGTCAAGCTCAACTCCCAGTCCTACTGCCAGTTTCTGGAAGACACCTTCTTCAAGCAGTGGTACAGGAAGAAGTCTACATCCTTCAAGAAAAACATGATTTTTATGCAGGACAATGCTCCATCACACGCGTCCAAGTACTCCACAGCGTGGCTGGCAAGAAAGGGTATAAAAGAAGAAAATCGAATGATATGGCCTCCTTGTTCACCTGATCTGAACCCCATTGAGAACCTGTGGTCCATCATCAAAAGTGCGATTTACAAGGAAGGAAAACAGTACACCTCTCTGAACAGTGTCTGGGAGGCTGTGGTTGCTGCTGCACGCAATGTTGATGGTGAACAGATCAAAACACTGACAGAATCCATGGATGGCAGGCTTTTGAGTGTCCTTGCAACGAAAGGTGGCTATATTGGTCACTGATTTGTTTTTGTTTGGTTTTTGAATGTCAGAAATGTATATTTGTGAATGTTGAGATGTTATATTGGTTTCACTGGTAAAAAGAAATAATTGAAATGGGTATAAATTTGTTTTTTGTTAAGGTGCCTAATAATTATGCACAGTAATAGTCACCTGCACACACAGATATCCCCCTAAAATAGCTAAAACTAAAAACTAAAACTTCCAAAAATATTCAGCTTTGATATTAATGAGTTTTTTGTGTTCATTGAGAACATGGTTGTTGTTCAATAATAAAATTAATCCTCAAAAATACAACTTGCCTAATAATTCTGCACTCCCTGTATATAACCACCCATGCTGAAATACATACCTCAACAATGGTGAGATGCTTCATGCCACATTCTATAAGTTAGCATTAACTGCACTGCATCTACGTGATAAAAAACAAGCGTAAGATTAGACCACTAGATGATGACAACCTCCACATCAAGTAGCTTCTGGAGCCTGAAGAACTCTGAGCCAAGTCAAAATGAAACATAACAAGGTGATAGTTTCTAAATGTACTAAACTGTTAATGAAGCCATGTAATTTAGTATATAATGTCATTTAGTTTTCTATGTAGCCGATAGGAAGAAGGCTGAGGCCGTACATAAGCTGACTTCATAAATTGACGTTGATTTTCCTAAAATGTTTTATTTTGACCTTTTGACATTACGGTGGAGAGTGTTTCCTTTGCTTGAGCATAATACAAAATTATTATATTTTTGATTTGATGCAGTGATGTAACAAAAAATCACAGTTCATATATTCATAAGTGACTGAATTTCACAATTCATATATAAAATAATGCATGTATAACATGATCATCTTATTTTATGATGAACAATGATTATTTATAAAATTAATGGTAGCACATATAAACACACATAAACAGTTGGTGAAACTTTTAAGTGGGTTGATCCAATTCTTCTAAATTTGTGACAATATTTTGCAATTGACTATATTTAAGTCACACAGACTTCAATATTCAGCCTGCTAAACAATCTGTGTATAATCACCTGTAATCTGTGCTTCCTAATCAACTGGATCGTCTTCAAAAGGGCATGCCGTGCTCCGTCACCTCTCTGAAACAAAATAACCCTGAAACTAAACCTGCCCCGGAGCAGGTTATGTTCAGAGCTTAAGTTGCTATGGCTGCTTACATACCTTGAAACTTACCTCCGTTTTTGGAACCGAAAGCTGAGGTTATCCGCCTACTTACCCTTAAACTTACCCAGGTATGTCCAGTGGTGTATAAAGTACTTGTAAGAAATACTTCTGTATCTTACCAGAAAATGACTTTGGTAGAAGTTAAAGTCACTGTTTAGAATATTACTTGAGTAAAAGTTTTAAAGTTTGTGAAATTTTTTGTACTTAAGTATGAAAAGTATTTTTTTGATATAAAACATACTTAAGTATTGAAAGTATAAGTAAAAGTAAATGCAAAATACGAAAGGAGCAGAAAATATTATTATTAAAAATTGTTCTATACACAGTTTGAGCAGCAAGATTGTTTTAACTCTTACATTGATTTCTTACATTTTGTTTATTTGAATGAAAAAAAAAATGGCAAAAAATTATGCCTTGATCATTCATGTTAATTTATAGTGCATTATAATTAATGTAAGAGGCAACTTTAAAATGTTAAAATGTAAATGTTGACATTAACAATGAACAACACACTTTCATTAACCTTTAATGTTACAAATGGTATTGTAAAGTGTTAACATTTCATTTAAATCCAACAATCATGCTTAAAATGGCCATCTTTACACGCAAAGGCATTTTATAGCTATGAATACTTTCACCAGGGGCAGATTTAGAGATTGGAGGGCCCCAGGCAAAATACAGGAATGGGGACCTAATTGACCCTTGCAAACAGTTTGATTGACAGGTGATCTGACCAATCATAACCCCAAATCCACCATTTTGTCCAACAAAGCAGTCAGGGGAGTTAGTAGATTAACGTTGGTGAACTTGAACTTGAAAAATTGTGTGTACTCACGTCTTTCCGCGCTTGAAACAACATTCCTTCTGATGTCCATTCATGTTTATTTGATGCTATAAATGAACTAGCATGAAGAGATGATCGGTTCACGGGCCGCTTGAAGAAGCTACAGCGATCTGACTCGACACATTAAAGAGACACTATACGCTATTTATTTGTTTAAACAACTTTAAAAATTTATTTTTACAAATTTTAGAGCTCCTGCCTCAAGTGGAGGAGTTCAAGTATCTTGGGGTTTTGTTCACGAGTGAGGGAAGGAAGGAGCGTGAGGTTGACAGGCGGATCGGTGCAGCTTCTGCAGTAATGCGGTCGATGTACCGGTCTGTCGTGGTGAAGAAGGAGCTGAGCTGCAAGGCGAAGCTCTCGATTTACCGGTCAATCTACGTTCCTACTCTCACCTATGGTCATGAGCTTTGGGTCATGACCGAAAGAATGAGATCCCGGATACAGGCGGCCGAAATGAGCTTTCTCCGCAGGGTGGCAGGGCGCTCCCTTAGAGATAGGGTGAGGAGCTCGGTCACTCGGGAGGAGCTCAAAGTAGATCCGTTGCTCCTTCACATCGAGAGGAGTCAGCTGAGGTGGCTCGGGCATCTGTTTCGGATGCCTCCTGGACGCCTCCCTAGGGAGGTGTTCCGGGCATGTCCCACCGGGAGAAGGCCCCGGGGAAGACCTAGGACACGCTGGAGAGACTATGTCTCTCGGCTGGCCTGGGAACGCCTCGGTGTCCCCCCGGAAGAGCTGGAGGAAGTGTCTGGGGAGAGGGAAGTCTGGGAGTCTCTGCTCAGACTGCTGCCCCCGCGACCCGGCCCCGGATAAGCGGTGGAAGATGGATGGATGGATGGAACTTTAAAAATTACAATATTTGAAATATGAAACTGTTTCATATGTTGTCAGTGTCCTCTTTGCTCCGCGATGTATTTTTCACTCCGTGAGAACATGATGTGTGGCGTGAGAGCGCATGGGTTGTTGAACATAGCAAGAGGGGGCGGGATTTTGCACCTTGAGGTTTCTGTCACTATTGTGATGCTGGACGGCTGCGTCCCACAGTTGTGTCTATTTTTTTTTATATATATAGATTTTTCTTGTACATGTTATAATGTCTTTCTTCATATTGTAGATTCCTTGTTCACATGTAAACGGGTTATAACAGTAATAGAGTAGGTTGGACACTAGGTGGTACTTTGTGGTAATTTTCACTGCACAATTGTCACCGCAAGGCTGTCTAATTCTAAACTTTAAAGTATATATACACACACTTTTATTTATGTTAATTACAAGTTTAAATTAAACTGAAGGAAATTGTACATTTACAAGCTAAATAATTATTTCAACCAAAACTGAAGTGTGCCTGTGTAGAAATGTATATTATTTGTTTTAAATGAAGAAATAAAACATTTATATTTTATTCCAATGTAAATTTCCAAAAAAAAAAAAAAAAAAAAAAACATTTTTGTACATTCAAAGTGCTCCACAACAGAGGTTTACTGCTGAAATTAGACATACATTATACTGTTAAAGAGTATAACCAAACTTTTAATTTGACGGGTTGCCTTAAAGACCCTTTTTTCTCTGTGTGTGTGTGTGTGTGTGTGTGTGTGTGTGTGGTCAAGTCAAGTCAAGTCATCTTTATTTATATAGCGCTTTTTACAATGCAGATTGTGGCAAAGCAGCTTTACATTAATAAGAAAATGGTGCCATTGTGCAGCTTATTCTATATATTCTTGATTCATTCCATTGCAAATATCAGTAGTTATTATTCTAGTTAATTTAGGTATATCAGCACTGCAGAAAACAGTGACGTAATCGTCCGGCTTAGCTCAGTTCACATACAACGGCGCCAATGCAGGCATATCAAAAACACTGCTGAATATCAAGCAAGTGTCCCTAACGTAAGCAAGCCAAAGGCAACAGCGGCAAGGAACCAAAACTCCAACAAATGGAGAAAAAAACCTCGGGAGAAACCAGGCTTAGTCGGGGCCAGTTCTTCTCTTGCCAACAGTGAACACTTGTCCGATACTCAGGCAGAGTTTCAAGTCATTAAACCGATTTGTAATCGCAACAGTCAAAATATTTAATCTAGTTCCATCTAGTTTAAGATCTTATGATCACACCGGTATGGGACGGTTTGTTGGGATATGTGCCACTGGCTGATGAGTCGGTAAGGTCTTAACAAAGGATGAGCTAGTTAACACAGTCTCCGCCGACACCCCAGGCCATATTGCTGCCGCACACAGGCACAGGTTCCCCGTCCGACCTGGACATGGCCCAGATCCAGCCAATCACGTTAATTGGTAAACCTGGGGATAAACAGAGAGACAAAAAATTAGCGTAGACGCCATTCTTCTTCTGATGTACCGAGTACATCTGGTGTTATAGGAAGTGTTCCCGGTTCCAGCTGACCTGATCTATGCAGCCTAACAATCCTTTAACGGATATGAAGACAAAAGTTTATAGTGCGTCATGTGTATGCCAGGTTAAATAGATGCGTTTTTAGTCTAGATTTAAACTGACAGAGTGTGTCTGCTTCCCGAACAATGCTAGGAAGATTGTTCCAGAGTTTAGGTGCCAAATCGGAAAAGGATCTACCGCCTGCGGTTGATTTTGATATTCTAGGTATTAACAACTGGCCAGAATTCTGAGATCGTAATAGACGCGAAGGACTATAATGCATTAAGAGCTCACTCAGGTATTGGGGAGCTAAGCCATTTAGTGCTTTGTAAGTAATTAACAAGATTTTAAAATCTATACGATGTTTAATAGGGAGCCAGTGCAGTTTTGACAGAACCGGGCTAATATGTTCATACTTCCTGGTTCTAGTAAGGACTCTAGCAGCTACGTTTTGGACCAGCTGTATCAAATTCAGTCAAAGAGGAAAGTTATAAGTTTTATAACGCAATGATTTAGTTCTTATATGCTATGCAAAGCAATAAGTTCATAAGTAGTATTTACATATACCTTATGTCACTTTTGATTGATTTATTGCCCTTTATGACAGTTTTATATCCGGATCATAACTCCCAGATGGAGTGACAGGGTTGACAGGCTGACAGGTTGACAGGTTGACATGTGACAGGTCAGAGCAACCATCTGTTAGTTAATTTATGGTATGGGGTAACATGTGGTCCCACGTTTGTGACGTGTCTACGTGACTGCCCCTGAAGACTTCAGGATGTGTTAAAAAAGACAAAACAGATCAAACAGATTTAAGAATGACTTATCCAAACCCCCCTGTGTTTTTATGTTTTCACATATACGTCACCATGTTCACATCTGGTTTAAATAAGGGTTAGGATAAAGTGGTTAACAAAAAAAAAAGAAAAGACTTTCTACAGCTCTAGCAATACAATGGCTGCTCCGAGAACTCCTAAAAACCCAAGAAGAGTTATGCGTATTTCACCAACAAGAGGACCTGTTGAGATGAGAGAGGAGCTGTCTTTTGCGCCGAGGAAAAAGCAAAATATTAGTTTGACAAAATTTCTTCATGAAGATATGGATTTTGTGAAACGGGATTTTTCAATGGCGGGTAGCCGTATGGGCCGATATGTGTTTGACAAAGTGCTGCGGATTGTAAAATTCTACACCTCGGATGTTGGAGATGGTTTTACATCACAAGATCCATGTTTGGTTTTCCCAGCCAAAGATTGGTTTTTGTTTTTTAATTACATATGGAGGGATTTGAACGATTGTGGTGATGATCCACTATACATCGCTGAGTGGGATGGTGTGATTGGTGACACTAGATTTCGTGTAGTTGGGGATCATAGTAAAAAGCTGCCGGACGACTGTGTTTATATTTTTTGCTGCAACGATAAGACAAAACTCCGTGAGCGTGCATGGCCTATTCCAGAGTCTGAGCACCACATGTGCTACGACATGAAGTTCTTGTTTCAATGGAAGGATGTTAGTGTGATCGACGACATTTTTACCTGTATCGACAAGATGTTTAGATGGTGTGATATGTATGACCGGTACAGTTCTGTGAAGGTGCAGTTGTTTCACCCCGAACAGGGCGTTACCAGCTCTGAAGACCGCCTCTTAACCCCGCCCACATATTACAACCATTAAAAACGTCGGTAAAATCTGATACAACTCACAACATTCATGCGACATGTCTCAAGAAACTACGCCAGTCTACTGCTGCAACAACGCAGTACCAGAGACCGCTCTGGCAATGCCTGATGACAATGCTACACCGTTGGAGCCCCTCCCACAACAATCAGACAACTGGCTGGATAAGTTCTGCATGGATCTGGGGTATCACAACCTGACATTTCTCACATCTCCGTACGGCAACACCGGAACAAGTGTTGGAGCTGCGGCCTATGCTGGTGTTGACGACACAGACAGCTGTATCCGCCTCGATGGATTCAAGATCATAAAGGCGACAGTCGTGATCCTTCTGGAACATCTCATCAACACAAAGCTGAAAGAACTCTGCGCTGGATGTGAAGTAGACCATCCAAGTCAGATTAGACATTCCTGCCTGTTTGAACCGGGTCCCTATTTCTTTGATGCGTACTTTGAGGAGTTGACCCGTAACCTGGTTAAGCCTGAACTTAAACACATTGTCGCTCAAGCGCTGAGCCGATGTGGTTTGAGAGTTCACCCTCAGAGGATTCAGGGTTCTGTGGATGCCATTTTACACGATCTGCGTGACGAGGTTTACATTGTGGAGAAACTTCGTGAAGTCAGAGAAAAAATCGTGGACGCCGGGAGTGAGCAAATTGTCTACGACGCTGTGGACAGCTGGAAAGGGTTTGTTCAAGTAGACCGTGTGTAAGACTGACATGGGGAACACGTGCTTCGTGGCGGGGATAACAAAGTGTCTGCTTAAAAGACGTATTAGATGCGAGATGACGAGTATGCTGTATATGGTTATTAACGACAGTCACGATGTCTCTATCACTGTAAACAGATGTGGTGTTGATACCAAACGTTTTACAAACCTCAAGAAACAGATGTCATTTGTGAGAACAATGTCAAATGATTGGTTAGATATGATGCGTATGTGCATTAACACAGGCGAACCGATTTGTCTAACTATCAGAAAAATATTAGATCTGATGACTGAATGTGGTCGTTGTATCAGAATAGCTGACTTATTGTGTATGTGTGCATATGTAACAGATTTATGTGTAGTCATGTTGTCAAGAGATGACCAGACCGATGTTTGTGTAATTATTGACACTCTGGTTGATTACATTCTTGAGAAAAACATTGCAATCTGTATAAAATTTCTACACTACATTGATGATGTATAACACTATTGTTTTCTTTCACTGTTTGAGAAATAAAAAACCATCTCACCAAGTCAATCTGTGTTATTCGTTTGTGGAGACTGAGGTGACAATATGTCAGAGGAAATGAAAAAGACGTATTATACGCCATCTAACCCCGGTTCTTTAGGTGGTAAAAAACGTTTAAAAGATGCTGTTTTAAAAGAAATGGGGGTCCGTTTAACTGATAAAGAGGTTTCAGACTGGCTCGCAGGTGAGGACGCCTACACGCTACACAGAACAGCCCCTGTGAAATACAAAAGGAATCGTGTGTTTGTCTATGGTATTGATATGCAGTTCCAAGCCGATCTAGTTGATATGTCGGCATATTCGAAGGAAAATGATAACAATAATTTTCTACTGACATGTATCGATCTGTTTAGCAAGTACGTGTGGACCCGTGTGTTAAAAAACAAGAGCGGTGTAGCGGTCAGTAAGGCTTTTGAATCCATACTGAAAGAGGGCCGTATACCACAACGATTACAGACTGATAAAGGAACGGAATTTTACAATAAGCATTTTCAAAATCTAATGAGAAAATACATAATACATTTTGCAACACCAAATGATTTAAAGCGTGCGTTTGTCGAGCGTTTAACAACAGAACCAAAAAAAAATGTGAAGATATTTATACAGCTACACTACAAAAACTCAACGGTATCGACATTCTACAAGACATAGACATCACGCAAGGATACAACGCCAGCTATCACAGAAGTTATCAGACAATTTGATGTGTGTGTGAAAAAAGTATCCGATGTGTTACAAACCTATAACATATATAGGAAAAAAACATATAAACCATTCATATTATTTAAATAAATAAATTACAAAATTGGTGTTTGTAGATATGGTTAAGAAAACCGTTTGATAAAAATGAAAAGGAGATGAGGAGGAAAGAGTTTTTCACCATTACGGTTTGTATCCCCCACCAGTTATGAATTATGTATTATGTATTATAACGAACAACCAAACTAATGAAATCCATGGTAAAGGGAACACTTCTGTAACGTATGCACCCCACCAAGCAGATATAAATGGGGGTTTCTACACCTTGTATATATACACTGATATAATAGAGTATCAATCAGTCGGTGACCACCATGTCCCGCTACTGCGGTGTGTACATATAGATGGTGAGAACAACATGAATGTTAGTATTAGATACGACAGGCCACATTACGTATCGGTCAACAAATCGTCCATCACTGAGATAAGTATACAAGTGAAAGACGATCAGAATCAAGACGTACCTTTTAGCTACGGGAAGGTGACTGCTAAACTTCACTTCAGACCTGTGAAACAGAGTATTTTTTAATAAAGGTTAGAAAAAAAAAGAGAAAAATGGTATATTACAACAATCACAATGTCGACCCCATGCGCTATGTGGCGTATTACCAGAATCAGGCAGGGAATGGGCTCCCCGGCTATGCAGGAGGCGGTGTCATGTATGGATCCGGTTTGGGTGGGCTTTTTCGAGGGTTCTTTAGAATGGCAATACCACTACTAAAGCGTGGTTTTAGTATAGCCAAACCACATCTTAAATCAGCGGCAAAAAACATACTAAGTGATGTTGTTAGCAATACATTATCACGGTCTTTTAATAACAATGAGACTCAAGATGGGTCCGGACTTATGGTGATGGCTCGCAAAACCGCTTCTAGACCACCGGGAGTACGTAGGAGTGGCCAGACACAGAAGAAAACAAAACGTACTCAGAAGAAATCGCCAGTTGTAAAACGCAAGCGTAAGGAGACAACAAAGGGTGCTACATCAAAAAGAGCAAAGAGATCTGTTAAAACAATATTTTAGAACATGGCCCTACTACACAGCATGTCTGAAGAATGTTTAAAAACGGAGTTGGATCTGTTTACAGTACCGCTGACACAAAACCGCTATTGAAAAAAATACCTATATAGAAGTACCACCGTTATCGGCAATATCGGATTCATCACCTCTGGAGTTTTTTATCGCCGGGACCGGGGATTCTTATCTCGATTTAAATAATACTATGCTGTTTTTACGACTCAAGATTACTAATCCTAATGGCGCCGATATCGCAGACGGAGACCCTGTAGGTCTCATTAACTACCCAGGAGCGACAATATTTTCGCAGGTGGATGTATCGCTTGGGGATCGCCTTATATCACAGAGTTCTAGTACATACCCTTATCGCTGTATAATAGAATGTCTTACCAATTATGGTAAGGACACCCTTGAAACAGTTTTCTCTGCAGGACTCTTTTATAAAGACACAGCCGGTCATATGGATGCCACGGACCCTGCTGGCGGGAATCATGGATTGATGAAGAGAGCAGCCTTTACCAACGCCAGTAATGTGGTCGAACTACTCACACCAGTTCACAGTGACATCTTCTTTCAAGACAAACTTTTAATTTCGGGTCTTGACGTGAGACTACGTCTTACCAGAGCTAAAGATGAATTCTGCTTAATGAGGAATAATGCTACGGCCTATAAACTAAACATCCTAACAGCGTCGCTATTTGTGAAAAAAGTGTCTGTGTCACCAGCTGTGAGACTGGGTCACGCACAAGCACTGCTCACAACTACAGCCAAGTACCCCATAGACAGGGTGTGTCTGAAAACTTTCTCAATACCTGCGGGCTCGCGTGTCTGCAATCAGGAAAACTTGTTCTTAGGAACCCTACCAAAATCAGTGGTCCTGGCGATGGTTGATAATGATGCATTCTCTGGGTCGTATAATAAAAATCCATTTACATTTAAAAACTATGACCTGGAATTTCTAGCCATCTATGTGGATGGTCAGCAACACCCCGCAAAGCCTTTCCAACCTGAATATGAAAACGGTTCTGCAGTTCGGGAGTTTTACCAGCTAGCGCTGGCTTCCGGAAGACATCTGAAAAATCAAGCAATGTGTATTGATAGGGAAGACTTTCTGCACGGCTATACACTCTACGCATTCAACTTTACACCAGACGAGGAGTGTAGCCAGCATGTATCACTTATCAAGAGTGGAAATATTAGACTAGAAGTCCGTTTTAGACAACCGCTACCCAGAACTATAAATCTTGTTATTTATTCTGTCTTTGACAGTTTACTGGAAGTGTCAAACCGACGACAGGTACTGGTTGATTACTATTAACGCATAAAATGAACACAGTACAGCTGGAGTCTATCATGGATAAGGTTTCATGCAATACACATTTTCTCGGTGTGTTACCGTGTGACTATTTACCAAAAAACCTTTTAAGAAAATTACCGTCAATGGTCATTATTAACACACACACATCAGGTCTCCCCGGTGAACACTGGCTGGCCGTCTACATAAAGGAGGATGGCGTAGGATGTTTTTTCGACAGTTTTGGTAATAAACCAGATCACCACCGTTTTCCACCGGTTATCAAAAACTTTTTAAGTCTCAATTCTAAGGTGGTACAATATTCAACTGTTCAAGTCCAGGATTATTCATCAGACACATGCGGTCAGCATTGTGTGTTCTTTCTCTACCACATGGCAAAAGGGTTTGATTACGAGCATGTGTTGAAATTGTATAGTGATGATTGTATTAAAAATGACAAAAAGGTGTCAGTATTTGTGAAAAAACTAAAACAATCTCGATGTAATGAAAATGTTTTCAAGTGTGTTCAGTGTGTGCAAACAGGTGAGATGTTCATGTCTCATACCTGATTTCAATAAAAACTTTAAATACATTTTTTCTTCATTTGTCTTTTTTTTTATTATTATTATTATACACAATATCATCAATACAGACAATGATAAATGATAACACAATACACAGACAGTCTTAGATTAAAAAATAAAATAAAATAAAAAGTACAGAAGTCTAAGCTTAAAAACTTAACCACTTTCCACGATCAAGAATGGGGGATTTGAACACATTGTCTTCGGAATAATTTGAATGTACTGATGGAGTAGATGGATACATTTTCTGTTTTTTACTCTTCTTCTTAGATGACACTGGTCCTGCCGGTGCCGATTTGGTTTTGAAAGAGTTAATTGTGTGTCTGACATGTTGATTTGGCACCATGGTATATGGTAAATTTAGATCCGCAAAAGCCTCCAGAAACTCATACCATCCAGTAGGTCTCCGCTCAACAGAAATCTTATGTGGTGCTGTGATGTTTTTTAGCAAATCAAGCATGTGTGAACCAGGGATCCTTCTCCCTTTAAACACAAACTCCCCCGTCTCAGTCCATGAAGTAACATCTTTAGTTTTAGACATTTTATCTAAAATGTAGCGCACATTTTTCATACACTTCTCTGGAACGTTCTTTAAAATCTCTTCTGAAACAGTGTCTAAAGCATCTTGAACACTCTCGTTGACTGTCGGGGGTGTACCATCTTTTTCAATACGATCAGGTTGAGGTAAACTTAATGTTAAGGTTGCTGTCTCCCGATCCCCCTGTTTAGCAATTGTTAAAAACCTTTGCAAAACAGCGGTGTACATTTTAGCTTTTTCATGGGGGTCCAGATCAGACCTTTGTAAGATGTTTCTTATAGTAATGTCCAAATCATTCTCCACAGCCTGATGAATAGACTCACGGGTGTTAGAGTTTCTCAGCTTATCCAACTGTTGTTGTGGAACTAAAAACATTTTCTCTGCATACTCCATCACCAAACTTATTTAGATGTAATTAAGCTGGTTATAAAGGGAATCACAACGCTTAATAGGGGTAAAAGAAATCCGCCTTGTTGGTTGATTAGCTGTCTTTTCCTTCTGACACCAACCTTCTTATCTGCTACAATTTTGATGTTGGATCTTTTTCTCTTTAGTCGACGATATTGTTGCGGTGTAAGTGGAATATTTCCATGGAGTACATTAAGAGCCACTTCACACAATGTTACAACGAGCTCATCTGTGGCACCATCTAAAATAACACGTCTTTGTTTGGGTGTTGCTTTTAATAGAAGTTTTAAAAGTGGTAGATTTCTTAAAAGTCTTGCAGACATTTTCCAACAATGTCAGTGTTTTCTTTTCTGAATATATACGACAGGATGTTTCGAGAGTAGATCAGATCTGAGACGATACTGCTCTGGTGTTGTTGCTTTAAAGTCTATCAATAAGTGTCCGAATGGAGTGCTGGTGGCATCTTGATAACATTCCATGAAAAATTTAGTGTTTCGTGGATACATTTGGCGTGCTAACACATTAATCTGGGTGTTGTCTCGGGGGTTTTTAAACAGGACCAGATAATTTGTGTTCAAACTGATTGTTCTACTGGACAAAATAAGTTTTGCACGATATACAAAGCACTCATATTTCTGTGATGAACATAATTTGTAAACAGTCGTTCAACCTCAGTGTTATTACATGCGTCACGCATACAATCGTCCAATATTAATAAATTTGTTTTGTCGGGTGGAAACAAATGGGGGTCATTCAGACTCTGAGGGATTCCTTCAATAAATTTAATATCATACAATTTCAATAATTCGTCGTATTGGTTTTGCCAACAGTCATAGATAAAGATGATTTTGTCTATCTTTTTAGAGATCATCCTGTTAACATTTTCTAATAACGTTTTTACAAAAAATGTTTTCCCAGAGTTTGATGGCCCACATAATATGCAGGAAAATGGAAACTGTAACCTAAAATCAAAACCATCCGTGTCACGTACCCCCCGATGATCAAAAATGATGTCAGAAGCCATAAGGTAGTGTGGTAAAGTCCGGCAGCAATACACGTTTCGTGTACACCACTTTGAATTTTTTCACAATTGACTTGTTGTGCAGTGTCAGTTGCTTTTTATTCACTATACTGTCATTGTGTGCTAGAATATAATTATCGCAACCCCGCCCACTCACATACTGATCAACTAGCTCAATCAATGTGTCAAGCCTAATGGCCTCAGAGTTTACAGCATTTAGTGTAATACCTTTAGCTTTCATACAGACCTTACCCTCCGCCGTACGATATCCATAGCTTTTTGGGCCACTTGAACAGAATTCCACTATGTGGTCTGTACCCCCGACCTCGTCGGTGAGTTCACCGAGGTATGGACCGAGTGGTGGTTCGTATTCACCATCTTTGGTGGTGAAAACTAAAGAGTCGGTATCGCAATAAAGAATTCTATCGCCCAGTCTATCCATAAGATCATAAAGCTCTAACCGAGCATGGGCTGTTGTAAAAGCACCAAGAAAGACATTGATGTCGCGGGTCTGACAACCTTTCCCATTTGCGTAAGTCCATTGAACAAGTGCAACAGTGTCTGACACAAATGAAAAATGCTTGATCTCATATTCGGGGTTAAAAATATGCCGTGCAAACTGTTCGGCGTCTGTAAGTATTACTGTGGTTGCCAGGTGTTCGCGCATAGAGAACCGCCCCCAAAGTGAATTCAGCACGAGCTTCGCTATGGATCTACGTGCGGCATTAAACTCAATTTTATCCAGATTCAATCTTATTCCCTCCTTCTCAAAATAATCTCTGACATAAGATTCTTTGTCGGCATCGGTGACAACATCTTTTGGAAACCCCGAACTCTCCTGTTTGAATTGTAAAAATGTTTTAACGTAATCACAAAACAGTGTGTCGGACCGTTGGGGAAAATGCCACACCTCGTCAATTTTTGTCACTACATAACCCTTCTCAACTGCTTTTAACAGTTCGATACTAACCCAGCAGCCATGTATGACTCTTTCTTCATCAGTGTGTACACACGCGTGAGTCTGATTCTGTTGTTCTGCACATGTCCTGCAGAGTGGAAACATAAGTTTTCCATCGCTTCTGAATGGCAGTACGGGGTGAAGTAATTTCCTTGGCGGTAGTACAGTTGCCATAACTAACCCGTAATATTCTTCAAGGTTTTGAAAATCCTTGTAGATTATTTCAGGATGACCAACTGGGTAGCATTTTCGAGCCTGGCAGAATGGATATAGGCTTGTGAAATCAAAATAACGAATGCGTTCACCCTCTGTGACTTTGTGGTATAGTTTTAAAGCGTTAGTGCGTCCACCAAACAGTGCTTCACGAGGTTTCAATCTTTGTGGATGTTTGTAAGTGGACATGAATTCCATCACGGACGCATCAGTCTGTTTAGCGTGAATCCAGTCACACTCCCAAATCGCTTCGACCTGAACTCCGTATGCGTGTTCTAAAATTTCAAACTTATCGTCGCATTGTCGTCTGAGAACAGCATATGGCACTTTTGTTAATGGGTTTAGATCACAGGGGTTATAACAACGTTCACACCCATGAAAAAAACACCCGAGAAATTCAAATGCTTTTTTACCATTACCGCTATCATGGAAGCCATCCACATAGTATTTCCCAATAGATACTTCACCACGATTCAGCGCGTGTTGAACATCTATGTTCCGTGATTTTTGGATGTATTCAAGCCATTCAATTGAAATGTTTGAATACGTCTTGTTCTGATTGGTGTACGCATCGTTACGTGTTAGAGCTATAGTGTCTTTTGGTATATAGTGTGTTTTATAGATGGCCATACATGTCGATGCTAACGTTGTGTAATGAAATGGATCAATGCCTGCGGACAGAATGAATTCTTCACGGTACTTCATACATGCCTCTCTCAACAAAACAACATCGTTTTTACCGTAGCACGCCAGTTCTTTTTTAAAATCAAACACATCGTCAGACACTGTGCTGTACCACTCATCAAACGTAACCCTCTCTTGGTTTGACATTGTCGCATATCCGTAAAACTTCTTATCAGGGTAGCGGCCTATGTATGTTTCATTCTCAACACGGTTAAAGTGATGTGGAAAATAACCTTTCTCGGTGTTGGTCAGATTAAATGCTACAGGTGTCTTAGCCAAACGCATGGGTATGAAAGAGTAACTGTCAATAAACCGCTGCTTGAATGCATCATCAAACATTAAGATTAGACGACAACCCTGCATCGTTATTTTAGGAGCAATACCCATCTTAGTAAAATACTCCAATAGTATGAAATTGTCAAAACCGGACGCATTATGTGCAATCCATGTGAAATTACGATAACGAGGACGTCTAAACTTTTTAATAAGACGATCCACACAGTCTGGTCCTTCAGCCACAAACTCTTCACCAGCAAAGGTAATAGCGCACACAAAATTGGCAACGTGTCGTCCATTTTCATATCGGGTCTCAAAATCATAGAAGATGTAACGATCATCTGGTTTCTCAATCTTAACAGGTTGAATAAAGCATTGATGCACACCATCTGCGATCAAATGTTCACCACAGTGGACACATTGTTCGGCAGCACAACGATGTGGCTTCGGCTTAGTACCGCTTACGTGATAACGTCTATTACATTTACCACAATATTTGGTTACGTCGCACTGTGGATGCTGCATACCCGGGGGCGGTTTTTTATGCATCTCAAAACAATAGTCAGACTTGCAGTACCGCAGACAATCACCGCAATGTTTTGGCTTTTTAGGCTGTCTGTAACAATCAGGTGCATTACAAACATCACAAACGTACTGACATCTATGATCTCTTCTACACGTGAAACCCTGATAGCAAAATTCGCACACGTACGGCGTGCCAATAAACGCACATAAGTTTTTAATCATAAAATAGTGATTGTCATGTAGATACAAAAACACTGTTTTGGGATGTGGTTCGTCTGTGTTCATGTACTTTTCCAACCCGCCAGCATCAGTCCTATAGAAGACTACTATTTTAACATTCAACAGACGTTCAAACTGCACAATGTCTTTAAGCGTGATCTCACGTTGAACCGTATATCCGGCGGACATCTGTATTGATGACGCTACAGATTCTAGCTCTGTATGAGGTTTATGGGGATTTAGGTAATGGGCCATACAGATTGCAAAACATAGCTTGTTTGAAATGTTCATGGGGCAAAACAGATTGAGTCTGTTTTTACTAATCACCTGATTATGGGCTAAATCCCGTAACTTTCTATAAGCGCCCCCACGTTTACATCTTGCTATCGATACCCTTAAATTCAAACTCTCATCAAACTGCACATCAGCATTGCTCTGCATAATTTTCTCAAGTTGGTTTGTAAACAGCTCTACAGCATGATCATCGCTACCCGACAAGATTGTGTTAACATCAGATGTCAGACTCGGCCCCCTCAATGTAATGCTGATTAAACTATCGTCACCACCTAATAATCTGGAAAACGCCACAATTTCAGAAAGGGTGTTATGTAAAAACACAGTGTAGGCTGCTAAATCTGTGGAGGCAATTTCCCTCAGATTTATAAGCCTGTGGATCTCCAGACCATTGAACCGCCTTCGTGGAAGCACAGTGTACCCATCAACATCGCCACCATCTCTAATTAGCGTTTGTATATCACTATGTGTGAGACCCATGTTGGGGGCATCAGCGTCGAGTGTACGGCGTGACTGGGTATCTGTACCCCATCCCGACTGGCTGGGTGATACAACATAATCAAAATCGGAATCTGATTCATGTGTAGGATCTAACACCTCTTCTGTATGATGGTAATTTTCAAATTGTTCAAAATTAATATCTGGTTCTGGTTCAGGGTCTGACATTGATGTCACCATGTTTAGTAATTCTAATAACGTGTCTGTTGTAGACTGGGGTCTGTTAATTTCCTCCATCGTGCGTATTAAATGGCGCAATGTTTCGGCATTACTGCAATGTTCGAGTGGCACCATGTCACCATCGTCATGTTTAAACCTAGTTACAGGGACTTGACCACACTCAATTGGTTCCCGACATCGTTTTGCCATTTTAAAATTTTTCTTTTTTATTTAAAAAAAGATAAAAAGTCACACACACTGTGTACACTTCAATGAACTATGACCAAAAAAAAAAAAAAAAAAAAAACAAAAAAAAAAAAAACATAAATCTACCCGACATCATCTACACATACCGCCTAAATCACATTCACAGTTGGTCATTAATTAAATAGAAATAGGATGATTGCACATCACACATTGTGTAAAAAACACATTTACAACTCACCCAGATTTCTTTTTAAGTGCAACGACAACCTGCTTCATTACATCTGTTCCTAGTCTTTGATCTCGGCCTATTTGTTGGAGCAGTCCATTCTGCAACCGCTGTCCAGCGATGATTTGTTTAATCCATATACTTTGTTGTTGTTGTTGTTGCGTCGATGAAGTAGAGTGTTTGTGAATCTCCTTCTTTACCCCATACACATTTACACACCGAATGTTAAAAATAACAAAAACTAAGTGAGGGCTAAAAACCCTAAAAAATCACATTTTGATTTTAGCTAGATCTTATACTACAGCTGTGTTTATATACTTTTTAGAATCTAAAATGACTCCATGCATACACACATACCAGCCAGTGTCGTGAACGTTAGTCTCGGCCTCTTACGTTCCGGAGTCTGCGGTATAAACCCGTCGTCTACAGATCCGACAGCCTGACGTGACGCTTTCGGATGATTATCCGCAATAGCATTACGTTTGATCTGGGTTTTCGCTACTAAACCGCTGTAACCAGCATTCTCCGTACCCCCACTGCATCCAGACACACCGATTCCATTCACAAGTTTCGATAATCCTTCTGGAAACATACATAATAATGATTTTTTTCTTTCTTTTAAAAATACATATTTTCCGATACATCATAACACTGTTGATAATACTTGTTTACAAAACACTTACTAAGGGGTTGAATGTATGTACTTTCGCGCGAGGATCCTTGGACTGACACAGTGTTCTCAGGGTTTGGATCAGCTGATTACGATATATATTAAAAAAAACAAAAAAAGTACACACATGTATTACACACAATTCAATACGATATATATATATATATATATATATATATATATATATAATAATAATTTGTTCAGACATAAGGTAAATCGACAAAATCATGTGAATAATCATGTTTACATCAACATACCGGGCTTTGGTTTGCATGTAGCCACTTGCTTTGGGCCTCCTGACAGTGATTTAAAACATATACTATGATTACACATAGTCGCGAGACACACATCATGCAGCATGAAACTTAATTACAACATACTTACCGCTGGCATAACCCAAGTATGCTAAATCGTCGATAATCTTGGCATAATTCGCTCCGTTCGTATCACCTGAGGTATATAGAACCTGTTTAAGTAACGCAATAGAACAGTGACTCGCGAATACACGAATAAACGTTCTTATTAATAATAATAATAATAATAATAATAATAAATGATTAAATAAAACACTTACTATTGCGAGAAGCATCCATAGTCTCCAATAATGTATACACGTGTTTCCAGTAACAAACGAGCAGTGGAAAAGAAAAATTTTGCGAACAAAGATAAGTTTCACAGCCTCCGTATACGACCTGGTTGGGTAACGAACTAAACTAGCGCCAACGTTCAAAAGTGTTTAAAATGTTAGGTGACTACAACTTTATTAACATGCATAAACACGCCCTTTCCAACTCAAACGGTTACCGCATCAAGCTATCACACACATACACACACACACGCACACGCACACACACACACACACACACACACGCACACACATTTGTTCTAAAAAGATCACACAAACACATTATTTAAATAACATCTAGACATTGTAGTGTGAGAGTAGCGGGTCTACAGCCTTAACTCAATTAAAACGTACTGAAATCAACGTCCACACCAGTTCCGTGCCGAGGCGTCGACATGGTGTGAAACTAACTCTAATGTCTCTTGAGATTCAAACGATCATCGGAACCGCTGTCGCAGACATAACACCTTTTTTGACCCTTCAGACTGGAAGGAGCCACCATGGCAGGAAGGAATTATCAAATTACTATCAAAGTCATTCTTAAATCTGTTTGATCTGTTTTGTCTTTTTTAACACATCCTGAAGTCTTCAGGGGCAGTCACGTAGACACGTCACAAACGTGGGACCACATGTTACCCCATACCATAAATTAACTAACAGATGGTTGCTCTGACCTGTCACATGTCAACCTGTCAACCTGTCAGCCTGTCAACCCTGTCACTCCATCTGGGAGTTATGATCCGGATATAAAACTGTCATAAAGGGCAATAAATCAATCAAAAGTGACACAAGGTATATGTAAATACTACTTTCATATCTTATATTTTGCTCTGTGCAATGCAACAGCACATGTGTTTTCTCTTCATTGCACAAGCAAATGAAATGCATCTATGCAATTGTGCATTATCTCTTCAAAATAGCATATATGTTAACTCCATGCACAGCAGAATGAATTAATGCTGATACACTTAGTCTTTTTTCTGAAAAATGGTGCATGCTCAGAAAAACAACTAATTCAAAATTCCTCCGTGTGAACCATTGCATTGATGCACTTTATTTCGTTGTGCAATGAAGAGAAAACACATGTGCTGTTGCATTGCACAGAGCAAAATATAAGATATGAACTTGTTGCTTTGCATAGCATATAACAAATAACTCATTCCATTTAAAACTTACAACTTTCCTCTGTGACTTAATTTGATGTTACGTCTGCCATAAAGCAGTCAATTGACTGCATGGTTCATTTGGAGCGCATTCACGTGAGGGGAACATCCTTATAACTTCAAGCCGCCTACCTCACACTCTCTCCGGCTTGAGCAGAGAACACACCGCATGGTTGAAACGGAGTAATTTTGACACTTAGTCGTTTTTCTGAGCGTGCACCATTTTTCAGAAAAACGACTAAGTGTATCAGCATTAATTCATTCTGCTGTGCATGGAGTTAACATGTATGCTATTTTGAAGAGATAATGCAAAATTGCATTGATGCACTTTATTTGGTTGTGCAATGAAGAGAAAACCTCTTCAAATGATCCAGAACGCTGCTGCTCGTCTTGTCTTCAACGAGCCTAAGAGAGCCCACGTCACGCCCCTCTTCATCTCTCTGCACTGGCTACCCCTCGCTGCTCGCATCAAGTTCAAAGCGCTGATGCTTGCTTACAGATCCACCACAGGCTCTGCACCTTCCTACCTCCACACACTGCTACAACGCTATGTCCCCACCAGAAGCCTGCGATCACTAAAGGAGCGTAGGCTTCTGGTACCGTCACAGAGAGGCACAAAATCACTCTCCAGAACATTCTCCTTCACTGCTCCCTGCTGGTGGAATGATCTCCCTACTTTCATCAGGAACGCAGAATCCCTGGCAATATTCAAGAGACAGCTGAAAACTCACCTCTTCCGTGAACACTTGATCCCCTCATAAAAAAAATAAATAAATAAAAATAAAAAAAAAAACCTTTCCTTCCCTTTTCCATTCCTACTCTAGCTTATGGTACTGAGCAATGTATGAAACTTGTATTGTGAGCACTTCCTGTGTTATTTGCCAATTCATGAAGAATCGCTTGTTTGTTTTCCTCACTTGTTAGTCGCTTTGGATAAAAGCGTCTGCTAAATGACTAAATGTAATGTAAATGTAAAACACATGTGCTGTTGCATTGCACAGAACGGAGTAATTTTGACACTTAGTCGTTTTTCTGAGCATGCACCATTTTTCAGAAATACGGCTAAGTGTACCAGCATTAATTCATTCTGCTTTGAATGGAGTTAACATATACACTATTTTGAAGAGATAATGCAAAATTGCATTTATGCACTTTATTTCGTTGTGCAATGAAGAGAAAACACATGTGCTGTTGCATTGCACAGAACGGAGTAATTTTGACACTTAGTCGTTTTTCTGAGCGTGCACCATTTTTCAGAAAAACGACTAAGTGTATCAGCATTATTCATTCTTCTGTGCATGGAGTTAACATATATGCTATTTTGAAGAGATAATGCAAAATTGCATTGATGCACTTTATTTCGTTGTGCAATGAAGAGAAAACACATGTGCTGTTGCATTGCACAGAACGGAGTAATTTTGACACTTAGTCGTTTTTCTGAGCGTGCACCATTTTTCAGAAAAACGACTAAGTGTATCAGCATTATTCATTCTTCTGTGCATGGAGTTAACATATATGCTATTTTGAAGAGATAATGCAAAATTGCATTGATGCACTTTATTTCGTTGTGCAATGAAGAGAAAACACATGTGCTGTTGCCTTGCACTGAACGGAGTAATTTTGACACTTAGTCGTTTTTCTGAGCGTGCACCATTTTTCAGAAAAACGACTAAGTGTATTAGCATTATTCATTCTGCTGTGCATGGAGTTAACATATATGCTATTTTGAAGAGATAATGCAATATTGCATTGATGCACTTTATTTGGTTGTGCAATGAAGAGAAAACCTCTTCAAATGATCCAGAACGCTGCTGCTCGTCTTGTCTTCAACGAGCCTAAGAGAGCCCACGTCACGCCCCTCTTCATCTCTCTGCACTGGCTACCCCTCGCTGCTCGCATCAAGTTCAAAGCGCTGATGCTTGCTTACAGATCCACCACAGGCTCTGCACCTTCCTACCTCCACACACTGCTACAACGCTATGTCCCCACCAGAAGCCTGCGATCACTAAAGGAGCGTAGGCTTCTGGTACCGTCACAGAGAGGCACAAAATCACTCTCCAGAACATTCTCCTTCACTGCTCCCTGCTGGTGGAATGATCTCCCTACTTTCATCAGGAACGCAGAATCCCTGGCAATATTCAAGAGACAGCTGCAAACTCACCTCTTCCGTGAACACTTGATCCCCTCATAAAAAAAAAAAAATAAATAAAAATAAAAAAAAACCCTTTCCTTCCCTTTTCCATTCCTACTCTAGCTTATGGTACTGAGCAATGTATGAAACTTGTATTGTGAGCACTTCCTGTGTTATTTGCCAATTCATGAAGAATCGCTTGTTTGTTTTCCTCACTTGTTAGTCGCTTTGGATAAAAGCGTCTGCTAAATGACTAAATGTAATGTAAATGTAAAACACATGTGCTGTTGCATTGCACAGAACGGAGTAATTTTGACACTTAGTCGTTTTTCTGAGCATGCACCATTTTTCAGAAATACGGCTAAGTGTACCAGCATTAATTCATTCTGCTTTGAATGGAGTTAACATATACACTATTTTGAAGAGATAATGCAAAATTGCATTTATGCACTTTATTTCGTTGTGCAATGAAGAGAAAACACATGTGCTGTTGCATTGCACAGAACGGAGTAATTTTGACACTTAGTCGTTTTTCTGAGCGTGCACCATTTTTCAGAAAAACGACTAAGTGTATCAGCATTATTCATTCTTCTGTGCATGGAGTTAACATATATGCTATTTTGAAGAGATAATGCAAAATTGCATTGATGCACTTTATTTCGTTGTGCAATGAAGAGAAAACACATGTGCTGTTGCATTGCACAGAACGGAGTAATTTTGACACTTAGTCGTTTTTCTGAGCGTGCACCATTTTTCAGAAAAACGACTAAGTGTATCAGCATTATTCATTCTTCTGTGCATGGAGTTAACATATATGCTATTTTGAAGAGATAATGCAAAATTGCATTGATGCACTTTATTTCGTTGTGCAATGAAGAGAAAACACATGTGCTGTTGCCTTGCACTGAACGGAGTAATTTTGACACTTAGTCGTTTTTCTGAGCGTGCACCATTTTTCAGAAAAACGACTAAGTGTATTAGCATTATTCATTCTGCTGTGCATGGAGTTAACATATATGCTATTTTGAAGAGATAATGCAATATTGCATTGATGCACTTTATTTCGTTGTGCAATGAAGAGAAAACACATGTGCTGTTGCATTGCACATAGCAAAATATAAGATATGAACTTGTTGATTTGCATAGCATATAACAAATAACTCATTCCATTTAAAACTTACAACTTTCCTCTGTGACTTAATCTGATGTTACGTCTGCCATACAGCAGTCAATTGACTGCATGGTTCATTTGGAGCGCATTCACATGAGGGGAACATCCCTACAACTTCAAGCCGCCTACCTCGCACTCTCTCCGGCTTGAGCAGAGAAACACACTGCATGGTTGAAACGGTGTAATTTTGACACTTAGTCGTTTTACTGAGCGTGCACCATTTTTCAGAAAAACGACTAAGTGTATCAGCATTATTCATTCTGCTGTGCATGGAGTTAACATGTATGCTATTTTGAAGAGATAATGCAAAATTGCATTGATGCACTTTATTTCGTTGTGCAATGAAGAGAAAACACATGTGCTGTTGCATTGCACAGAACGGAGTAATTTTGACACTTAGTCGTTCTTCTGAGCGTGCACCATTTTTCAGAAAAACGACTAAGTGTATCAGCATTATTCATTCTGCTGTGCATGGAGTTAACATGTATGCTATTTTGAAGAGATAATGCAAAATTGCATTGATGCACTTTATTTCGTTGTGCAATGAAGAGAAAACACATGTGCTGTTGCCTTGCACTGAACGGAGTAATTTTGACACTTAGTCGTTTTTCTGAGCGTGCACCATTTTTCAGAAAAACGACTGAGTGTATCAGCATTAATTCATTCTACTGTGCATGGAGTTAACATGTATGCTATTTTGAAGAGATAATGCAAAATTGCCTTGATGCACTTTATTTCGTTGTGCAATGAAGAGAAAACACATGTGCTGTTGCATTGCACAGAACGGAGTAATTTTGACACTTAGTCGTTTTTCTCAGCGTGCACCATTTTTCAGAAAAACGACTAAGTGTATCAGCATTAATTCATTCTGCTGTGCATGGAGTTAAGATGTATGCTATTTTGAAGAGATAATGCAAAATTGCATTGATGCACTTTATTTCGTTGTGCAATGAAGAGAAAACACATGTGCTGTTGCATTGCACAGAACGGAGTAATTTTGACACTTAGTCGTTTTTCTGAGCGTGCACCATTTTTCAGAAAAACGACTAAGTGTATCAGCATTAATTCATTCTTCTGTGCATGGAGTTAACATATATGCTATTTTGAAGAGATAATGCAAAATTGCATTGATGCACTTTATTTCGTTGTGCAATGAAGAGAAAACACATGTGCTGTTGCATTGCACAGAGCAAAATATAAGATATGAACTTGTTGATTTGCATAGCATATAACAAATAACTCATTCCATTTAAAACTTACAACTTTCCTCTGTGACTTAATTTGATGTTACGTCTGCCATACAGCAGTCAATTGACTGCATGGTTCATTTGGAGCGCATTCACATGAGGGGAACATCCCTACAACTTCAAGCCGCCTACCTCGCACTCTCTCCGGCTTGAGCAGAGAAACACACCGCATGGTTGAAATGGTGTAATTTTGACACTTAGTCGTTTTACTGAGCGTGCACCATTTTTCAGAAAAACGACTAAGTGTATCAGCATTATTCATTCCTCTGTGCATAGAGTTAACATATATGCTATTTTGAAGAGATAATGCAAAATTGCATTGATGCACTTTATTTCGTTGTGCAATGAAGAGAAAACCTCTTCAAATGATCCAGAACGCTGCTGCTCGTCTTGTCTTCAACGAGCCTAAGAGAGCCCACGTCACGCCCCTCTTCATCTCTCTGCACTGGCTACCCCTCGCTGCTCGCATCAAGTTCAAAGCGCTGATGCTTGCTTACAGATCCACCACAGGCTCTGCACCTTCCTACCTCCACACACTGCTACAACGCTATGTCCCCACCAGAAGCCTGCGATCACTAAAGGAGCGTAGGCTTCTGGTACCGTCACAGAGAGGCACAAAATCACTCTCCAGAACATTCTCCTTCACTGCTCCCTGCTGGTGGAATGATCTCCCTACTTTCATCAGGAACGCAGAATCCCTGGCAATATTCAAGAGACAGCTGAAAACTCACCTCTTCCGTGAACACTTGATCCCCTCATAAAAAAAATAAATAAATAAAAATAAAAAAAAAACCCTTTCCTTCCCTTTTCCATTCCTACTCTAGCTTATGGTACTGAGCAATGTATGAAACTTGTATTGTGAGCACTTCCTGTGTTATTTGCCAATTCATGAAGAATCGCTTGTTTGTTTTCCTCACTTGTTAGTCGCTTTGGATAAAAGCGTCTGCTAAATGACTAAATGTAATGTAAATGTAAAACACATGTGCTGTTGCATTGCACAGAACGGAGTAATTTTGACACTTAGTCGTTTTTCTGAGCATGCACCATTTTTCAGAAATACGGCTAAGTGTACCAGCATTAATTCATTCTGCTTTGAATGGAGTTAACATATACACTATTTTGAAGAGATAATGCAAAATTGCATTTATGCACTTTATTTCGTTGTGCAATGAAGAGAAAACACATGTGCTGTTGCATTGCACAGAACGGAGTAATTTTGACACTTAGTCGTTTTTCTGAGCGTGCACCATTTTTCAGAAAAACGACTAAGTGTATCAGCATTAATTCATTCTGCTGTGCATGGAGTTAAGATGTATGCTATTTTGAAGAGATAATGCAAAATTGCATTGATGCACTTTATTTCGTTGTGCAATGAAGAGAAAACACATGTGCTGTTGCATTGCACAGAACGGAGTAATTTTGACACTTAGTCGTTTTTCTGAGCGTGCACCATTTTTCAGAAAAACGACTAAGTGTATCAGCATTAATTCATTCTTCTGTGCATGGAGTTAACATATATGCTATTTTGAAGAGATAATGCAAAATTGCATTGATGCACTTTATTTCGTTGTGCAATGAAGAGAAAACACATGTGCTGTTGCATTGCACAGAGCAAAATATAAGATATGAACTTGTTGATTTGCATAGCATATAACAAATAACTCATTCCATTTAAAACTTACAACTTTCCTCTGTGACTTAATTTGATGTTACGTCTGCCATACAGCAGTCAATTGACTGCATGGTTCATTTGGAGCGCATTCACATGAGGGGAACATCCCTACAACTTCAAGCCGCCTACCTCGCACTCTCTCCGGCTTGAGCAGAGAAACACACCGCATGGTTGAAATGGTGTAATTTTGACACTTAGTCGTTTTACTGAGCGTGCACCATTTTTCAGAAAAACGACTAAGTGTATCAGCATTATTCATTCCTCTGTGCATAGAGTTAACATATATGCTATTTTGAAGAGATAATGCAAAATTGCATTGATGCACTTTATTTCGTTGTGCAATGAAGAGAAAACACATGTGCTGTTGCATTGCACAGAACGGAGTAATTTTGACACTTAGTCGTTTTTCTGAGCGTGCACCATTTTTCAGAAAAACGACTAAGTGAATCAGCATTATTCATTCTGCTGTGCATGGAGTTAACATATATGCTATTTTGAAGAGATAATGCAAAATTGCATTGATGCACTTTATTTCGTTGTGCAATGAAGAGAAAACACATGTGCTGTTGCATTGCACAGAACGGAGTAATTTTGACACTTAGTCGTTTTTCTGAGCGTGCACCATTTTTCAGAAAAACGACTAAGTGTATCAGCATTAATTCATTCTTCTGTGCATGGAGTTAACATATATGCTATTTTGAAGAGATAATGCAAAATTGCATTGATGCACTTTATTTCGTTGTGCAATGAAGAGAAAACACATCTGCTGTTGCATTGCACAGAGCAAAATATAAGATATGAACTTGTTGATTTGCATAGCATATAACAAATAACTCATTCCATTTAAAACTTACAACTTTCCTCTGTGACTTAATTTGATGTTACGTGTGCCATACAGCAGTCAATTGACTGCATGGTTCATTTGGAGCGCATTCACATGAGGGGAACATCCCTACAACTTCAAGCCGCCTACCTCGCACTCTCTCCGGCTTGAGCAGAGAAACACACCGCATGGTTGAAACGGTTGTAATTTTGACACGTAGTCGTTTTACTGAGCGTGCACCATTTTTCAGAAAAACGACTAAGTGTATCAGCATTATTCATTCTGCTGTGCATGGAGGTAACATGTATGCTATTTTGAAGAGATAATGCAAAATTGCATTGATGCACTTTATTTCGTTGTGCAATGAAGAGAAAACACATGTGCTGTTGCATTGCACAGAACGGAGTAATTTTGACACTTAGTCGTTCTTCTGAGCGTGCACCATTATTCAGAAAAACGACTAAGTGTATCAGCATTATTCATTCTGCTGTGCATGGAGTTAACATATGCTATTTTGAAGAGATAATGCAAAATTGCATTGATGCACTTTATTTCGTTGTGCAATGAAGAGAAAACACATGTGCTGTTGCATTGCACAGAACGGAGTAATTTTGACACTAAGTCGTTTTTCTGAGCGTGCACCATTTTTCAGAAAAACAACTAAGTGTATCAGCATTATTCATTCTGCTGTGCATGGAGTTAACATATATGCTATTTTGAAGAGATAATGCAAAATTGCATTGATGCACTTTATTTCGTTGTGCAATGAAGAGAAAACACATGTGCTGTTGCATTGCACAGAGCAAAATATAAGATATGAACTTGTTGATTTGCATAGCATATAACAAATAACTCATTCCATTTAAAACTTACAACTTTCCTCTGTGACTTAATTTGATGTTACGTCTGCCATACAGCAGTCAATTGACTGCATGGTTCATTTGGAGCGCATTCACATGAGGGGAACATCCCTACAACTTCAAGCCGCCTACCTCGCACTCTCTCCGGCTTGAGCAGAGAAACACACCGCATGGTTGAAACGGTGTAATTTTGACACTTAGTCGTTTTACTGAGCGTGCACCATTTTTCAGAAAAACGACGAAGTGTATCAGCATTATTCATTCTGCTGTGCATGGAGTTAACATGTATGCTATTTTGAAGAGATAATGCAAAATTGCATTGATGCACTTTATTTCGTTGTGCAATGAAGAGAAAACACATGTGCTGTTGCATTGCACAGAACGGAGTAATTTTGACACTTAGTTGTTTTTCTGAACGTGCACCATTTTTCAGAAAAACGACTAAGTGTATCAGCATTATTCATTCTGCTGTGCATGGAGTGAACATATATGCTATTTTGAAGAGATAATGCAAAATTGCATTGATGCACTTTATTTCGCTGTGCAATGAAGAGAAAACACATGTGCTGTTGCATTGCACAGAACGGAGTAATTTTGACACTTAGTTGTTTTTCTGAACGTGCACCATTTTTCAGAAAAACGACTAAGTGTATCAGCATTATTCATTCTGCTGTGCATGGAGTGAACATATATGCTATTTTGAAGAGATAATGCAAAATTGCATTGATGCACTTTATTTCGTTGTGCAATGAAGAGAAAACACATGTGCTGTTGCATTGCACAGAACGGAGTAATTTTGACACTTAGTCGTTTTTCTGAGCGTGCACTATTTTTCAGAAAAACGACTAAGTGTATCAGCATTATTCATTCTGCTGTGCATGGAGTTAACATGTATGCTATTTTGAAGAGATAATGCAAAATTGCATTGATGCACTTTATTTCGTTGTGCAATGAAGAGAAAACACATGTGTTGTTGCATTGCACAGAGCAAAATATAAGATATCAACTTGTTGATTTGCATAGCATATAACAAATAACTCATTCCATTTAAAACTTACAACTTTCCTCTGTGACTTAATTTGATGTTACGTCTGCCATACAGCAGTCAATTGACTCCATGGTTCATTTGGAGCGCATTCACATGAGGGGAACATCCCTACAACTTCAAGCCGCCTACCTCGCACTCTCTCCGGCTTGAGCAGAGAAACACACCGCATGGTTGAAACGGTGTAATTTTGACACTTAGTCGTTTTACTGAGCGTGCACCATTTTTCAGAAAAACGACTAAGTGTATCAGCATTATTCATTCTGCTGTGCATGGAGTTAACATGTATGCTATTTTGAAGAGATAATGCAAAATTGCATTGATGCACTTTATTTCGTTGTGCAATGAAGAGAAAACACATGTGCTGTTGCATTGCACAGAACGGAGTAATTTTGACACTTAGTCGTTCTTCTGAGCGTGCACCATTTTTCAGAAAAACGACTAAGTGTATCAGCATTATTCATTCTGCTGTGCATGGAGTTAACATATATGCTATTTTGAAGAGATAATGCAAAATTGCATTGATGCACTTTATTTCGTTGTGCAATGAAGAGAAAACACATGTGCTGTTGCATTGCACAGAATGGAGTAATTTTGACACTTAGTCGTTCTTCTGAGCGTGCACCATTTTTCAGAAAAACGACTAAGTGTATCAGCATTATTCATTCTGCTGTGCATGGAGTTAACATATATGCTATTTTGAAGAGATAATGCAAAATTGCATTGATGCACTTTATTTCGTTGTGCAATGAAGAGAAAATACATGTGCTGTTGCATTGCACAGAACGGAGTAATTTTGACACTTAGTCGTTTTTCTGAGCGTGCACCATTTTTCAGAAAAACGACTAAGTGAATCAGCATTATTCATTCTGCTGTGCATGGAGTTAACATATATGCTATTTTGAAGAGATAATGCAAAATTGCATTGATGCACTTTATTTCGTTGTGCAATGAAGAGAAAACACATGTGCTGTTTCATTGCACAGAACGGAGTAATTTTGACACTTAGTCGTTCTTCTGAGCGTGCACCATTTTTCAGAAAAACGACTAAGTGTATCAGCATTATTCATTCTGCTGTGCATGGAGTTAACATATATGCTATTTTGAAGAGATAATGCAAAATTGCATTGATGCACTTTATTTCGTTTTTCAATGAAGAGAAAACACATGTGCTGTTGCATTGCACAGAGCAAAATATAAGATATGAACTTGTTGATTTGCATAGCATATAACAAATAACTCATTCCATTTAAAACGTACAACTTTCCTCTGTGACTTAATTTGATGTTACGTCTGCCATACAGCAGTCAATTGACTGCATGGTTCATTTGGAGCGCATTCACATGAGGGGAACATCCCTACAACTTCAAGCCGCCTACCTCGCACTCTCTCCGGCTTGAGCAGAGAAACACACCGCATGGTTGAAACGGTGTAATTTTGACACTTAGTCGTTTTATTGAGCGTGCACCATTTTTCAGAAAAACGACTAAGTGTATCTGCATTATTCATTCTGCTGTGCATGGAGTTAACATGTATGCTATTTTGAAGAGATAATGCAAAATTGCATTGATGCACTTTATTTCGTTGTGCAATGAAGAGAAAACACATGTGCTGTTGCATTGCACAGAACGGAGTAATTTTGACACTTAGTCGTTTTTCTGAGCGTGCACCATTTTTCAGAAAAACGACTAAGTGTATCAGCATTATTCATTCTTCTGTGCATGGAGTTAACATGTATGCTATTTTGAAGAGATAATGCAAAATTGCATTGATGCACTTTATTTCGTTGTGCAATGAAGAGAAAACACATGTGCTGTTGCATTGCACAGAACGGAGTAATTTTGACACTTAGTCGTTCTTCTGAGCGTGCACCATTTTTCAGAAAAACGACTAAGTGTATCAGCATTATTCATTCTGCTGTGCATGGAGGTAACATATATGCTATTTTGAAGAGATAATGCAAAATTGCATTGATGCACTTTATTTCGTTGTGCAATGAAGAGAAAACACATGTGCTGTTGCCTTGCACTGAACGGAGTAATTTTGACACTTAGTCGTTTTTCTGAGCGTGCACCATTTTTCAGAAAAACGACTGAGTGTATCAGCATTAATTCATTCTGCTGTGCATGGAGTTAAGATGTATGCTATTTTGAAGAGATAATGCAAAATTGCCTTGATGCACTTTATTTCATTGTGCAATGAAGAGAAAACACATGTGCTGTTGCCTTGCACTGAACGGAGTAATTTTGACACTAAGTCGTTTTTCTGAGCGTGCACCATTTTTCAGAAAAACGACTAAGTGAATCAGCATTATTCATTCTGCTGTGCATGGAGTTAACATATATGCTATTTTGAAGAGATAATGCAAAATTGCATTGATGCACTTTATTTCGTTGTGCAATGAAGAGAAAACACATGTGCTGTTGCCTTGCACTGAACGGAGTAATTTTGACACTTAGTCGTTTTTCTGAGCGTGCACCATTTTTCAGAAAAACGACTAAGTGTATCAGCATTAATTCATTCTTCTGTGCATGGAGTTAACATATATGCTATTTTGAAGAGATAATGCAAAATTGCATTGATGCACTTTATTTCGTTGTGCAATGAAGAGAAAACACATGTGCTGTTGCATTGCACAGAACGGAGTATCTTTGACACTTAGTCGTTTTTCTGAGCGTGCACCATTTTTCAGAAAAACGACTAAGTGAATCAGCATTATTCATTCTGCTGTGCATGGAGTTAACATATATGCTATTTTGAAGAGATAATGCAAAATTGCATTGATGCACTTTATTTCGTTGTGCAATGAAGAGAAAACACATGTGCTGTTGCATTGCACAGAACGGAGTAATTTTGACACTAAGTCGTTTTTCTGAGCGTGCACCATTTTTCAGAAAAACGACTAAGTGTATCAGCATTAATTCATTCTGCTGTGCATGGAGTTAACATGTATGCTATTTTGAAGAGATAATGCAAAATTGCATTGATGCACTTTATTTCGTTGTGCAATGAAGAGAAAACACATGTGCTGTTGCATTGCACAGAGCAAAATATAAGATATGAACTTGTTGATTTGCATAGCATATAACAAATAACTCATTCCATTTAAAACGTACAACTTTCCTCTGTGACTTAATTTGATGTTACGTCTGCCATACAGCAGTCAATTGACTGCATGGTTCATTTGGAGCGCATTCACATGAGGGGAACATCCCTAAAACTTCAAGCCGCCTACCTCGCACTCTCTCCGGCTTGAGCAGAGAAACACACCGCATGGTTGAAACGGTGTAATTTTGACACTTAGTCGTTTTATTGAACGTGCACCATTTTTCAGAAAAACGACTAAGTGTATCAGCATTATTCATTCTGCTGTGCATGGAGTTAACATGTATGCTATTTTGAAGAGATAATGCAAAATTGCATTGATGCACTTTATTTCGTTGTGCAATGAAGAGAAAACACATGTGCTGTTGCATTGCACAGAACGGAGTAATTTTGACACTTAGTCGTTTTTCTGAGCGTGCACCATTTTTCAGAAAAACGACTAAGTGTATCAGCATTAATTCATTCTGCTGTGCATGGAGTTAAGATGTATGCTATTTTGAAGAGATAATGCAAAATTGCATTGATGCACTTTATTTCGTTGTGCAATGAAGAGAAAACACATGTGCTGTTGCATTGCACAGAACGGAGTAATTTTGACACTTAGTCGTTTTTCTGATTGTGCACCATTTTTCAGAAAAACGACTAAGTGTATCAGCATTAATTCATTCTGCTGTGCATGGAGTTAAGATGTATGCTATTTTGAAGAGATAATGCATAATTGCATTGATGCACTTTATTTCGTTGTGCAATGAAGAGAAAACACATGTGCGGTTGCCTTGCACTGAACAGAGTAATATTGACAATTAGTCGTTTTTCTGAGCGTGCACCATTTTTCAGAAAAACGACTAAGTGAATCAGCATTATTCATTCTGCTGTGCATGGAGTTAACATATATGCTATTTTGAAGAGATAATGCAAAATTGCATTGATGCATTTTATTTCGTTGTGCAATGAAGAGAAAACACATGTGCTGTTGCCTTGCACTGAACGGAGTAATTTTGACACTTAGTCGTTTTTCTGAGCGTGCACCATTTTTCAGAAAAACGACTAAGTTTATCAGCATTAATTAATTCTGCTGTGCATGGAGTTAACATATATGCTATTTTGAAGAGATAATGCAAAATTGAATTGATGCACTTTATTTCGTTTTGCAATGAAGAGAAAACACATGTGCTGTTGCATTGCACAGAACGGAGTAATTTTGACACTTAGTCGTTTTTCTGAGCGTGCACCATTTTTAAGAAAAACGACTAAGTGTATCAGCATTATTCATTCTGCTGTGCATGGAGTTAACACATATGCTATTTTGAAGAGATAATGCAAAATTGCATTGATGCACTTTATTTCGTTGTGCAATGAAGAGAAAACACATGTGCTGTTGCCTTGCACTGAACGGAGTAATTTTGACACTTAGTCGTTTTTCCGAGCGTGCACCATTTTTCAGAAAAAACGACTAAGTGTATCAGCATTAATTCATTCTGCTGTGCATGGAGTTAAGATGTATGCTATTTTGAAGAGATAATGCAAAATTGCATTGATGCACTTTATTTCGTTGTGCAATGAAGAGAAAACACATGTGCTGTTGCATTGCACAGAACGGAGTAATTTTGACACTTAGTCGTTTTTCTGATTGTGCACCATTTTTCAGAAAAACGACTAAGTGTATCAGCATTAATTCATTCTGCTGTGCATGGAGTTAAGATGTATGCTATTTTGAAGAGATAATGCATAATTGCATTGATGCACTTTATTTCGTTGTGCAATGAAGAGAAACGTCTCAGGTTACGTATGTAACCCTGGTTCCCTGAATAGGGAACGAGACGCTGCGTCGAGACGCATTGGGAACGCTTCTGCGTGATTGTGTCGTGAAGCACATGTGAAATCTGTCCAATGGCGTGACGGAACGTCATGGTGACGTCACAGACCAGGAAACTATAAAGCACCCCTCCAAACAAAGAATGGCAGCTTCAAACTGGATGAAGCAAAGCGCTCGGAGGCTTGCAGGGAGTGTGGCAAAGCGACGCAGCGTCTCGTTCCCTATTCAGGGAACCAGGGTTACATACGTAACCTGAGACGTTCCCTTTCATGGGAACTTCGAGCTGCGTCGAGACGCATTGGGAACCCAATACCCACTACGCCACAATGCCAAAAGCCCCGACTGTGGAGCTAAGTGAGGACCGAAGACCCCAGAGTAGAGCCTAAGTCAAGGCTATAAAATCTTAGAAATGTGTGCGGAAAGGACCAGCCCGCCGCATCACACACATCTTGTAAAGATACTCCTGACAGAAGGGCTTTAGAGGCCGCCATACTCCTCGTGGAATGGGCACGGACAGTCAAAGGTGAAGGCTGTCCGGCCGACTCATAAGCAAGTGAGATGGCCTCAACCACCCACTTACTCATTCTCTGCTTAGAAGCGGGACACCCCTTCCTGGGTGACCCGAAAAAGACAAACAGTTGATCTAACCTACGCCACTGGGCAGTTATGTGGACGTAGGCGTCTAGAGCCCCAACTGGGCACAGCAGATTGAGATTTCCCTGATCTGTATTTATAAAAGGTGGAGGACAGAAGGCCTGCAGGACAAAGGGCCCCACAGTATTAGTAGGGACCTAAGGGACATATCCTGGCTTGGTATGCAGGAACGCTTTCACCATACCAGGCGCAAATTCCAGACATGAAGGAGCCACAGAAAGGGCTTGAAGATCTCCAATTCTTTTGAGAGATGTAATAGCCAGGAGAAATAGTTTTAAGGTGAGGAATTTTTCAGCTACTTCCTCCAAAGACTCAAACGGAGCCATGGCCAGGCCCTCGAGCACTATGGCCAAATCCCATGCAGGTGTCCTAACCCGCTGTGCAGGCCTAAGCCTCAGAGTACCACGAAGAAACCTTGTTACCAAAGGGTCTCTCCCTAAAGAAGCGTCACCCACAGGGACGTGGTAAGCAGAAATGGCCGCCACGTATACCTTAAGAGTGGAGGGAGATAACCCTACTGAGAACTTCTGCAGAAATTCTAAAACTGAACCCACAGAACAGTTAACAGGCTCAAGATGCTGTTCTGCACACCAAGATGAGAACAGCTTCCATTTAGTGGCATAGGTCTCCTCGTAGATGGGGCTCTGGAGTGCAGAATGGTCTCTACTACCTCAGTAGAGAGACCAGAACTGATGAACTGGACCCCCTCAGGGGCCAGGCCCATAGTTTCCACAGCTCTGGATGAGGGTGAAACATCGTGCCTCCTGCTTGCAACAGGAGGTCTCGTCGAATCGGAATCTCCCAAGGGGAGCCGACCACTAGCGACGTCAGGTCCGAAAACCAAACTCGGGTCGGCCAGAATGGGGCTCTTAGCCTAACAGGCTGACCCCATCCTGACGAACCCTCTCCAGAACCCCTGGGAGCAGAGCGATCAGGGGAAAGCATACAGGCGCCGCCTCGGCATGCCTGCACCATAGCGTCCAGCCCCAGCGGGGCTGGGTGAGTGAGGGAGAACCATAACGGACAGTGAGTTGTCTCTTGAGTAGCAAATAGGTCTATCTCTGAACGACCGAATTTCTCCCATATGAGCTCCACCACCTCGGGGTGAAGTCTCCACTCCCCGGGCCTCAGCCCCTGCCTCGACAGGATGTCTGCTCCCTGATTCAAGCGCCCTGGGATATAAACTGCCCTCAGAGAGAGCAGTTTCCCCTGAGCCCACAGAAGGATAGACTGAGCTAGTTTGCACAAGTGTCGTGACCTCAGACCCTCCTGATGGTTGATGTAAGAGACCACCGATGTGTTGTCCGTACGGACCAACACATGATGGCCCCTCAGGTCTGGCAGGAAGTGTTTGAGAGCTTGAAACACCGCCATCATTTCCAGCCGATTTATGTGCCAGGAAAGTAGATGACCCTGCCACAGACCCTGAGTTGAGCGACCACTCATGATCGCCCCCCCAACCCGTGAGGAAAGCATCCGTCGTTAGCATTACGCGACGACAAGGAACTCCCAAACAGGCCCTTGGGAAGAGAACCAAGGTTTCTTCCACATAACTAAGGCACGAAGGCATCGCCGCGTGACCTTGATCATGCGAAAAAGGATTTCTCCTCGGAGAAAACCCCTTGGTCCTTAGCCACCACTGCAGTGGCCTCATGTACAGCAGGCCAAAAGGTATCCCGTTGGACGCAGCTGCCATGAGACCCAACAGTCTCTGAAACTGTTAGACAGTGATGAACTGGCCTAGTTTTATTCCATTGACGGCTGATAGGATTGACGCAATGCGAGCTGGTTTTCTTTTTATTTTCGGAACAATGAAATAGCGGTTGTAAAACCCTGACTGCTTGCTGGGAGGAGGAACCCTTTCTATAGCTCCTTTTTGCAAAAGTGTCAGAACCTTTTGTTCCAAAACCAGAGACTGCTCGGGATCCATCACCGTGGTGAGGACCCCTTATAGCAAGATGAGCCCGCATTGATGTCGAATCCCATACCACGCCTAGAAAAGTGGTTCTCTGAGCTGGAAGAAGCACACTCTTTTTGGCGTTCAACCTCAACCCCAACCTTTTGATATGCGCGAGAACGACATCTCGATGTCGAACCGCCATTAGCTCGGATTGAGCTAAAATCAACCAATCGTCAATATAATTTAATACGCGAATGCCCTGGAGTCTCAGAGGAGCCAAAGCTGCATCCACGGATTTTGTAAAGGTGCGGGGTGATAGCCCTAGGCCGAATGGAAGAACCTGAAATTGATAAGCTTCGAAAGCAAACCTCAGGAACTTCCTGTGATAAGGATGGATGGATATGTGAAAATAAGCGTCTTTGAGATCGATTGTCACAAACCAATCCTCGGATTTGATTCGTTAAACAATCTGACAGAGTGTAAGCATCCTGAACTTGAGCTTTTGGACTGTAAGATTCAATAAGCGAAGATCTAGGATGGGACACAGTCCTCCATCCTATTTCGGAACAAAGAAATAACGGCTGTAAAACCCTGACTGCTTGCTGGGAGGAGGAACCCTTTCTATAGCTCCTTTTTGCAAAAGTGTCAGAACCTCTTGTTCCAAAACCAGAGACTGCTCGGGATCCACCACAGTGGTGAGAACCCCACTGCAGCACCCCAGAAGATATATTCTGTAGACATTTCCATTCTGTCAGAAGATCTACTAAGGGAACCAGTCTCTCGAGACTGGCCTCTGGTGTAATGACAGTCAGCTCGGCGTCCTGAAGCGGCACACCGGCAGGAAACAACCGATCTGACTGTACCAGGGTTTTCCTCAGAAAACCACTGGGGGGGGGGGTCTCTGCGCCCAGACACATTTTCTCAATGGCCAGGTTGGCAGAACGGCCCCCTGAGGTCACAGAGGAGAAATGGGCACCGTATGATGAGGTGTACACCACTTTCCCCCCGATGATTAAACAGGCATCCAAAAATCAGAAGTTTATTTTTCTGACAAAAGATACAAAAGAATTAAGCTGGTATAGTCTGCATGCAATCATAGGGAAAGAGCGAAAGGGAAAGTCCCGTCTGCTCAGTTCCCTCCAAATATAAATATATTAAGTATATATTTATACATAAAAATATATACATAAAATATATATTTTTTATAATAACTATATAAATATATATATATATATATATATATATATATATATATATAATGAATTGCGGGCACAGAATCTGCACGCTGCCTCAGCAAACGCGAGATCCGAGCCACATATTATTGCAGACAAGAAATCTACGCGCTGCCTCAACAAACGCGAGATCCAGCCACATATTATTGCAGACAAGAAATCTACGCGCTGCCTCAACAAACGCGAGATCCAGTCACATATTATTGCAGACAAGAAATCTACGCGCTGCCTCAGCAAACGCGAGATCCAGTCACATATTATTGCAGACAAGAAATCTGCGCGCTGCCTCAACAAACGCGAGATCCAGTCACATATTATTGCAGACAAAAAATCTACGCGCTGCCTCAGCAAACGCGAGATCCAGTCACATATTATTGCAGACAAGAAATCTACGCGCTGCCTCAGCAAACGCGAGATCCAGCGCGAGATCTGCCACTTTAATAACCTCAAAAGCAGGTGTATGAAGCGGCGAATCTTCACCAGCGTCAATGCTCACTACATCCAGCTCCTCAGAGCTAGATAAGTGAAACATTGGTGCCTCCTCCCCGGGAGAAGAAACCGCAAAGCGTGCTTCCCCCTGAGATGAGGCACTAGACCCGGCAGGTGAGGGCAGAGAAAGGGCGGGGCCCGTCTCAAACCCCTCTGCCAGATCCATCTGCGAACCGCATGATTCGAGCCGCCGCTCTGCCTCGGCAGAAACGGGACCCGAACCACGAGGAACGCGAGCCGAAGCGCCCTCCTCGAAGAACGCCCGGCGGGAACGAAGCACTTTCACTGCCATCTTATCGCAGTGAACACAGCCAGCTCCCTGGAGAGCTAACTGTGCGTGCTCCGCACCCAAACAAGCAACACAAAGATCGTGTGAATCCCCACTCGTAATGAAACGGGGGAAAGGAGGTTAACACACATCTTAATTGCTGATTCGCCATAATAAGTGAAAAACTTTGTAACAAACAACAGTAAATATCACAGACAGAAACACAGAGCGCTTGCTGAAGACAGAGAAGCTGCCATTCTTTGTTTGGAGGGGTGCTTTATAGTTTCCTGGTCTGTGACGTCACCATGACGTTCCGTCACGCCATTGGACAGATTTCACATGTGCTTCACGACACAATCACGCAGAAGCGTTCCCAATGCGTCTCGACGCAGCTCGAAGTTCCCATGAAAGGGAAACACATGTGCTGTTGCATTGCACAGAACGGAGTAATTTTGACACTTAGTCGTTTTTCTGAGCGTGCACCATTTTTCAGAAAAACGACTAAGTGAATCAGCATTATTCATTCTGCTGTGCATGGAGTTAACATATATGCTATTTTGAAGAGATAATGCAAAATTGCATTGATGCACTTTATTTCGTTGTGCAATGAAGAGAAAACACATGTGCTGTTGCATTGCACAGAACGGAGTAATTTTGACACTTAGTCGTTTTTCTGAGCGTGCACCATTTTTCAGAAAAACGACTAAGTGTATCAGCATTAATTCATTCTGCTGTGCATGGAGTTAACATATATGCTATTTTGAAGAGATAATGCAAAATTGCATTGATGCACTTTATTTCGTTGTGCAATGAAGAGAAAACACATGTGCTGTTGCATTGCACAGAACGGAGTAATTTTGACACTTAGTCGTTTTTCTGAGCGTGCACCATTTTTCAGAAAAACGACTAAGTGTATCAGCATTATTCATTCTGCTGTGCATGGAGTTAACATATATGCTATTTTGAAGAGATAATGCAAAATTGCATTGATGCACTTTATTTCGTTGTGCAATGAAGAGAAAACACATGTGCTGTTGCATTGCACAGAACGGAGTAATTTTGACACTTAGTCGTTTTTCTGAGCGTGCACCATTTTTCAGAAAAACGACTAAGTGTATCAGCATTAATTCATTCTGCTGTGCATGGAGTTAACATATATGCTATTTTGAAGAGATAATGCAAAATTGCATTGATGCACTTTATTTCGTTGTGCAATGAAGAGAAAACACATGTGCTGTTGCATTGCACAGAACGGAGTAATTTTGACACTTAGTCGTTTTTCTGAGCGTGCACCATTTTTCAGAAAAACGACTAAGTGTATCAGCATTATTCATTCTGCTGTGCATGGAGTTAACATATATGCTATTTTGAAGAGATAATGCAAAATTGCATTGATGCACTTTATTTCGTTGTGCAATGAAGAGAAAACACATGTGCTGTTGCATTGCACAGAACGGAGTAATTTTGACACTTAGTCGTTTTTCTGAGCGTGCACCATTTTTCAGAAAAACGACTAAGTGTATCAGCATTAATTCATTCTGCTGTGCATGGAGTTAACATATATGCTATTTTGAAGAGATAATGCAAAATTGCATTGATGCACTTTATTTCGTTGTGCAATGAAGAGAAAACACATGTGCTGTTGCATTGCACAGAACGGAGTAATTTTGACACTTAGTCGTTTTTCTGAGCGTGCACCATTTTTCAGAAAAACGACTAAGTGTATCAGCATTATTCATTCTGCTGTGCATGGAGTTAACATATATGCTATTTTGAAGAGATAATGCAAAATTGCATTGATGCACTTTATTTCGTTGTGCAATGAAGAGAAAACACATGTGCTGTTGCATTGCACAGAACGGAGTAATTTTGACACTTAGTCGTTTTTCTGAGCGTGCACCATTTTTCAGAAAAACGACTAAGTGTATCAGCATTAATTCATTCTGCTGTGCATGGAGTTAACATATATGCTATTTTGAAGAGATAATGCAAAATTGCATTGATGCACTTTATTTCGTTGTGCAATGAAGAGAAAACACATGTGCTGTTGCATTGCACAGAACGGAGTAATTTTGACACTTAGTCGTTTTTCTGAGCGTGCACCATTTTTCAGAAAAACGACTAAGTGTATCAGCATTATTCATTCTGCTGTGCATGGAGTTAACATATATGCTATTTTGAAGAGATAATGCAAAATTGCATTGATGCACTTTATTTCGTTGTGCAATGAAGAGAAAACACATGTGCTGTTGCATTGCACAGAACGGAGTAATTTTGACACTTAGTCGTTTTTCTGAGCGTGCACCATTTTTCAGAAAAACGACTAAGTGTATCAGCATTATTCATTCTGCTGTGCATGGAGTTAACATATATGCTATTTTGAAGAGATAATGCAAAATTGCATTGATGCACTTTATTTCGTTGTGCAATGAAGAGAAAACACATGTGCTGTTGCATTGCACAGAACGGAGTAATTTTGACACTTAGTCGTTTTTCTGAGCGTGCACCATTTTTCAGAAAAACGACTAAGTGTATCAGCATTAATTCATTCTGCTGTGCATGGAGTTAACATGTATGCTATTTTGAAGAGATAATGCAAAATTGCATTGATGCACTTTATTTCGTTGTGCAATGAAGAGAAAACACATGTGCTGTTGCATTGCACAGAACGGAGTAATTTTGACACTTAGTCGTTTTTCTGAGCGTGCACCATTTTTCAGAAAAACGACTAAGTGTATCAGCATTATTCATTCTGCTGTGCATGGAGTTAACATATATGCTATTTTGAAGAGATAATGCAAAATTGCATTGATGCACTTTATTTCGTTGTGCAATGAAGAGAAAACACATGTGCTGTTGCATTGCACAGAACGGAGTAATTTTGACACTTAGTCGTTTTTCTGAGCGTGCACCATTTTTCAGAAAAACGACTAAGTGTATCAGCATTAATTCATTCTGCTGTGCATGGAGTTAACATATATGCTATTTTGAAGAGATAATGCAAAATTGCATTGATGCACTTTATTTCGTTGTGCAATGAAGAGAAAACACATGTGCTGTTGCATTGCACAGAACGGAGTAATTTTGACACTTAGTCGTTTTTCTGAGCGTGCACCATTTTTCAGAAAAACGACTAAGTGTATCAGCATTATTCATTCTGCTGTGCATGGAGTTAACATATATGCTATTTTGAAGAGATAATGCAAAATTGCATTGATGCACTTTATTTCGTTGTGCAATGAAGAGAAAACACATGTGCTGTTGCATTGCACAGAACGGAGTAATTTTGACACTTAGTCGTTTTTCTGAGCGTGCACCATTTTTCAGAAAAACGACTAAGTGTATCAGCATTAATTCATTCTGCTGTGCATGGAGTTAACATATATGCTATTTTGAAGAGATAATGCAAAATTGCATTGATGCACTTTATTTCGTTGTGCAATGAAGAGAAAACACATGTGCTGTTGCATTGCACAGAACGGAGTAATTTTGACACTTAGTCGTTTTTCTGAGCGTGCACCATTTTTCAGAAAAACGACTAAGTGTATCAGCATTATTCATTCTGCTGTGCATGGAGTTAACATGTATGCTATTTTGAAGAGATAATGCAAAATTGCATTGATGCACTTTATTTCGTTGTGCAATGAAGAGAAAACACATGTGCTGTTGCATTGCACAGAACGGAGTAATTTTGACACTTAGTCGTTTTTCTGAGCGTGCACCATTTTTCAGAAAAACGACTAAGTGTATCAGCATTATTCATTCTGCTGTGCATGGAGTTAACATATATGCTATTTTGAAGAGATAATGCAAAATTGCATTGATGCACTTTATTTCGTTGTGCAATGAAGAGAAAACACATGTGCTGTTGCATTGCACAGAACGGAGTAATTTTGACACTTAGTCGTTTTTCTGAGCGTGCACCATTTTTCAGAAAAACGACTAAGTGTATCAGCATTAATTCATTCTGCTGTGCATGGAGTTAACATATATGCTATTTTGAAGAGATAATGCAAAATTGCATTGATGCACTTTATTTCGTTGTGCAATGAAGAGAAAACACATGTGCTGTTGCATTGCACAGAACGGAGTAATTTTGACACTTAGTCGTTTTTCTGAGCGTGCACCATTTTTCAGAAAAACGACTAAGTGTATCAGCATTATTCATTCTGCTGTGCATGGAGTTAACATATATGCTATTTTGAAGAGATAATGCAAAATTGCATTGATGCACTTTATTTCGTTGTGCAATGAAGAGAAAACACATGTGCTGTTGCATTGCACAGAACGGAGTAATTTTGACACTTAGTCGTTTTTCTGAGCGTGCACCATTTTTCAGAAAAACGACTAAGTGTATCAGCATTAATTCATTCTGCTGTGCATGGAGTTAACATATATGCTATTTTGAAGAGATAATGCAAAATTGCATTGATGCACTTTATTTCGTTGTGCAATGAAGAGAAAACACATGTGCTGTTGCATTGCACAGAACGGAGTAATTTTGACACTTAGTCGTTTTTCTGAGCGTGCACCATTTTTCAGAAAAACGACTAAGTGTATCAGCATTATTCATTCTGCTGTGCATGGAGTTAACATATATGCTATTTTGAAGAGATAATGCAAAATTGCATTGATGCACTTTATTTCGTTGTGCAATGAAGAGAAAACACATGTGCTGTTGCATTGCACAGAACGGAGTAATTTTGACACTTAGTCGTTTTTCTGAGCGTGCACCATTTTTCAGAAAAACGACTAAGTGTATCAGCATTATTCATTCTGCTGTGCATGGAGTTAACATATATGCTATTTTGAAGAGATAATGCAAAATTGCATTGATGCACTTTATTTCGTTGTGCAATGAAGAGAAAACACATGTGCTGTTGCATTGCACAGAACGGAGTAATTTTGACACTTAGTCGTTTTTCTGAGCGTGCACCATTTTTCAGAAAAACGACTAAGTGTATCAGCATTAATTCATTCTGCTGTGCATGGAGTTAACATATATGCTATTTTGAAGAGATAATGCAAAATTGCATTGATGCACTTTATTTCGTTGTGCAATGAAGAGAAAACACATGTGCTGTTGCATTGCACAGAACGGAGTAATTTTGACACTTAGTCGTTTTTCTGAGCGTGCACCATTTTTCAGAAAAACGACTAAGTGTATCAGCATTATTCATTCTGCTGTGCATGGAGTTAACATGTATGCTATTTTGAAGAGATAATGCAAAATTGCATTGATGCACTTTATTTCGTTGTGCAATGAAGAGAAAACACATGTGCTGTTGCATTGCACAGAACGGAGTAATTTTGACACTTAGTCGTTTTTCTGAGCGTGCACCATTTTTCAGAAAAACGACTAAGTGTATCAGCATTATTCATTCTGCTGTGCATGGAGTTAACATATATGCTATTTTGAAGAGATAATGCAAAATTGCATTGATGCACTTTATTTCGTTGTGCAATGAAGAGAAAACACATGTGCTGTTGCATTGCACAGAACGGAGTAATTTTGACACTTAGTCGTTTTTCTGAGCGTGCACCATTTTTCAGAAAAACGACTAAGTGTATCAGCATTATTCATTCTGCTGTGCATGGAGTTAACATATATGCTATTTTGAAGAGATAATGCAAAATTGCATTGATGCACTTTATTTCGTTGTGCAATGAAGAGAAAACACATGTGCTGTTGCATTGCACAGAACGGAGTAATTTTGACACTTAGTCGTTTTTCTGAGCGTGCACCATTTTTCAGAAAAACGACTAAGTGTATCAGCATTATTCATTCTGCTGTGCATGGAGTTAACATATATGCTATTTTGAAGAGATAATGCAAAATTGCATTGATGCACTTTATTTCGTTGTGCAATGAAGAGAAAACACATGTGCTGTTGCATTGCACAGAACGGAGTAATTTTGACACTTAGTCGTTTTTCTGAGCGTGCACCATTTTTCAGAAAAAACGACTAAGTGTATCAGCATTAATTCATTCTGCTGTGCATGGAGTTAACATGTATGCTATTTTGAAGAGATAATGCAAAATTGCATTGATGCACTTTATTTCGTTGTGCAATGAAGAGAAAACACATGTGCTGTTGCATTGCACAGAACGGAGTAATTTTGACACTTAGTCGTTTTTCTGAGCGTGCACCATTTTTCAGAAAAACGACTAAGTGAATCAGCATTATTCATTCTGCTGTGCATGGAGTTAACATATATGCTATTTTGAAGAGATAATGCAAAATTGCATTGATGCACTTTATTTCGTTGTGCAATGAAGAGAAAACACATGTGCTGTTGCATTGCACAGAACGGAGTAATTTTGACACTTAGTCGTTTTTCTGAGCGTGCACCATTTTTCAGAAAAACGACTAAGTGTATCAGCATTAATTCATTCTGCTGTGCATGGAGTTAACATATATGCTATTTTGAAGAGATAATGCAAAATTGCATTGATGCACTTTATTTCGTTGTGCAATGAAGAGAAAACACATGTGCTGTTGCATTGCACAGAACGGAGTAATTTTGACACTTAGTCGTTTTTCTGAGCGTGCACCATTTTTCAGAAAAACGACTAAGTGTATCAGCATTATTCATTCTGCTGTGCATGGAGTTAACATATATGCTATTTTGAAGAGATAATGCAAAATTGCATTGATGCACTTTATTTCGTTGTGCAATGAAGAGAAAACACATGTGCTGTTGCATTGCACAGAACGGAGTAATTTTGACACTTAAGTCGTTTTTCTGAGCGTCGCACCATTTTTCAGAAAAACGACTAAGTGTATCAGCATTAATTCATTCTGCTGTGCATGGAGTTAACATATATGCTATTTTGAAGAGATAATGCAAAATTGCATTGATGCACTTTATTTCGTTGTGCAATGAAGAGAAAACACATGTGCTGTTGCATTGCACAGAACGGAGTAATTTTGACACTTAGTCGTTTTTCTGAGCGTGCACCATTTTTCAGAAAAACGACTAAGTGTATCAGCATTATTCATTCTGCTGTGCATGGAGTTAACATGTATGCTATTTTGAAGAGATAATGCAAAATTGCATTGATGCACTTTATTTCGTTGTGCAATGAAGAGAAAACACATGTGCTGTTGCATTGCACAGAACGGAGTAATTTTGACACTTAGTCGTTTTTCTGAGCGTGCACCATTTTTCAGAAAAACGACTAAGTGTATCAGCATTATTCATTCTGCTGTGCATGGAGTTAACATATATGCTATTTTGAAGAGATAATGCAAAATTGCATTGATGCACTTTATTTCGTTGTGCAATGAAGAGAAAACACATGTGCTGTTGCATTGCACAGAACGGAGTAATTTTGACACTTAAGTCGTTTTTCTGAGCGTGCACCATTTTTCAGAAAAACGACTAAGTGTATCAGCATTAATTCATTCTGCTGTGCATGGAGTTAACATATATGCTATTTTGAAGAGATAATGCAAAATTGCATTGATGCACTTTATTTCGTTGTGCAATGAAGAGAAAACACATGTGCTGTTGCATTGCACAGAACGGAGTAATTTTGACACTTAGTCGTTTTTCTGAGCGTGCACCATTTTTCAGAAAAACGACTAAGTGTATCAGCATTATTCATTCTGTGTGCATGGAGTTAACATATATGCTATTTTGAAGAGATAATGCAAAATTGCATTGATGCACTTTATTTCGTTGTGCAATGAAGAGAAAACACATGTGCTGTTGCATTGCACAGAACGGAGTAATTTTGACACTTAGTCGTTTTTCTGAGCGTGCACCATTTTTCAGAAAAACGACTAAGTGTATCAGCATTATTCATTCTGCTGTGCATGGAGTTAACATATATGCTATTTTGAAGAGATAATGCAAAATTGCATTGATGCACTTTATTTCGTTGTGCAATGAAGAGAAAACACATGTGCTGTTGCATTGCACAGAACGGAGTAATTTTGACACTTAGTCGTTTTTCTGAGCGTGCACCATTTTTCAGAAAAAACGACTAAGTGTATCAGCATTAATTCATTCTGCTGTGCATGGAGTTAACATATATGCTATTTTGAAGAGATAATGCAAAATTGCATTGATGCACTTTATTTCGTTGTGCAATGAAGAGAAAACACATGTGCTGTTGCATTGCACAGAACGGAGTAATTTTGACACTTAGTCGTTTTTCTGAGCGTGCACCATTTTTCAGAAAAACGACTAAGTGTATCAGCATTATTCATTCTGCTGTGCATGGAGTTAACATATATGCTATTTTGAAGAGATAATGCAAAATTGCATTGATGCACTTTATTTCGTTGTGCAATGAAGAGAAAACACATGTGCTGTTGCATTGCACAGAACGGAGTAATTTTGACACTTAGTCGTTTTTCTGAGCGTGCACCATTTTTCAGAAAAACGACTAAGTGTATCAGCATTATTCATTCTGCTGTGCATGGAGTTAACATATATGCTATTTTGAAGAGATAATGCAAAATTGCATTGATGCACTTTATTTCGTTGTGCAATGAAGAGAAAACACATGTGCTGTTGCATTGCACAGAACGGAGTAATTTTGACACTTAGTCGTTTTTCTGAGCGTGCACCATTTTTCAGAAAAACGACTAAGTGTATCAGCATTATTCATTCTGCTGTGCATGGAGTTAACATATATGCTATTTTGAAGAGATAATGCAAAATTGCATTGATGCACTTTATTTCGTTGTGCAATGAAGAGAAAACACATGTGCTGTTGCATTGCACAGAACGGAGTAATTTTGACACTTAGTCGTTTTTCTGAGCGTGCACCATTTTTCAGAAAAACGACTAAGTGTATCAGCATTAATTCATTCTGCTGTGCATGGAGTTAACATGTATGCTATTTTGAAGAGATAATGCAAAATTGCATTGATGCACTTTATTTCGTTGTGCAATGAAGAGAAAACACATGTGCTGTTGCATTGCACAGAACGGAGTAATTTTGACACTTAGTCGTTTTTCTGAGCGTGCACCATTTTTCAGAAAAACGACTAAGTGTATCAGCATTAATTCATTCTGCTGTGCATGGAGTTAACATATATGCTATTTTGAAGAGATAATGCAAAATTGCATTGATGCACTTTATTTCGTTGTGCAATGAAGAGAAAACACATGTGCTGTTGCATTGCACAGAACGGAGTAATTTTGACACTTAGTCGTTTTTCTGAGCGTGCACCATTTTTCAGAAAAACGACTAAGTGTATCAGCATTATTCATTCTGCTGTGCATGGAGTTAACATGTATGCTATTTTGAAGAGATAATGCAAAATTGCATTGATGCACTTTATTTCGTTGTGCAATGAAGAGAAAACACATGTGCTGTTGCATTGCACAGAACGGAGTAATTTTGACACTTAGTCGTTTTTCTGAGCGTGCACCATTTTTCAGAAAAACGACTAAGTGTATCAGCATTATTCATTCTGCTGTGCATGGAGTTAACATATATGCTATTTTGAAGAGATAATGCAAAATTGCATTGATGCACTTTATTTCGTTGTGCAATGAAGAGAAAACACATGTGCTGTTGCATTGCACAGAACGGAGTAATTTTGACACTTAGTCGTTTTTCTGAGCGTGCACCATTTTTCAGAAAAACGACTAAGTGTATCAGCATTACTCATTCTGCTGTGCATGGAGTTAACATGTATGCTATTTTGAAGAGATAATGCAAAATTGCATTGATGCACTTTATTTCGTTGTGCAATGAAGAGAAAACACATGTGCTGTTGCATTGCACAGAACGGAGTAATTTTGACACTTAGTCGTTTTTCTGAGCTGCACCATTTTTCAGAAAAACGACTAAGTGTATCAGCATTATTCATTCTGCTGTGCATGGAGTTAACATATATGCTATTTTGAAGAGATAATGCAAAATTGCATTGATGCACTTTATTTCGCTGTGCAATGAAGAGAAAACACATGTGCTGTTGCATTGCACAGAACGGAGTAATTTTGACACTTAGTCGTTTTTCTGAGCGTGCACCATTTTTCAGAAAAACGACTTTCCTCTGTGACTTAATTTGATGTTACGTCTGCTGTACAGCAGTCAATTGACTGCATGGTTCATTTGGAGCGCATTCACATGAGGGGAACATCCCTACAACTTCAAGCCGCCTACCTCGCACTCTCTCCGGCTTGAGCAGAGAAACACACCGCATGGTTGAAACAGTGTAATTTTGACACTTAGTCGTTTTACTGAGCGTGCACCATTTTTCAGAAAAACGACTAAGTGTATCAGCATTATTCATTCTGCTGTGCATGGAGTTAACATGTATGCTATTTTGAAGAGATAATGCAAAATTGCATTGATGCACTTTATTTCGTTGTGCAATGAAGAGAAAACACATGTGCTGTTGCATTGCACAGAACGGAGTAATTTTGACACTTAGTCGTTTTTCTGAGCGTGCACCATTTTTCAGAAAAACGACTAAGTGTATCAGCATTAATTCATTCTGCTGTGCATGGAGTTAACATATATGCTATTTTGAAGAGATAATGCAAAATTGCATTGATGCACTTTATTTCGTTGTGCAATGAAGAGAAAACACATGTGCTGTTGCATTGCACAGAACGGAGTAATTTTGACACTTAGTCGTTTTTCTGAGCGTGCACCATTTTTCAGAAAAACGACTAAGTGTATCAGCATTACTCATTCTGCTGTGCATGGAGTTAACATGTATGCTATTTTGAAGAGATAATGCAAAATTGCATTGATGCACTTTATTTCGTTGTGCAATGAAGAGAAAACACATGTGCTGTTGCATTGCACAGAACGGAGTAATTTTGACACTTAGTCGTTTTTCTGAGCGTGCACCATTTTTCAGAAAAACGACTAAGTGTATCAGCATTATTCATTCTGCTGTGCATGGAGTTAACATGTATGCTATTTTGAAGAGATAATGCAAAATTGCATTGATGCACTTTATTTCGTTGTGCAATGAAGAGAAAACACATGTGCTGTTGCATTGCACAGAACGGAGTAATTTTGACACTTAGTCGTTTTTCTGAGCGTGCACCATTTTTCAGAAAAACGACTAAGTGTATCAGCATTACTCATTCTGCTGTGCATGGAGTTAACATATATGCTATTTTGAAGAGATAATGCAAAATTGCATTGATGCACTTTATTTCGTTGTGCAATGAAGAGAAAACACATGTGCTGTTGCATTGCACAGAACGGAGTAATTTTGACACTTAGTCGTTTTTCTGAGCGTGCAACCATTTTCAGAAAAACGACTAAGTGTATCAGCATTAATTCATTCTGCTGTGCATGGAGTTAACATATATGCTATTTTGAAGAGATAATGCAAAATTGCATTGATGCACTTTATTTCGTTGTGCAATGAAGAGAAAACACATGTGCTGTTGCATTGCACAGAACGGAGTAATTTTGACACTTAGTCGTTTTTCTGAGCGTGCACCATTTTTCAGAAAAACGACTAAGTGTATCAGCATTAATTCATTCTGCTGTGCATGGAGTTAACATATATGCTATTTTGAAGAGATAATGCAAAATTGCATTGATGCACTTTATTTCGTTGTGCAATGAAGAGAAAACACATGTGCTGTTGCATTGCACAGAACGGAGTAATTTTGACACTTAGTCGTTTTTCTGAGCGTGCACCATTTTTCAGAAAAACGACTAAGTGTATCAGCATTATTCATTCTGCTGTGCATGGAGTTAACATGTATGCTATTTTGAAGAGATAATGCAAAATTGCATTGATGCACTTTATTTCGTTGTGCAATGAAGAGAAAACACATGTGCTGTTGCATTGCACAGAACGGAGTAATTTTGACACTTAGTCGTTTTTCTGAGCGTGCACCATTTTTCAGAAAAACGACTAAGTGTATCAGCATTAATTCATTCTGCTGTGCATGGAGTTAACATATATGCTATTTTGAAGAGATAATGCAAAATTGCATTGATGCACTTTATTTCGTTGTGCAATGAAGAGAAAACACATGTGCTGTTGCATTGCACAGAACGGAGTAATTTTGACACTAAGTCGTTTTTCTGAGCTCGCACCATTTTTCAGAAAAACGACTAAGTGTATCAGCATTAATTCATTCTGCTGTGCATGGAGTTAACATATATGCTATTTTGAAGAGATAATGCAAAATTGCATTGATGCACTTTATTTCGTTGTGCAATGAAGAGAAAACACATGTGCTGTTGCATTGCACAGAACGGAGTAATTTTGACACTTAGTCGTTTTTCTGAGCGTGCACCATTTTTCAGAAAAACGACTAAGTGTATCAGCATTAATTCATTCTGCTGTGCATGGAGTTAACATATATGCTATTTTGAAGAGATAATGCAAAATTGCATTGATGCACTTTATTTCGTTGTGCAATGAAGAGAAAACACATGTGCTGTTGCATTGCACAGAGCAAAATATAAGATATGAACTTGTATGAACTTTTAAACTTTAATGTTTTATTTAGACCCTCGAAATGTTAAATAAATGAATTAGTAGAAAATAAGATGTCTGTTCCAGAGAGATGTTCTCTCTAGAAAGACTTACTCAACGACTGTTTTTTTCTCTTTTTTAAGTTTGAAGAACCAGTACTGTGATTTAAACAAAGAAAAATGTCCTTGAATATATATATATATATAGAGAGAGAGAGAGAGAGAGAGCAAGAGAGCAGTTACATATAATACAAAAAGTATTTAAAAGAATCATGAATCAAGGTAGCACGTTTACATGTCTGATTGTACAGATTTATTTTGTTCTAACTTTGATTTTAAAAGCCATTGGATGTCAAACCCTAATTGAGAACTGTATGGGATTAGTTTTGTGCCAATAAGAACGAACGTAACTTTTTAAGAAACAAACGAAAAAATCAATTGAAACTGAAAAAAAATTAAATAGCAACCAAAATGTTTGACTTCGTTTTTAATACACTGCATGTTTTGCTAATTGTTTTCTCCATTTTTGTTCGATGATTTGTACTTACAGATGCGTTTCCAGAGTTTTCATTTACGCTTCTGAAATTTTCGTTTACGATCCCAAAGTTTGCATTCAATATTCTGTCACAATTCTCTCGCGGGGGCGGGGCTAGCAGTGGTGTGTTCTTATTGGCTACTGAGTTTCTGATTGGCAGCTTCAGTGACCTGGAAGTCAAGACGTCATGTCAGTGTTGTGTTGACATCTTCACATGTGCGGGTGTGATGGACTGTAATGGCTTCCTATTTCATTTTAGTGATATAAAGATATTAGTTTAGTTTTTGAATTATATCTGCTGGTAGTACTTCGTCGACAAAAGCTTTTAGAAGCCCGAGAGATCAAACGCGAGAGAAAATGAAAGTCTTGAGGTTTAATTGTACATTAAAATACTGTTAAACGTAATACTGAAAATATTACATAATGTCCAATGTTTTCTGAGAATATTTGTTTATTCTTGATGGTTCTTTATTGTTGGGTCTGATTAGGTTGTGCTTTAAAGAGAATAATGTAAATGTAAGTGTATATTCTGCTGTCGAGAAAGTCTCACTCCAACCAGGTCAGGTTGGAAACCCTGGCCATCACGCTGATCATTATTAGCAATACGCATTTACACTTTCACAAGTAATCACTTAAATCTGAAGAATTCAAACAAAATATAAATAATTACAATCGTGGCTTGCTGTCAGACGGTATAATCCTCAAAGGCCATCTCAGTAAATATTCTTTTTAAAATTGGAAATTCTTTTTTAATAATAACCAACAGTTTCAATTGTGACTTTTATAAAAAAAAACAGTTGAATAAATGTAAATTAAAATATAGATCAATATAAATAAATTTAACATTCTTTATTGTCACTACAGCATATACACAAGTATCAAAGTGAAAGTGTTGAATGCAATCATGTTGTGATGGGAAAGACCAGAATCCACAAAACACTAAAATATTCAAGTAATGCACAGTATTGTCATGATATACATTACCTTAAAAAATACACAAGTACATATATAGAAAACATGTGAAAAATTAATTTATATTTTAAATGAAACAATGATCCTTTGAACAGTTCCTGTTACAGTACAAAGTGCCAAAACAGTGACTGGGTGGGTACATTATGTGGTAATGGAGTAAAATATTAGTCTTTACAGGGATAGTTCACCCAAAAACATTTACATTCTCTCATCATTTCACCTTCATGCTTTCCCAGATGTTTATGACTTTCTTTCTTCACATAAACACAAAGAAAGACTTTTCAGAAAATAATCCATTTTTGTGAGTCCATATAATACAAATGGATTGTAACCCGGCAGTTGGTCTGGAGCAATTGTTAATAGTTAAAACAGTTTAAATTATTAGTAATGGTCGCTGTGCATTTTTTTTTTAAGTGTCTTTACGACTTAATTTGTGTTTATCTATAGAAAGAAAGTAATATGCATCTGGAATGGCATGAGGGTGAGTACAATATATGAGAATTTTTATTTTAAGGTGAACTATCCCCTTTAACATTCATATGATGTTGGTATGCTAATACGAGATCAGCATACACTAATAAGAATAAAGTGCAACCTCTTGTGTATTTGTGCACTGTGTTTGTTTTAATCTAGAACTCCAAAGAAATTTAAATATTTGCACAATATCAGGTGTCTGAATATCAAGATCCCAGTCATCCAAAGGTGACGTGTCTGAACAAAATAAGATTCTTGTGTTTGGGACAGTGGATCTCTGGCATTACCACTCCATCCTCTGGGTCAGCATCTGAATTTTGTTTATGGAAAAGTTGCTCCACTCCCTGGAAAACGAGAAAGGATATGTATTATAATCTAACAATACAAACTCCCACACAACACACTGCATACTTAACATATAATGTTTATTTAAAACAAATTTGTATATGTATAATTAATATATATATATATATACACACACACAAATTTGTTTTAAATAAACATATATAAGTTTCATTCATAATTACTTGCAAGTAATAGGTTATATATTTGAACAAATATGTATTATTATTAAACACAACTTTTACCCTTAAATATGATCTAATCGAAGACTGTAATATGCATAAGCAGCAACACTGCTGTACAATATCGTGGACTCTAAATGTGCTCTAAAATACATCTCCTCAAGACAAAGCAAAAGCAAGTACTTACTGATTTATTTAAAACTTAAATTAATAACTTACCTCGAGTATCCAGTATCCTGATAGCGACGATGATTGATGTTAATGATGATTATATCATTCATCTGTGCTATTCATAAGAAGTCATCTCAACATAGTGTAGCAGCAGATAAAATAATATAGAAATATATAAACTCCCAGCTGTATATCACCAAAACTAAGACGATCACATTCACACGATCCGCACATGTGAAGATGTCAACACAACACTCACATGACTTCACTTCCAGGTCACGGAAGCTGCCAACCAGAAACTCAGTAGCCAATAAGAACACACCACTGCTAGCCCCGCCCCCGCGAGAGAATTGTGACAGAATATCGAACGCAAACTTTGGGATCGTAAACGAAAATTTCAGAAGCGTAAATGAAAACTCTGGAAACGCATCTGTAAGTACAAATCATCGAACGAAAATGGAGAAAACAATTAGCAAAACATGCAGTGTATTAAAAACGAAGTCAAACATTTTGGTTGCAATTTAATTTTTTTCAGTTTCAATTTATTTTTTCGTTTGTTTCTTAAAAAGTTACGTTCGTTCTTATTGGCACAAAACTAATCCCATAGAACTGACAGTCTCCTGTGACTCGCACCCCTCCCCCCCAGCCTCCGATCGCTCTCGCTCAGCCCGCCCTTCCCCCACCGCCTGACTGAGATCGCCCTTCCCCCACAGCAGCGCAGAGACTTCAGTGGAGTGAGATGAACTCCAGACTGACAGATAGATAGAGAGTTAATCAGAAGTGCTTCCCCAATGATGTATAAATCTGTTGTGGCCATGCGTTTTTAAAACACTTTTACAAGGTCTAGCAGCTTTATATTTATGTGTGATTATATGTGTGATTTATATTTATATATTTGTGTGATATGTGACAGGAAAGTATCCTTGCTGTGTATTTAAGCACATCCAGATAGCGAGTGTTTTCTTGACCCAAGAAACTCTTAAAATGTGTTCTCATCTCGTGCAGAAGTGGTACAGTCAAAATGCTGCTTCTGTAATTGCATTAGAGAATATGAGTCTGTAAGTTTCCTGCTGAAATTCAGGAGATAGAGGAGGACAGTTACAGCAAATATTATGAGAGAGAGAGAGAGAGAGAGCAAGAGAGCAGTTACATATAGTACAAAAAGTGTTTAAAAGAATCATGAATCAAGCTAGCACGTGTACATGTCTGATTGTACAGATTTATTTTGTTCTAACTTTGATTTTAAAAGCCATTGGATGTCAAACCCTAATTGAGAACTGACAGTCTCCTGTGACTCGCACCCCTCCCCCCCAGCCTCCGATCGCTCTCGCTCAGCCCGCCCTTCCCCCACCGCCTGACTGAGATCGCCCTTCCCCCACAGCAGCGCAGAGACTTCAGTGGAGTGAGATGAACTCCAGACTGACAGATAGATAGAGAGTTAATCAGAAGTGCTTCTCCAATGATGTAAAAATCTGTTGTGGCCATGCATTTTTAAAACACTTTTACAAGGTCTAGCAGCTTTATATTTATGTGTGATTTATATTTATATATTTGTGTGATATGTGACAGGAAAGTATCCTTGCTGTGTATTTAAGCACATCCAGACAGAGCGAGTGTTTTCTTGACCCAAGAAACTCTTAAAATGTGTTCTCATCTCGTGCAGAAGTGGTACAGTTAAAATGCTGCTTCTGTAACTGCATGAGAGAATATGAGTCTGTAAGTTTCCTGCTGAAATTCAGGAGATAGAGGAGGACAGTTACAGCAAATATTATGAGAGAGAGAGAGAGAGCAAGAGAGCAGTTACATATAGTACAAAAAGTGTTTAAAAGAATCATGAATCAAGCTAGCACGTTTACATGTCTGATTGTACAGATTTATTTTGTTCTAACTTTGATTTTAAAAGCCATTGGATGTCAAGCCCCTGCTCACCTAACTCAAACCATAATTGAGGGTTAAGAGAGATAGTAGGGATGGGCATATCGATGCCGCAGTATCGATATATCGATACTCACAAGCTACTTACTTGGTATCGATATCTCCACAAAAATATCGATATTAAAATTAAATGAATAATTTCTGCAAAACGTGTTTTCGGTACTTCTGTTTAATGTTTGTGCTAAAACTGAAATCCCCCCTCTGACATTTAGCTCACCCGTGTCACGTGATGACTGTGAGAAACGCGAGCAACGTGCCCCGCCCACACGTACACGTCACTTTCACGGCACGCGTCGCGTCGCGTCGCATATTGTCCGCGGTGCGCATAAACAGAATGGCACTAAGTATGGCAGAAAGAAAGCGTAGCGTGGTGTGGTGCTACTTTTCAACGGCAGAAAAAAGTATTGCGAGATGCTATATTTGTGACAAGAAAGTGTCACACAGCAGCAGCACAAGCAACCTCTTTAAACATTTTTATTTATTTGTTGTGAAATTTACTTTTGTAATAAATTTATTAATGGCCAATATGTCTTATGTGTCATGTGTGGATGTAATTTGCCTTTAAGTGTAATATATATATATATATATATATATATATATACACACATATATATATATATATATATATATATATATATATATATATATATATATTTAACTTTACATTTTTTTTGAAAAATCACATACACATTTCAGAAATAATCGGTATCGGTATCGATATCGGTAAAATTATACCCAAAAATATCGGTATCGTATCGAATTTAAAAAGTCAGGTATCGCCCATCCCTAAGAGAGAGCAGCTGACAGTCTGCTGTGACTCGACCCCTCCCCCACCAGCCTCTGATTGCTCTCGCCCAGCCCGCCCTCCCCCCACCTGACTGAGATCGCCCTTCCCCCACAGCAGCGCAGAGACTTCAGTGGAGTGAGATGAACTCCAGACTGACAGATAGATAGAGAGTTAATCAGAAGTGCTTCTCCAATGATGTATAAATCTGTTGTGGCCATGCGTTTTTAAAAACACTTTTACAAGGTCTAGCAGCTTTATATTTATGTGTGATTTATATTTATATATTTGTGTGATATGTGACAGGAAAGTATCCTTGCTGTGTATTTAAGCACATCCAGACAGAGTGAGTGTTTTCTTGACCCAAGAAACTCTTAAAATGTGTTCTCATCTCGTGCAGAAGTGGTACAGTCAAAATGCATCTTCTGTAACTGCATGAGAGAATATGAGTCTGTAAGTTTCCTGCTGAAATTCAGGAGATAGAGGAGGACAGTTACAGCAAATATTATGAGAGAGAGAGAGAGCAAGAGAGCAGTTACATATAGTACAAAAAGTGTTTAAAAGAATCATGAATCAAGCTAGCACGTTTACATGTCTGATTGTACATATTTATTTTGTTCTAACTTTGATTTTAAAAGCCATTGGATGTCAAACCCTAATTGAGAACTGACAGTCTCCTGTGACTCGCACCCCTCCCCCCCAGCCTCCGATCGCTCTCGCTCAGCCCGCCCTTCCCCCACCGCCTGACTGAGATCGCCCTTCCCCCACAGCAGCACAGAGACTTCAGTGGAGTGAGATGAACTCCAGACTGGCAGCTAGATAGAGAGTTAATCAGAAGTGCTTCTCCAATGATGTATAAATCTGTTGTGGCCATGCGTTTTTAAAACACTTTTACAAGGTCTAGCAGCTTTATATTTATGTGTGATTATATGTGTGATTTATATTTATATATTTGTGTGATATGTGACAGGAAAGTATCCTTGCTGTGTATTTAAGCACATTCAGACAGCGAGTGTTTTCTTGACCCAAGAAACTCTTAAAATGTGTTCTCATCTCGTGCAGAAGTGGTACAGTCAAAATGCTGCTTCTGTAACTGCATGAGAGAATATGAGTCTGTAAGTTTCCTGCTGAAATTCAGGAGATAGAGGAGGACAGTTACAGCAAATATTATGAGAAAGAGAGAGAGAGAGAGAGAGAGCAAGAGAGCAGTTACATATAGTACAAAAAGTGTTTAAAAGAATCATGAATCAAGCTAGCACGTTTACATGTCTGATTGTACAGATTTATTTTGTTCTAACTTTGATTTTAAAAGCCATTGGATGTCAAACCCTAATTGAGAACTGACAGTCTCCTGTGACTCGCACCCCTCCCCCCCAGCCTCCGATCGCTCTCGCTCAGCCCGCCCTTCCCCCACCGCCTGACTGAGATCGCCCTTCCCCCACAGCAGCGCAGAGACTTCAGTGGAGTGAGATGAACTCCAGACTGACAGATAGATAGAGAGTTAATCAGAAGTGCTTCTCCAATGATGTATAAATCTGTTGTGGCCATGCGTTTTTAAAACACTTTTACAAGGTCTAGCAATTTTATATTTATGTGTGATTTATATTTATATATTTGTGTGATATGTGACAGGAAAGTATCCTTGCTGTGTATTTAAGCACATCCAGACAGAGTGAGTGTTTTCTTGACCCAAGAAACTCTTAAAATGTGTTCTCATCTCGTGCAGAAGTGGTACAGTCAAAATGCCTCTTCTGTAACTGCATGAGAGAATATGAGTCTGTAAGTTTCCTGCTGAAATTCTGGCGATAGAGGAGGACAGTTACAGCAAATATTATGAGAGAGAGAGAGAGAGCAAGAGAGCAGTTACATATAGTACAAAAAGTGTTTAAAAGAATCATGAATCAAGCTAGCACGTTTACATGTCTGATTGTACATATTTATTTTGTTCTAACTTTGATTTTAAAAGCCATTGGATGTCAAACCCTAATTGAGAACTGACAGTCTCCTGTGACTCGCACCCCTCACCCCCAGCCTCCGATCGCTCTCGCTCAGCCCGCCCTTCCCCCACCGCCTGACTGAGATCGCCCTTCCCCCACAGCAGCACAGAGACTTCAGTGGAGTGAGATGAACTCCAGACTGGCAGCTAGATAGAGAGTTAATCAGAAGTGCTTCTCCAATGATGTATAAATCTGTGTTGGCCATGCATTTTTAAAACACTTTTACAAGGTCTAGCAGCTTTATATTTATGTGTGATTATATGTGTGATTTATATTTATATATTTGTGTGATATGTGACAGGAAAGTATCCTTGCCATGTATTTAAGCACATTCAGACAGCGAGTGTTTTCTTGACCCAAGAAACTCTTAAAATGTGTTCTCATCTCGTGCAGAAGTGGTACAGTCAAAATGCTGCTTCTGTAACTGCATGAGAGAATATGAGTCTGTAAGTTTCCTGCTGAAATTCTGGAGATAGAGGAGGACAGTTACAGCAAATATTATGAGAGAGAGAGAGAGAGAGAGAGAGCAAGAGAGCAGTTACATATAGTACAAAAAGTGTTTAAAAGAATCATGAATCAAGCTAGCACGTTTACATGTCTGATTGTACAGATTTATTTTGTTCTAACTTTGATTTTAAAAGCCATTGGATGTCAAACCCTAATTGAGAACTGACAGTCTGCTGTGACTCCCACCCCTCCCCCACCAGCCTCTGATCGCTCTCGCCCAGCCCGCCCTTCCCCCACCGCCTGACTGAGATCGCCCTTCCCCCACAGCAGCGCGGAGACTTCAGTGGAGTGAGATGAACTCCAGACTGACAGATAGATAGAGAGTTAATCAGAAGTGCTTCTCCAATGATGTATAAATCTGTTGTGGCCATGCGTTTTTAAAACACTTTTACAAGGTCAAGCAGCCCGCCCTTCCCCCACCGCCTGACTGAGATCGCCCTTCCCCCACATGGTACCCCTCTTCGTCGCGGTGCACCGTAGAGGGGCCTCCGATAGATTTGAATACAAGTCCCTCATGTCTTCATTTAGGTGAGATATTTTATAATTGTACTTTTTTTCCTTTCTTTTTTTATTTGGTTGTGTCTCTCATCCAGCGACATATAGCAACCGTCGCTATGGGTAAACAACACCAGGACTCTGTCCTAGAATTCTGTATGGATATTATGACTATTATACTATATGGATATTTATTTCTCAGTACTGATTATGAAGTTGTGATAAATTAAATAGCATACTGCAGAAATGTTTGCATTAATATTATATGGTCATCCGCAGCCTGGCAAAGAGGTGGATGCATTCTGGGAAGTCATGTGTTTTAATGTAATGGCTACATATTCCCGTGTTTCCTTCACTTAGACATTCATGCTGATTCTTTTAAATGTTCGAGCAAGGATATAAAATATTAAGACTGTACTTTTTCATTATGATTGATATTGTGGCGCAATTTTGTACAATGCGTCACACTGTGTGCGACGATCCCAGAAACCATCGTGATTCCACCACGGTAAGTAGCCTACTACAGTCAAATAAGGTTTTTAAAGGTTTTAAGTCTGGCAAGTCAAAGTTTACAAGTACCCTGATCACGTTATTCCTGTTTGTTTATCAATTTGAATTAAGTCAGAACAAAAGGATGTGTTAAAAATATAATGATAGAAGAACCCTTGCTCACACAATGACTTCTTTTTAAAGTCATTCATTTTTTATGATATTGTGATTGCATGAATAAATAAGAGGAGCATTAGACATTATATATATATTTATATATTATATATATATATATATTATTATATTAGATGTCTTAGCCTAGTAGTTATTTATATTGTAATATGTAGTTTGTTGATCTATTCTATTTTGGTTTGTTGTTCTCTTTCTCTGCAGGTTCCTTAATCTCATCTTATCCCTCATCTTAATACTTATTAGCAGCAACTTATTATTATTTTTTTTTTAAAAAGGCTATTTTAAGAGCCACATTTGTCTTGTTACTTTTCTCTACTGTTGTATTGTGTTTTTTTCTCTCTCTCTCTTGAGGTTTTACTGTCTCTCCTCCCTCCCCTTTGAGTGGTGTTTTTGTTTGTTTTCGTTTGTCCCTGTGTGTTTATAGTGTGTTTATATTGTGTGCCGTGTCCGATCCTGAGATGGACCATCGCCAGAAGGAGATTAGTGACCTTGTCAATCAGGCTGCATATCAGGCTCACCTCAGAGAGCTTGAACAGCACATTAGTATGCACCAGAAAGCAGAACCATCCACCAGTCAGCCTTCCATCAGTCATCTATCCACCAGCCAGCCATCAAACAGGAAGCAAGAGGTTAGGTGGATTAAGAGGGACAGTGATGGAAACATTATTTACGGCAGGCCCAGATCATCCCGAAAACGAGGAGGTCAGATTTTTTTTTACATTCATGTTTATTAAATTGTAGACTTTATCTCCAGATCTAGTTTTGCATCTTGAAATGGTATACAAAATGATTACAAGTCATAGGTCTGAATTAGAACATATCTGAGGTTATTATTGCATACCTGTGCCTAGCTTCAGGTAAAGTTTGTTTCATTGAGTGTAAAAAGCAACAGCTTTTTTGCTACAGCAGGTCCCAGTCTCAGCCAGAGTCGGAAGACAGGTGTCTCTCATGGCAGGGCTCCAGAAACCAGTGGGGAAGTGACCAGTGACTTTCCTTCCGTTACTGCAGGTGTGTTCTTTATTTTGACTACACTGGTTCAAAACAATATGTTCATTTAGTATGTTAATATTTATTATTACTACAGTTTTTCAATATTGTGCATTGTTTTAACAGAGTCCTTCCTTCAAGAGCTTAAATGCTCACTGGGTGAGGACATACATGAGGATGAAATACCACCTCAAACCTCAACAGACTGGTCGACCCGAAAGAGCCTCATATCAGGGTGGTGGGAGAAAGAGAGACCCCGACTGGTCAGCACCATGGTGGCTGGGACCATGCGGCAACTCGGATCTGCCAACATTGTGGAAACGGTCCAGCCATTATCCGTTGTTGTGACTGCCGACCACACCCATTCCTCTGTGGCCAGTGTGATGTCAGGGTCCACCAAGGTCAAGTGTTTCACAACAGGGATTCAATGACACTTGGATTTTTTCATCCGTTGCCTCCCACAACTTGTGTTGTGGAGAGGGTTCTAACCCAGTGTGGTAAGTTGTAGTTTTTGAAAGTCACATAAATAAATATGTTATTCTTTAATTCTCATCCATGTTGTTGTTTTTTTCAAGAGCGTCTTGTACCTTTGGAGATGCCAGAGACAATATGCGGTTGTCTACAAGGATCGTCCAGTGTCATCACAGGACAGTCCATAGTTGTGGTTACAATGAATGGTAAGAAGAACTTTATGGGTGGGGTGGGGGTCACTTCTGTAGAAGTGTCTGCAGAATTTCAGCAATAGGTATTTGCTGATCACACCTCGTATATACTCCCTCTCACTTTGTCACAACTATGAACATATAAAAATCATGATTATGTTACATTCATACATGTTACATTGTGGAACACATATCCAGAAATTTTCTTTATCATGGCTGGAAATCCAATTCAATAGGTTGTGTGTTGTGTGTTGATTAGATTGTCTGGGCCCACCTATGTGGAGGAAAACAGTTAACCTTTGTTTGAATGGGGATAGTTAATTTGCCTGACAAAAGTGTGACTTCCAATAGAGTGCCTTACAACATGTTTGTAGAAGTGTCCTCCTGGTCCATCCTTAGTCAAAGGTTCCCATATCAGTTGTCAGAATGACACAGTTTGCGTCTGTCAAAATTAACTGTGAGTATATATTTCCTTCTTTTTCCAGGGCGATATAATCTCAGATTGCCTCAGATTAGATGCAAGGCATGTGAAGCCACTTGGAGTCCTGGAGTGGATGACCTGATCCATAATCACTACTGGCCTGCCACTTCTCACCATTCAACTGTGTACTCAACAGATGTCCTTTTTTCTTTTGAAGAGCTGAAGATGGCAGCACCAGGGATGTCTAGCCAAGCATTTCTTAGAATGCTGGATCAACGCACTGTTCGCTTTGGCCGTGTAAGCATTTGTGGTAATAACTGTGTAGCTCAATAAATAATACTATGAGGGCATGATGATGATGATGATTGAAAGTACACATGAACATTTGCACTGTTTAGGAAAAAAGTTGTTAAATTTAGACCCTTTATAAACAACCATAAACTCATGTTCTCTCATCAGTCTTGCAGTTTGCACTGAAACATTTATGAAAAAACAGGTCATTCTGAAGATCTTAACTTCAACTCCATTGGCTACAGACTTTGACATCTTCTCCCCAATATCATGTATTTACATCCCGAAATCCATTTAGAGCATTTTACTTCAGTGCAGTACATATTTAATTTGATCTGTTTTACTGTTCTCTTTTACTGAACTCTTTTGCTGAACTCTTTTGAAACAGAGCAGTAACATCACAGCAGACAGCTTCCGGAAAAGCTTCTTGGAGTGGGAAGCTGTCCGATTCGAAGTGGAAAAATAATGCCAGGAGGACCACTTTGACTGCCCAGCATGCAGCCCAGACATGCTTGCAGTTTCTGTTGATGGAAACCGCAAGCACTACAGATTCAAGAGTGCAGCAAGGTATTTACAAAATCCTGTGTGTGCATTGACGGTTCATTACTTTGAAAGCAACTGCTGTGAATTGAAAATCATATGAATATTTAAAGTTAATATGTATCTCTTTTATTTAGATCGGAGGAACAGGCCATCTTTGATGGCGTGTTCATTGCGAATGATGATGACGTCGCAAGATTTGTGGACCATGTCCATACCTCAACCAGTCATGTAAACTTGCACAACTACATTATATATACCTCTAAAACACCACGTCCTATAGAGTACTTTGTTTGAACAAGTTTGGACTATTAACCATCTTCCATGTTTTAGGTCTCTGGAAGAGGTGTCTGTGGAGGGCAGTGGTCAGCAGCGCGCGAAACGTCTCAGAAGTCCTCAGGAAAAACAGACGAGGAGGGCCTGGAACTCGCTGTATGTCGTCATGGGTTCTCCTTCGTGCCCTCAATATGTTCAGGGGGGAGATTTTTGGCTACCCCCTGTACCTCCAAAAGCAAATGACCTGTAAGCAAGTGACATTTTTCGCCATGGATGTGGCATGCAAGTACTGGCCTTACCTCCGGAGAGTGACAGAGAAATGCCCTGAGCTTCAGGATCTCCTCACCATGAGGCCATTTCTTTCTGTTTTTCATGCCAAAGCTCATGATTTCAAATGTGAGGTGAGAAAAAAGGATTGTCCATGACATTTTCTTTCCCTGAAAATCCTGCATAAGATTGTTGCCACTTAGGTTTTGTTTTTAGTTTTATTTTTTAAAGGTAAAATGGAGTGAAGCGTATCAGGAGGGGGCTGGTTCGACTCTTGGGGAAGAGGTGGATGCATTCTGGGAAGTGATGTGTTTTAATGTAATGGCTACATATTCCCATGTTTCCTTCACTTAGACATTCATTTCATTTTTCATTTTTTCATTTTTCATCATTTAGCAGACGCTTTTATCCAAAGCGACTTACAAGGGGAGCAATTAGGGGTTAGGTGTCTTGCTCAAGGGCACTTTAGTCGTGGTATTGAAGGTGGAGAGAGTGCTGTTTATTCACAATCCCCACTTTCAATTCCTGCCGGCGTGGGAATCGAACCAGCAACCTTCAGATTACAAGTCCAACTCCCTCACCACTAGGCCACGACAACATTCATGCTGATTCTTTTAAATGTTCGAGCAAGGATATAAAATATTAAGACTGTACTTTTTCATTATGATTGATATTGTGGCGCAATTTTGTACAATGCGTCACACTGTGTGCGACGATCCCAGAAACCATCGTGATTCCACCACGGTAAGTAGCCTACTACAGTCAAATAAGGTTTTTAAAGGTTTTAAGTCTGGCAAGTCAAAGTTTACAAGTACCCTGATCACGTTATTCCTGTTTGTTTATCAATTTGAATTAAGTCAGAACAAAAGGATGTGTTAAAAATATAATGATAGAAGAACCCTTGCTCACACAATGACTTCTTTTTAAAGTCATTCATTTTTTATGATATTGTGATTGCATGAATAAATAAGAGGAGCATTAGACATTATATATATATTTATATATTATATATATATATATATTATTATATTAGATGTCTTAGCCTAGTAGTTATTTATATTGTAATATGTAGTTTGTTGATCTATTCTATTTTGGTTTGTTGTTCTCTTTCTCTGCAGGTTCCTTAATCTCATCTTATCCCTCATCTTAATACTTATTAGCAGCAACTTATTATTTTTTTTTTTTAAAAAGGCTATTTTAAGAGCCACATTTGTCTTGTTACTTTCTCTACTGTTGTATTGTGTTTTTTTCTCTCTCTCTCTTGAGGTTTTACTGTCTCTCCTCCCTCCCCTTTGAGTGGTGTTTTTGTTTGTTTTCGTTTGTCCCTGTGTGTTTATAGTGTGTTTATATTGTGTGCCGTGTCCGATCCTGAGATGGACCATCGCCAGAAGGAGATTAGTGACCTTGTCAATCAGGCTGCATATCAGGCTCACCTCAGAGAGCTTGAACAGCACATTAGTATGCACCAGAAAGCAGAACCATCCACCAGTCAGCCTTCCATCAGTCATCTATCCACCAGCCAGCCATCAAACAGGAAGCAAGAGGTTAGGTGGATTAAGAGGGACAGTGATGGAAACATTATTTACGGCAGGCCCAGATCATCCCGAAAACGAGGAGGTCAGATTTTTTTTTACATTCATGTTTATTAAATTGTAGACTTTATCTCCAGATCTAGTTTTGCATCTTGAAATGGTATACAAAATGATTACAAGTCATAGGTCTGAATTAGAACATATCTGAGGTTATTATTGCATACCTGTGCCTAGCTTCAGGTAAAGTTTGTTTCATTGAGTGTAAAAAGCAACAGCTTTTTTGCTACAGCAGGTCCCAGTCTCAGCCAGAGTCGGAAGACAGGTGTCTCTCATGGCAGGGCTCCAGAAACCAGTGGGGAAGTGACCAGTGACTTTCCTTCCGTTACTGCAGGTGTGTTCTTTATTTTGACTACACTGGTTCAAAACAATATGTTCATTTAGTATGTTAATATTTATTATTACTACAGTTTTTCAATATTGTGCATTGTTTTAACAGAGTCCTTCCTTCAAGAGCTTAAATGCTCACTGGGTGAGGACATACATGAGGATGAAATACCACCTCAAACCTCAACAGACTGGTCGACCCGAAAGAGCCTCATATCAGGGTGGTGGGAGAAAGAGAGACCCCGACTGGTCAGCACCATGGTGGCTGGACACCATGCGGCAACTCGGATCTGCCAACATTGTGGAAACGGTCCAGCCATTATCCGTTGTTGTGACTGCCGACCACACCCATTCCTCTGTGGCCAGTGTGATGTCAGGGTCCACCAAGGTCAAGTGTTTCACAACAGGGATTCAATGACACTTGGATTTTTTCATCCGTTGCCTCCCACAACTTGTGTTGTGGAGAGGGTTCTAACCCAGTGTGGTAAGTTGTAGTTTTTGAAAGTCACATAAATAAATATGTTATTCTTTAATTCTCATCCATGTTGTTGTTTTTTTCAAGAGCGTCTTGTACCTTTGGAGATGCCAGAGACAATATGCGGTTGTCTACAAGGATCGTCCAGTGTCATCACAGGACAGTCCATAGTTGTGGTTACAATGAATGGTAAGAAGAACTTTATGGGTGGGGTGGGGGTCACTTCTGTAGAAGTGTCTGCAGAATTTCAGCAATAGGTATTTGCTGATCACACCTCGTATATACTCCCTCTCACTTTGTCACAACTATGAACATATAAAAATCATGATTATGTTACATTCATACATGTTACATTGTGGAACACATATCCAGAAATTTTCTTTATCATGGCTGGAAATCCAATTCAATAGGTTGTGTGTTGTGTGTTGATTAGATTGTCTGGGCCCACCTATGTGGAGGAAAACAGTTAACCTTTGTTTGAATGGGGATAGTTAATTTGCCTGACAAAAGTGTGACTTCCAATAGAGTGCCTTACAACATGTTTGTAGAAGTGTCCTCCTGGTCCATCCTTAGTCAAAGGTTCCCATATCAGTTGTCAGAATGACACAGTTTGCGTCTGTCAAAATTAACTGTGAGTATATATTTCCTTCTTTTTCCAGGGCGATATAATCTCAGATTGCCTCAGATTAGATGCAAGGCATGTGAAGCCACTTGGAGTCCTGGAGTGGATGACCTGATCCATAATCACTACTGGCCTGCCACTTCTCACCATTCAACTGTGTACTCAACAGATGTCCTTTTTTCTTTTGAAGAGCTGAAGATGGCAGCACCAGGGATGTCTAGCCAAGCATTTCTTAGAATGCTGGATCAACGCACTGTTCGCTTTGGCCGTGTAAGCATTTGTGGTAATAACTGTGTAGCTCAATAAATAATACTATGAGGGCATGATGATGATGATGATTGAAAGTACACATGAACATTTGCACTGTTTAGGAAAAAAGTTGTTAAATTTAGACCCTTTATAAACAACCATAAACTCATGTTCTCTCATCAGTCTTGCAGTTTGCACTGAAACATTTATGAAAAAACAGGTCATTCTGAAGATCTTAACTTCAACTCCATTGGCTACAGACTTTGACATCTTCTCCCCAATATCATGTATTTACATCCCGAAATGTATCCATTTAGAGCATTTTACTTCAGTGCAGTACATATTTAATTTGATCTGTTTTACTGTTCTCTTTTACTGAACTCTTTTGCTGAACTCTTTTGAAACAGAGCAGTAACATCACAGCAGACAGCTTCCGGAAAAGCTTCTTGGAGTGGGAAGCTGTCCGATTCGAAGTGGAAAAATAATGCCAGGAGGACCACTTTGACTGCCCAGCATGCAGCCCAGACATGCTTGCAGTTTCTGTTGATGGAAACCGCAAGCACTACAGATTCAAGAGTGCAGCAAGGTATTTACAAAATCCTGTGTGTGCATTGACGGTTCATTACTTTGAAAGCAACTGCTGTGAATTGAAAATCATATGAATATTTAAAGTTAATATGTATCTCTTTTATTTAGATCGGAGGAACAGGCCATCTTTGATGGCGTGTTCATTGCGAATGATGATGACGTCGCAAGATTTGTGGACCATGTCCATACCTCAACCAGTCATGTAAACTTGCACAACTACATTATATATACCTCTAAAACACCACGTCCTATAGAGTACTTTGTTTGAACAAGTTTGGACTATTAACCATCTTCCATGTTTTAGGTCTCTGGAAGAGGTGTCTGTGGAGGGCAGTGGTCAGCAGCGCGCGAAACGTCTCAGAAGTCCTCAGGAAAAACAGACGAGGAGGGCCTGGAACTCGCTGTATGTCGTCATGGGGTTCTCCTTCGTGCCCTCAATATGTTCAGGGGGGAGATTTTTGGCTACCCCCTGTACCTCCAAAAGCAAATGACCTGTAAGCAAGTGACATTTTTCGCCATGGATGTGGCATGCAAGTACTGGCCTTACCTCCGGAGAGTGACAGAGAAATGCCCTGAGCTTCAGGATCTCCTCACCATGAGGCCATTTCTTTCTGTTTTTCATGCCAAAGCTCATGATTTCAAATGTGAGGTGAGAAAAAAGGATTGTCCATGACATTTTCTTTCCCTGAAAATCCTGCATAAGATTGTTGCCACTTAGGTTTTGTTTTTAGTTTTATTTTTTAAAGGTAAAATGGAGTGAAGCGTATCAGGAGGGGGCTGGTTCGACTCTTGGGGAAGAGGTGGAGCAGTGCAACGCCTTCCTCTCAAGGATTGCTGTTACCACAAAGCACATGTCAAAAGCAGGTAAGGTAACCAGTACATTTTGATCCTGAAGACAATGGTGAGCCACTTTGAGCTCATGCATATATGCTGACTCTGAAAATATAAAGCTCAGAATATTCAACACAAATGGATGGATCGATTATAATACCATCATCCTATTTTATTTGAAGGGAGGATAATAAGGAGGGGCAGTGTGATTAAAAAAAAAATACACGTCAGAGTACCATTTGCCTATTGTCCTGCGCCATTGTTTCATGCTACTACTTCACTATCCTGTGCTATTTACCTACTAATCCTTTCATGGGACTAGGGCTGGTTATTGAGTTCGATACTTTTTAGGTACCGACCGAATTGCCTCAATACTATCGAGTATCGAAACTCGTCTTGTTTTTCGGTACCAAATTTTTCCGGTATCGAAGTCAAGGTATCGGTATCAAATTACTTTTAAAGATACCTAGCCCTACATGGGACAGTAATCAAATGGCACAAGACAGCAGATTAGTACCATAGTACTATACTGTAAGTTATTATCTTGCAAAAGTTTGTGGTACCTAACAAGTCTGCACACTCAGTTTCTTCTCCTACTGCTACTGGAAAGAAGGGTGATAATCTCATATTTTTTATTTTTGCAGCACGCATAGACATGCTGATGGTCATGGCCATGCGCTGGAACCAACGAAAGTTTGACAACTTGGCTTCCACCCTTGCCCGCCGATATCTGAAGGTAAAGACACCAGTTTTCCCTTATGCAACATTCATAGCGATATTGTAAAATAAAGTGGCATATATCTCAAAAATATAGGAAAGACTTGCCCAGATATTCTTGAATACAATAGAATATACGGATGGTTTCATGTGTAGTGTCAATTGTATTTTTCAGAGTCTTAATATAAAATATTAAATTTTCGTACCACATACACCGGTATATTGATTGTCCACGTATATACGAATATACTGTATATTTAATCAGTGTTGTATGTGGTTTTCTAATAGTGAAGGTACTTGACAATCCTTATCAACAATAGTCAAAGTTGTAGGCATTTCTCTCATTGTCATTTGTGTTTGAAGGCCACAGTAGCCCTGCAATGCCAGTTGCATAACCTGGAGGCCATGAAAATGGAAATGGACATCACAGACAATCAACTGGAGAGCTGGATCATTGATATCAATGAGTGGGTAGAAGGTAGAATATACTGTCTTATACTGTTTGATATGCTGCTTGATGCATCACTTCTGACTAAGCTTGGCCTCAATTCCAAAGTAGTCATTGTAATCGTAGTCTAAGAGCACATACTCTGATTGCTGATGACGTGTGGAAAAGATTATCCCCATGGGGACAATATAGAACCTAGCTAACCTAACAATACTCAACCTTAGCTACAAGTGTAGCCTCAGTTACAGAGAAATATGAAAATATTGGTTAGGCTTTATTTTACTCATACACCAGAAATAATGTTTTTTCATGGAATCAAGTATATTTCTTATCTCTTCATTTCTTCCTCTCAGTAACCACATCCCAAAACGCTGCTGATCTTGCCGCTGTAGCCAGGCGAATTGAGGAGCTGGTGGCAAATATAAAGATAATGACGGATGCAAAGGACGTGCCCGGATCCGCCGAAAGATCAGGGAGGGAAAAAAAAATTACTTTCTGTAGTGGAAAAGTATAACACCTTGGTTCCTAATGCAGAACATCTGACCTTAGACACCATTCTATCTGACGAGATTGTTTGGCCATGGCAGCTTACACACGGTGGTATGTAGGGATGGGTATCGTTAAGGTTTTAACGGTATTACTACTCTTACCGATACTGCTTAACGGTCCGGTACTTTAACGGTATTCTTATACTTTGTGTTGTGTGTGTGTTTTTTTTTTTTAAGAAAAAATTGAGAACAGAATTAACATTGCTTTATTTTTTTTATGTAAAATTAATAAAACAATTATTTATAGTGAAACAGCCATGTTTGAAGAAATAATTATATAAAAAACAAATGAATGTAAAACAAATTAAATAAACTATATTTTTCTGTAAAAGAACATACAGTGGTACGAAGCAACACGGGTGGGGCATGTAGGTAGGCTACAAAAGGACTCTTTAGCCATTCTTCTGAAGAAAGATTAACATATTTGCCTTTTCTGGCAAAAGCCGGGACCTTTCCTGGTTTAATGTGTTCCCTGCAGTTGAAAACACCCTTTCACTTGGGCCTGTTGCAACATTTGTGAGGAGGGGCAGAACAGCTCTCTTCTCCCACCACCACAACACAGGATCTTCAGCCATAGGAATGGGAGGCAGGCTTTTGTAGACCTCAACCTCTTGGCCAACACGTTCGCTAAGGGTGAGGGCCGAGGTATCCTGTTGGATGGTCAACCTCAATTTCCTGTCCTCCTCTGAGAACAGCTCCTCCAAGGCACTGCTTTTTTTCTGAAATGGAGGTATTGTCTCCTCCATTTCCTCACCTTCTCCTTCAGATGACTCATCCTTTTGCTGGTGCTCTGTATCTGTCTGTTCCAGCTCTGTTGTTAGTCCTGTCACAGTGTCAATAGCTTTCATCCTCAGTCTGTCCCAAGTTGCATCACTGACTAACCTCCCTTTGAATCTGGGGTTCATTGCTGTGGCCTCATGCAGGAAGGCTTGAATGTCATCATTCTGATATCGCTGGGAGAGGTTCTTCCACACCTTCTCTTTGATTGATGGCACAAACATTGTATCCTCATCCTTCAGAGTAAGATGTTCTTCCAGTTTTTGAAGGAAGAGTAAGATCTGTCCACAGGTGGTATTCTTTTCACATGACACACACAATGTGGATGTATAGAGGTTTCTCATGATCTGGACAAACTGCTGCTGCTTGGATTGCTGGAAACTGCTCCATAAATCTCTCTATCATTAGATATAGAGAGTTCCACCTGGTCTTGACATCCAGGATGAGTGAGTGTTGTGGAAGGCCTGCAAGAACAACAAAAAATAACACACATTTATTTAGCACACACTTGAATATTGAATTATATAGTTTAGATGTGTGAATTTCAAAATAACACTTATAATAATAGATTCAACTTACCAAGGAGCTGTTGCTTTTCTGTCAACACCGTTTTAGACATGGAGGATCTCTTGAACCACACGACCACTGCTCTGATTCGGGCTGCCCATTTATCAATGGATGCAATTTTGTAAATTTTCTGTGCAGCCAGATTCAATGTATGTGCAAAACATCCTATTTTTAGGATCTGTAGCTTCTTGATAGCAATCTCCATATTGCTAGCATTATCAACAGTCACAGCTACAATCTTGCTCGGATCTATCTATCTATTTACTCTTCCAGGATGTCTGCGATCTCCTCGGCCACTACTTCGCCAGTTTTGGATTTGTACACTGCCCTGGTGTGGAGGACCTTCTGTTTTACACTGCCCTGGCTTGTGTAGTGCACTGTTAACTGTGAGATAGTGATCTTGCCGGAGGCTGGTCCACCCATCTGATGTGATGGCCAACTTTGGCACATCTTTCAGCTCACTGATCACATTGGCCTTTTCAACACCATACCAGGAAGGAATTAATGTGTCGCTGAGATAACTTCTGGAAGGAGGGGTATATTTTGAGTTGAGTGCCCTGCACATTTCCCTACAGTAAAAACAATTATAATTTGTTATTTTATCATTATTAAATTGTGTTGTTGTTTATTGTATTGTGGCATGATGGAGCTGAAATACAACCCTTTTTATAATGCATCTATATCCTAAAAATTAATATAACTATATAGTGTGTAATGTATACTGACAGACTGTTACCTAAAACCGTTGTACTCCACTGTTGCAAAGGGGTGTAGGCCTTTCACTATGAACTTGGTCAAGGCTAAGTGGCAGTCGTTCACCGTCTCCTCAGGCATCCTCCCACTAGCTGCTAGGGTGAAGGGGCTTTGGGCTTGTTTTGGACCAGAGGTATTAGGAGGAGTTGATTGGTTCATAGTAGCTGCAGCTTTTTTAAAAAAAAATATATAATAAAAAGGTTGCAAAATGTGGCCATTGTTCAATGTTAACATTTGATCATGAACCTATGTTCACATGATTAAGTTAATTATGTGTCATTTCATCGTTACAAATTAATTTCTGGATATCATTTCTAAATATTATATTTATATGTAGGCTATTTTGTAAACTAACTTGAAGTGCTGTGCATTTAGCCAAATAAATGTTTACATACTGATTTTTCTTTATTTGGGCTTTTAAAAACCAGTAGAAAATATGTTGAATGCATAACGTCATTTCTCCCAAATGAAATCAACAGTATTTCAACGTAAGGTAAGCAAACCAATTAGGGAGATTGAACATTTATTTTAAATGACGTGAACAACGTTGATTCAACACGATGTTAGCATACCTGACGTAGATGGGGCAACCAGCAGAGACGAGCTAGCTAGGCAGTCGAAAACTTTGGCAAAGCATCTTTTAAAAGTGCATTACGTTCAGACAAAGAAATGCAGATTGCTTGTGTTTCCGCCCTTACATGCAAAAATCTTGCTGCATTTATGACAACGAGCGTTGTCTGCATCAACTTTAGTGTAGTATAACCACACTTTTGAACGTGTTGCTCTATCAGCCATCGTCACTCTTTGTATTAAGCGGGAGTTTTCGTGCTGTTAAGTGTGTGCGCCGCGTGTGTGTGTGTGTGTGTGTGTGATAGACAGCGGCGCGCATGAGAAATCTCGCGGATCTCACAGACAAACGTCTTAATATTATCGCAAATAAGAAATGTTTGGTGAGATAAAATGTGCACGATAACATAATTAAGCAGGAATACATAGTACATTTATTTTTATTTTTTTCTCCAGCACCGACAGCAGAACCGATAGCGTCAGATCTTATCGATACTACGGTCTTTCGTAATTTAGCACCGGGGCCAGTTTAGTACCGGGTTTCGGTACCTATCCCTAGTGGTATGTACACAATTCTGTTGACTATGTAAAATAGTCACATAGTGGCACAAAATCTATCATGCCTCGATTGTAACCCCAGAAAATTTTTAAATACTAATCTTAAATACAACTGACTTGTTTCATCTATGTATTACAGACTCTGTAGATCTAAGCACGAAGAGGAAGGCGTTCGACATTGTGATGGCAGTAAGGAGACTTGAGGAGGAGAAGAGGATTCTTATTGCAGAGATGAACAAGCATTGGAAGTCTCTTTGCACCCGTGCAGACACTCTGAAGCACATGTCATCCCAGCTTTCTAATGTGACATCAGGTACAGCATGTTTTTGTGTTATACTTGGCTTACATTACAATATTGCTGAAAGTTTCTAATTAATAAAGGCTCAATTTGTTTTAACATGTAAGGCGAGATGTCGGGCCTGCTTCAAGATGGGATCCAAGGTCTACAGAGCTTGACGATGAAGAACAAACAAGCAATCAACAGCCTGGCAAAGCATGCAAAGAACTGTTATGTTCAAGTTCTGACTGAAACAGAAATTAACTTTGATAGTGATTCTGAGGAATACCATACCAGTAGTGACTCTGAGCACGATTAAACAGTATTTTCATGGCCAGAGTCCTTTTTTTTCTGTTTTGTGCTGGGGAGGCAGCATTAAGAAGAGGGTTGTTGGGACAGGCTGGTAAGGAAAGCTGGCTCTGTGTTTGGCATGGAGCTTGAGTTAATCATATAACAAACTGAGGATAATTTGCAGAAGCAGTGTTCTGCATGCTCAACATTGAGGAGGTTCTTTGTCCCCAGGGCTAACCAGCAACTCAATGTCTCACAAAAGGGTAGGGGAGAAACGGACTTTTCAGCATGAGTCTCTCCCTGCCCCAACCATCACATCACTTTGTCTATCGTCTAGTATCCACTATCCATTGGCTTGTATAAACTTTTGTCTTTTGAATTTAATATATGTGTCTGTTCTACTTATCTGCTTTGTATTGTTTTTGTTAAGCAATACTATTATGCTCTCTTGTTTTTTCCATAGTCATATTTAATAACATGCACAGCTTTGCACTAGGGCTGTGCGATATTGAAGAAAAGTTCGATAATTCATTAAATAATGCGATATGCGATACGATAATGCTTAAAGTGTGTAAAATAAACTTAAATTATCTTTAAAATATATTTAAAATGATATATCCTACATGTGTTTCACATTCTTTTTATGACAAGAAAACATCCTTATAACTTGTGAAAGTCAACATCAGTGTTTTACTGTAGCATAGGAAGTGTTATTTATACATCAGTGTAAACCACAGGATTTCAGGTTATCCTACATTATTTAATTCAAAATATTGAATCATAAAATGTAAAAATAAAATGTTGCTTAGTTTTCACTGTATGAATTAAATATATCCTGATACTTATCAAAGCTACAAAACTTTTTATTTTGTTCATGACCCCAGTTATTGCAAGCGCGTTTTGCATATTGCGAAATACAGTATACATTTGCAATATTTCAATAATTTTGATATATTGTGCAGCCCTACTTTGCACTGATTAAATCCCAGCACTGTTAACTTTTGCACCGCCACTGCAAATCACTACATAGCTGCCCATCATGTATCACAGGGTCAGTCCCTACCAGGCCTTTGTAATCACTTGACATGCTCTTCAATTTTTGTATTTGTCTGAACTATGTGTGTTGTTTTTGTGGTTGTACAAGCTAATAAATGCCTAAAATGTATCGTGTCATTCATTATTTTAATAATATTATTTTGGTCTTATTACCGGTGAAACATTACAGTATGCTGTAAGACAGAACACTATGATATGGGCCGAGCGGGGCACATGCGAAGCCCATATCCCACTTATAATGCCAGTATCGCTTCAATGTACATATTTAATCAGTGGTTTTGTCACCAGAAACAACACGTTGTTCCGTTTTGAACTTTTTGAGTGTAGTTGAAGCCCATTCACTGCAGACAGCGTCTTTAGTCGAAGTTGTAGTTTTAAAATATATTGGTATATTTCTCATAATTAGAAGTTGGCAGTGTAGAATTTTGTATACAACATGGGGTTTTTGGGGATGGGGAACACACTGGTGTCATCAGATTTCAAAAATCAAATTGTTAAATAGGTCAAAATAGCTTATTACCATATTTGACAGTGTTTACAATGGGTCAACTTTGGAGACCATATCTACATGACAGCTAAGGTCCAGAGCTTTCTATAACAGCTGGTGTAGCACCTTCTGTGACTAAATGACAAGCCTTCAAACATGTACTGGGTTCAAGCTTCTGCCAGAGGATAAGAGCTAATACTTGGCATGACGAATAAAGATAGAGTTAGGGTTAGGGTTAGGATAAGTGGGAACTGATTGTATTTCATGAATAATGCAACACTTTCCTGACAAATCAGACCTGAGGCCTTGATCATGAAGACATTGGCCTGATTAAACAGCACAACAGGCCGCATGTGGCCTTGCACGGCCACGCCTTGGATTTCCCACCACTGTCATAGGCCTTAGTAAACCGCCCACCTGAGTCAAGTCATTCCAGGGTGACCAGATCGATGTCCTCAGTATCCTGGCACATTCCCTATTGTCAGGGAAAACTACCTCTGTCCCTGGTTTTATGAGGAGAAAACATAGACCTTTAAAGTATATCGATTTTTGAGAAAAACGACTAAGTGTATCAGCGTTATTCATTCTGCTGTGCATGGAGTTAACATGTATGCTATTTTGAAGAGGTAATGCAAAATTGCATTGATGCACTTTATTTCATTGTGCAATGAAGAGAAAACACATGTGCTGTTGCATTGCACAGAACGGAGTAATTTTGACACTTTGTAGTTTTTCTGAGCGTGCAACATTTTTCAGAAAAACGACTAAGTGTATCAGCATTATTCATTCTGCTGTGCATGGAGTTAACATGTATGCTATTTTGAAGAGATAATGCAAAATTGCATTGATGCACTTTATTTCGTTGTGCAATGAAGAGAAAACACATGTGCTGTTGCATTGCACAGAATGGAGTAATTTTGACACTTAGTCGTTTTTCTGAGCGTGCACCATTTTTCAGAAAAACGACTAAGTGTATCAGCGTTATTCATTCTGCTGTGCATGGAGTTAACATGTATGCTATTTTGAAGAGATAATGCAAAATTGCATTGATGCACTTTATTTCGTTGTGCAATGAAGAGAAAACACATGTGCTATTGTATTGCACAGAACGGAGTAATTTTGACACAGTCGTTTTTCTGAGCGTGCACCATTTTTCAGAAAAACGACTAAGTGTATCAGCATTATTCATTCTGCTGTGCATGGAGTTAACATATGCTATTTTGAATAGATAATGCAAAATTGCATTGATGCACTTTATTTCGTTGTGCAATAAAGAGAAAACGCATGTGCTGTTGCATTGCACTGAGCAAAATATAAGATATGAACTTGTTGCTTTGCATAGCATATAACAAATAACTCATTCCATTTAAAACTTACAACTTTCCTCTGTGACTTAATTTGATGTTACGTCTGCCATACAGCAGTCAATTGACTGCATGGTTCATTCGGAGCGCATTCACATGAGGGGAACATCCCTAAAACTTCAAGCCGCCTACCTCGCACTCTCTCCGGCTTGAGCAGAGAAACACACCGCATAATTGAAATTTGTGTAATTTTGACACTTAGTCGTTTTACTGAGCGTGCACCATTTTTCAGAAAAACGACTAAGTGTATCAGCATTATTCATTCTGCTGTGCATGGAGTTCACATATGCTATTTTGAAGAGATAATGCAAAATTGCATTGATGCACTTTATTTCGTTGTGCATTGAAGAGAAAACACATGTGCTGTTGCATTGCACAGAACGGAGTAATTTTGACACAGTCGTTTTTTTGAGCGTGCACCATTTTTCAGAAAAACGACTAAGTGTATCAGCATTAATTCATTCTGCTGTGCATGGAGTTAACATATATGCTATTTTGAATGACCGGACCAAACTCAGGGCAGCAGAAAGGAAATGGCGTAAATCACAAGACCCATCTGACCTAGGTTCGTACCAAAATCTGCTATCATCTTTTTCTGGGGGAGTCCATGCAGCTAAGTCCTCATACTTCCACGATAAGATCAACGGCGCTACAAACACACGCTCACTCTTCAAGACATTCAACGCACTCCTCTGTCCCCCTCCACCACCACCCACCACGTCTTTAACTGCTGATCAATTCGCCAATTTCTTCACCGACAAGACATCTGCCATCAGGAGCCAGTTCTCTGCACCACCCACACAGGAACTCATCCCCTCCTCATCCACTAATCTTCTCTCTTCCTTCTCCCTTCTCACGGATGCGGAAGTATCAAAACTTCTCCTCTCCACTCATCCCACCACCTGCCCTCTAGACCCCATCCCCTCACACCTTCTACAAGCCATCTCTCCCACTCTCTTACCAGCTCTTATACACTTATAAACTCGTCTCCCCACACAGGCACTTTTCCTACCACATTCAAGCAGGCTCGAGTAACCCCACTGCTTAAAAAACCCACGCTAAACACATCACTCGTGGACAACTACAGACCTGTCTCACTCCTACCATTCATATCAAAAACACTTGAACGAGTTGTGTTCAACCAGGTGTCATCCTTCCTCACACAGAACAACCATCTGGACGTCAACCAATCTGGTTTCAAGAGCGGGCATTCCACAGAGACTGCGCTACTGTCCGTCACGGAATCCCTGCGAATTGTAAAGGCTGGTTCCAAATCATCTGTTCTCATTCTGCTGGATCTATCTGCTGCCTTCGACACCGTAAACCATCAAATTCTTCTGTCCACCCTCTCGTCACTGGGTATCTCAGGTACTGCACTTCAGTGGTTTGAGTCCTATCTCACAGGTAGGTCTTTCAGAGTTGCCTGGGGAGGGGAGGTATCCAAACCTCATGAACTGATCACTGGGGTCCCTCAGGGTTCAGTTCTTGGTCCCCTCCTATTCTCCATTTATACTACATCACTGGGTCCCATCATACTGGCACATGGTTTCTCCTACCACTGCTAAGCTGATGACACACAACTCTACCTGTCCTTCCAACCAGATGATTCCACAGTAGCTGCACGGATCTCAAGCTGTCTAGCGGATATCTCCACGTGGAGGGAAGAACACCACCTGCAGCTCAACCTGGCAAAGACTGAGGTTTTAGTCTTCCCTGCCACTCCTACTCTATAACACGACATCAACATACAGCTTGGTACAACCACCATTACCCCATCTAAGTCGGCCAGAAATCTTGGAGTTATCTTCGATGACCAACTGACCTTCAGAGACCACATCTCAAAGACGGCGCGGTCATGCAGATTTGCACTTCGCATCATCAGGAAAATCCGTCCCTTCCTGACTGAGCATGCAACACAACTGCTTGTCCAGGCCCTGGTCATTTCAAGGCTTGATTACTGCAATCAAACCTCTTCAAATGATCCAGAACGCTGCTGCTTGTCTTGTCTTCAACGAGCCTAAGAGAGCCCACGTCACGCCCCTCTTCATCTCTCTGCACTGGCTACCCCTCGCTGCTCGCATCAAGTTCAAAGCGCTGATGCTTGCTTACAGATCCACCACAGGCTCTGCACCTTCCTACCTCCACACACTGCTACAATGCTACGTCCCCACCAGAAGGAGCCCCACCGTGTGAGCCGTGCGGTGTGTGTCTCTGCTCAAGCCGGAGAGAGTGTTAGGTAGGCGGCTTGAAAGTGTAAGGAAGGGCTTCGCTGTGAATCCGCTCAACTCAAACTCTCTCCGGCTTGAGGAGAAACACACACACAGCCTGGAGGAATCTTGACACTTTTAGTGATTTTTCTGATACAGGGAGGAATTTTGACATTTAGACGTTTTTTTGAGAAATGATGCACGCTCAAAAAAATGATGTTTAATTAACAAAGTTCGGGAGGATCAGGTGCAGATAATTAACCTCATCAGCACAAGTGGAGAGCAATCAGTTAATCAACTCATTCAATGTCAGGAGGTATAAATACAGCAGACCTACCTCTGTTCGTCTGAGAGTTTACCAGCATTTGGCTTTGACTTTGCAAACATGTCTCAAATCCAACTTTTTCCTTCTGATGAAGAATCCAACTCCTCTCCGGATCCTCCGCCGCAATCTGTCGGTCCCAGGACTACTCCTTCTCTGCCTGACAGAGCCACAGAGCCTCAGGCTTCACCACGCGGACGCCGGCCTGCCTGCGCAGCCACTCGTTCGCCAAGACACCGAGGCCTACCCTCGCCACCACCAGCGAGGTTTCCAGTTTCCTCCCCGGCATCCTCATATCGTTCGGCTGTGCCAACGATTCCGCCTATTGGGAAGTGGACCGCTTTAAGTTTGAGGCAAGCGCTGATTAATTTCCAATGTTCCGCCTTCGCGCAGGATGAACAAAGCGGAATTATATTAGCTTTACATCACCCTGCAATCAGCAAACCTCACTCCTAAGTCCACCCCAGCCTCCAAGGGGGTCAATAGGCAGACCAAATCCCGCGGGGCCGCAAATTCTCCTCACCCAACACCACCACTGTCCTCCCGCACAAGATCCGGCATCTTAAGAGCATCAGGCCGCAGGGGAAGACCTTCAGCGATCCTTGGCCGCGCCCCAGATTCCCCTGCCACAGGGCCGCACGCGCTTTCTGCTTCAGTGCAGCCTTTTACCGCGACTTCTCCTGCCGCAGCACTATACACAGCTGGGCCCGCTGGCCCTCTCTTAAGTTCTCAAAATTTTCCTCCTACTGTTTCTAACCCCTTTCTTCCGCAGTGGCCTCCAGCTCCCGCAGCAGATGCTAGCGTGAGGCTGCCTCCGCTAGCATCTCAGGCATCTCATCTTTCTGCGCCTATCATCAATCCCTTTCCTTTTCTGTGGCCTGCAGCTCCTGCAGCGCAAGCAAGCGTGAGGCTGCCTCCGCATGCAACACAACCCTCCTCACTTCAGTCCTTCCCTCCATTTCCATCTTGCATGCCTGTCAATCTCCCTTCTCAAGCCCCAAATGCCGACTTTAGCGCGAGGCTGCCTCCGCCGACAGTCGTGGCTTCGGCTTCTTTTCCTCATTCCTCTCTTTTAAATGCAAAGTCACCATATTCTCTGTTCACAGCAACTCCGATGCCCATCCCAACAAACGCTGTCGCCTCGGAACCACCCCCGGTGGCCCACAACATCCGAGCGCAAATTTTATCAGGTGCGGATGTTGATCTAGCAAATTTACTCTCTCAAATTCTGGTGAATGATTGTAACCGCCAGATAGACTGCTGGGTTTTTTCAGTCACTCTAAAAAATCAATCCGCACATTCGTCACGTTTACTTTCTTTTTCAGAATTTACAATTGCTTTCAGCCGTTACACAGAAATGATCTGCGCAGCCTTCCCCCGTAGGCGACGCGAGCTCAACGATTATTTAACACTTTTGGCCGAGCTCGTGCTGTCTTATGGGGGAGGACATTTTTACACTTATCATAAACTTTTCTCCACAAAATGCGCCGTCAGGGTTGCTCAGTGGAACCAGTGCCCATATTGGGGCGCACTTGACCCCAACTTGCACAATAGAGTTTTCCTAGGCTGTAGGAATATCTCATGTGCAGTCTGCAGGTCAGTGACACACTCCACTGTGGCGTGCCCACAAATTAACTCCTCCACCACCCCCGGCTCGGACACCGCATCTCTTAAGTCAACCAGCTACGTTCCAAGACCTGCAACGGTCATCTCAAACCCACAAAATAATGACTTCAGACGCAGAGCATCTTCCTCCGCTGACAGACAGACGTGCAACAGTTTTAACATTGGCACCTGCAACAGACAGCGGTGCAGATTTTTGCACATATGTAATTTCTGCGGCGGCGCTCATGCCCACCCAGTATGCCCTGTATTTACAGCTGCTAATAAAAACCCTAAAAATTATTTATCGACTCCTGTGAATACTTCTCGCCTTTCTTTGGAACTAGCCCAACACCCGGACATCGATTTCACTGATTATCTACTGTCTGGCCTCGAACACGGTTTTAGACCCAGCGTAGAATGCCCGCTCTCCGAAAATATCATCTGTAATAATCTCCAATCTGCTCTCGCTGAGCCCGATGTCGTAAACAACCTGATCGCAAGACCCCCATTCAAAGTTTTTCGCATCAGCCCTATTGGAGTGGCTACGAGAAAATTCTCGGGCAAAAAACGCCTCATAATTGATCTGTCAGCTCCACATAATTCCCCGTTCCCAAGCATAAACAGCTTGATTCCACTCGATGAATTCTCTCTCAAATACCACGACATAGATCAGCGATCGAGATGATTAAAATCGTGGGGTGGGGTGCGTGGCTTGCCAAAGTTGACATCACGTCTGCCTTCAAAGTGATACCCATTCATCCAGGTTCGTGGCACCTGTTCGGGGTGCGCTGCCATGAGAAATTTTAATTTGCTGTTTGTCTAACATTCGGATGCAAAAGCAGCCCTAAAATTTTCGACATGTTATCAGAAGTTGTCTGCTGGATCTTGTCGAATAATTACGCTATTCCTCACCTCATTCACTTGCTAGACGATTTTTTAATCATTTCTCCTCCCGACGCCATCCCAGCCGCTCATCTCCTCACAGTTCAAAACGTCTTTTCAGATCTCGGAATTCCCATCGCCCGGGAAAAAAACATGGGTCCCGCCACATCCATCGAATTCCTCTGAATTAATTTGGATTCAGTAAAATACCAGGCTTCCTTGCCCAAGGAAAAAATCGACCGGATAATCCTGGTATCTTCTTCTCTCCTAGACAGTTCAAATTGTTCTAAACGTGAACTTCTGTCCCTGCTCGGCCACTTAAACTTCGCCATGCGCATTATTCCACAAGGTCGCCCTTTCATCGCGCATCTCCTCTCACTGGCCTCTTCGGCTCACGCGCTAGAGGAGGTAATTTCCATAACTCAGACGTGTCGCGATGAACTTAGGTTATGGATAACATTCCTCAAACAATGGAATGGCCTATCATTTTTCTATAACAATCTCGTCTCGTCCCCCGTGGATATCCAACTGTTTACAGATGCAGCCCCTTCAATAGGCTTTGGGGGGTTTTACCAAGGACGCTGGTTCGCGTCTCCATGGCCCCCCCAGCTGCAGGACTCGTCTCAGTCCTCAGCACTATTTGAGCTCTACCCTCTCTTGGTAGCAGCCTTTCTGTGGGGGAAAGAATGGACTGCGAGCAGTATTGTAGTGCATTGCGACAACGAAGCAACTGTCCATTGTATTAATAAAGGCCGTTCCAATTCACCCGCTCCAATGCCTTTTTTAAGACGCTTAATTTGGATTTCAGCATGTGATCAATTCATCATAATTGCTTAACATGTCCCAGGTTCTGAAAACCAAATAGCTGACTCTCTCTCTCATTTTCTTTTTCAGAAATTCAGGATGTTGGCTCCACAGGCAGACAAATTCCCAACTCCAGTTCCTCACTTTTCAGAATTAATATTCCCCTAACACACCCATTAAAACCCTTCCTCAATGCGTCGCTCGACTATATTCTCCAAGCACTTTCTCCAAGAACGATTCAATCATATATAACTGCGTGGAGATGTTTTAAAACATTCCATTTTTTACATAATATGCCGTTCCCCGATTTTTCTCCCCTCTCAATCACCTCTTTCATCTCCTTCCTTAACAGTGTCAAAGGCCTCCAAGTCGGGTCCATCAAAGGCTACCTGAGTGGCTTACAATTTTTTCATAAATTGATATATGGCGCTCCCTCCTCGGAGATAAATAATTCTCGAACCTCCCTCCTGATCAAAGGGATCCAAAGGGCCCAGCCCACCCCTTCTGACACTAGGCAACCCATAACGCTAGACATCCTCATAAAATGCATTTATACTCTACGCACAGGCTATCAGCCCCTTAATACCGCTCGCACGCTTGACGCCATGTTTATTTTAGTCTTTTTTGGTTTTCTTAGATGCTCCGAAATTGCCATCACTGCCAAATTCGACCCAAACATCCACCCTACCATCGCAGACTTATCGGTACTGGATAATGAAACAATTTCTTACAGGATTAAACAAAGCAAGACAGACCAAACTAAAAAAGGACACCTCATATATATTTTCAACCTCCCATCACCGATCCAACCATACCAGTCAGTTTTGTCGTACCTCCAATTAAGAGGTTCCCAGGCTAATTCCCCTCACGAACCTCTTTTTATCGATGACTCCTACAAACCCATCACACGCTTTTGGTTCCAAAAGCACCTCAAATCCGTCCTTCAACAGTCAGGCATCCCAGCAAAGAATTATTCCAGTCATTCTTTTCGTATCAGGGTAGCAACCTCAGCAGCCCAAAAAGGCCTCTCCCAGCAGCAGATCCAAGCTCTAGGGAGATGGTCCTCAGATGCTTTCCAAAGCTACATCAGGACCAACCGGCTCCACATCAAAAAAGCCCATCAAGCTCTCATCGGTTAAAAAAAAAAAAAAAAAAAAATTCCCCGGAGCATTGGTCTCCCCGGAGCATTGGTCTCCTACGAGCATTGGTCTCCCCCGAGCATTGGTCTCCCCGGAGCATTGGTCTCCCCAGAGCATTGGTCTCCCCGGAGCATTGGTCTCCCCCGAGCATTGGTCTCCCCCGAGCATTGGTCTCCCCCGAGCATTGGTCTCCTCCGAGCATTGGTCTCCCCGGAGCATTGGTCTCCCCCGAGCATTGGTCTCCTCCGAGCATTGGTCTCCCCCGAGCATTGGTCTACTCTGAGCATTGGTCTCCCCGGAGCATTGGTCTCCCGTCGGTCGCCTCAAGTGCTCTCTTGACAGGGCTTTTCTAATTCCTTCACACCGCCAGTGGCCAATGGGGCCAATGAGTCGCCCCCGTTGGAAGCTGAGTGGGCCCCTGCGGTCAGTCATTCTTAAACCACGCCAACCCTCATCCTTGGTCGGTAGGGCTCAACCTTTCAACTCCTGTTGGAAGTCGCCAGAGCCCTCCCGATCGGGTGCTCCAATCACACACTTATGCGCTCCATATGAACCAAGAAACTAAAAAGTAACAGAAAGTTCATGTTTGAGCAGTAATTTATTAAAAATACATTTTTAAAATGTTACATTTTTCTGAGAAACTGTACACGGAGGAAGTTTAACACTTAGTCGTTTTACTGTGAAATGGTGCACGTGCTGAAAAACGACTAAGTGTCAAAATTCCTCCGTGTGAACCGTGCGGTGTGTGTCTCTGCTCAAGCCGGAGAGAGTGTAGGCGGCTTGAAAGTGTAAGGAACGGCCCCTCTGTGAATGCGCTCCATATGAACCAATAAACTAAAAAGTAACAGAAAGTTCATGTTTGAGCAGTAATTTATTTAAATACATTTTTCAAATTTAAAATTTTTCTGAGAAACTGTACACGGAGGAATTTTGACACTTAGTCTTTTTGCTGTGAAATGATGCACGTGCAGAAAAACGACAAAGTGTCAATATTCCTCCGTGTGAACCGTGCGCTGTGTGTCTCTGCTCAAGCCGGAGAGAGCGTGAGGTAGGTGGCCTGAAGGTGTAAGGAAGCGCCCCTCTGTGAATTCACTCCATATGAACCATGCAGTAAACTGACTGCTGAAAGGCTGATGTAACATCAGATTAAGTCGATACGGAGAGTTATTGAAAAAGAATAAAAAGTAACATTAAATTCATGTTTGAGCACAAATTTATTAAAAATATGCCCTTTGGTCTTTACATATTTTTATACCCACTGAATCGCAACAAGTGCATATCTTATATTGTGCTCTGTTCCTCCATGTGAGCCGTGCACTGTGTGTCTCTGCTCAAGCCGGAGAGAGTGTTAGGTAGGCGGCTTGAAAGTGTAAGGAAGGGCTTCGCTGTGAATCCGCTCAACTCAAACTCTCTCCGGCTTGAGGTGAAGGGGTGGATTCTGGGATCCACTGCCGCTTCAACATATATATATATATATATATATATTTTGAGTGATTTATCATAAAAATTATCTTTCTGAATATGTTATTATTTAGAATGAGTAACTTTAACTTACGTTAAAGCCTTTAATTTCCTTTTCATTTTCAAACACTAGAAAATAGTGATGTATATTGTCTGTACCTCTGGACTGAGAGAAAAGTACAACTTATCAGTATGTTTTGGGAAAGTTTCCTGTTCAGAGCAGAGCTCAGATCAACTTCAGCCTTGAAGAAGCTGTGAATCATGTGTATCTATGTATGTGCGCTCAGTGTTCTGTACAGGTCTGTTATGGGTACTGGTGGACTACTGTCATCTGGACTGGAGACCTGAAGGCGCCTAGGCCTGACCTAGAAGGACATTCTGTCCCTAACTTCGGGGTCCAATCGTCAGCATCATGATGGAAGGAGATATGATTCTGACTATCTGTCCATGTGTGGAAAATTACCAGTTTTGTCTAGTTTTCTAAACCAATCAGTATCTTAGTAATGACGTAGTTAGTGGACTCTTTTAGAGTATAATTGTTCTGGAAATGTGAATGTAGAGAGGGAGGAGGAGACAGAGAGCGGCCTACGAACTCCTATGTGAGACTTGAAGCTGGCTTCTGCTGATGAAACTGCAAATTATTCTTCAGTAAATTTTCTTCCATTTATTTTTTTAAACTCTGACTCCGGGTCTTCATTTATCATATCTGGTCTTTTGGGTCTTTAACTGTATAATCCCCTACAGTTAATGGTGGAGGATGCGGGCAATCATTCTTTGGTGACATTCCTGGCTAAACAACAAACAAAGGTAGGAAGAATTTTATTATTTTTGCTAGGACTGTCTGGAGTGGAAGTGGTGGAGAAAAAGGCGAGCGGTAGGGTTTGACTCAGACGTGAGTACCCCGACATCTGACAATGGATCGATGTCATGACGCTGTAAAAAGCGTGTCTCCTGGGGTTAAAACTCTGGTGTGGACACTGAGTTGACGTGCACTAAATTGTATGTTAGGTGCGGGAGGCACCCCCACCAGAGTATAACGACACTTTGTGTGCCCTGGGAGCGCACTCCGGTGTGGACATTGGGTTGACGTGCACTAAGTTGTGCGTTAGGTGCGGGAGCACCCTCACCGGAGTGAAGAGACACTATGTGTGTAAAATCGTGAGCCTGACGCTTCGCCTCGTCCACTCCAGATAGGGGTACCCCGAGCTTAGAGATTCAGATAGGTAGGGAAAAAGTTTTAATTAGATACAAAATATAAAAAGATAATAGGGTTGTTTGCTGCCAGGGATGCATCTGGAATGATTCCGATTTTTATAAGAAATTTTGTGACCCTGATTGGATTGTACCAGTATATGTGATGAGTGTCTCGTAGTATACTTTGCAGTTTCATCAAAGCAGAAGCCAAAGCTGTGTTTTTCAAAGGTTGCCGTCTCCATCTCTCTCAGGTGAGTATTAACCGTGACTAAGATATGGCTGACAAATTTAGTAACTTGATCAGTAACTTGATCAGTCCTGATACAGATAATGAGACCGAAGAGAGCAAATGCTGTAAACAGCTCCGCTCTGAAGCTCTCACTTCAAAGAAATTTTCTGAACAATTTAACAAAATGGTTAGACAGGGTTTTGATTCTGATTGGAACATCACACAACAACTTGACATGTGGACTGTCAAAAGAATACAGAGAACTGCTTATCAGGGGCTCTGTTGCCATTCCAAAATGGGACTCACTGTTATCATGGTGTGCTGTAAGTTGGAGCCGTTTACAAGCTCACAATGATCAAAATATAGACAAAGTGTCGGATGGTGTGGTTAAAGCTGAAACCCATCCACAAGATGACATAAAATGTTACCAGTGGGGTAAGAAAGGGCATATTGCTTGTGACTGCTATGAGAAGCTTTTTAAATGCCACAAGTGTGGGAAACTTGGACATATTCGAAAATTTTGTAAACAAAAGAAAGGAAAGACACAAACAACAAAAAAAAAAGACTTCCACTCTGTCTGAGAATTAGCTTGTGAAACTGAGAAAGAACAAGAGATAATAAAAATTTTTTTTTTTTTTTAAATTACATTTTATAGTGAATGAACAGGTTGATGTCAAATTTCAAACAATGACTCCAAAAACATGTGAGTTACAAAAATTTAAAAGTATAGAAGATGATAATTGATTATTGGATGTAATGAAAGAATTTTTCACTTAATGGGAAATATTGAACAGTCTGAAGCATGTTTTCAATGTGATGAGCACATCACTACCGTAGGGTAAATAACTAAACTGATGTAGGAACTCTAAGTTCTAAATGTTTGGTTTTTGATTGACATAGATAGTTTAAATGGCAAGTTAAACAACTTGACTGCCAGTGTCAAAAGGACTCAACCTGATGGGAAATTGGTAATTTCTAAATTCCTTTTGATATGTGGGTAAAAGTAAATATAAAAATGATGTTTAATTCAAAAATGTATATAAATTATGGCAAAGTCTAAAGCTGGGCCACAGTCAAAAGATATCAGACAAATGTCTGATGTTACAAGTTTATGAGAATGCAGTGTACCAGTCCTGAATGCCACAGAATCTCTCTCTCCATCTTATTCAAACTCAGCTAAATGCTGCTATCTTAACCGGTGTTATAAGTGATAAGATATTTATAGTAAAAGCATAGGGTGCCAGTTGAAAATCATTGACAAAGATGTTAAAGAAATGAGTGCCATGAAGAGGGCAATTTGTTGTTAAAAGTGACAAAGTAAAATGAAATGTCTTTAAAGAGGTCTTTAAATACAAATCTGGAATGATAGAAGTGACTATTTTGACAAATTTATTTTATGACCAGTAGCTTTTTGTCTCATCCTAGTCACCACCATGCACAGGGCCGATGGTTCCAGTTAAAGATGTAGCAGAACATTCCACTGAATGGATGGTTGTGATAACTAAAGTCACTGAGTATAATCTCAGCATTGATACGTTTCTGCTTTGAAGATGTCTAATGACTTTTAGTGATTAAATACTGCTGTAATGAACCTGTTTCCCTGTTGTAACACTATTAGGCAGTCCAATGGCTCTGCTGGCTCTTGAATGCATCTTCCTTAAGCTCAACAAAACACCTGATTCTGTTGAAGAAAACTGTCAAAGATTCTGGAATGGGAAAGAGCGGTTACCAGTGTGCACGAGGTGATTTCTCAATGACGGGTAAGATCCTCTTTGGCCAGACAGGGGACAACCTAAGGCAGGGGGTTACCGCCGACACTGGGCATCTACCCTGAAGGGAGGTGTTGTGTGTGAGATGGGTATGAGAGTGGAGCGGATGTCTGTGAGGCCAGCAGCATCATTAAGGGGGGATCTGTGAGAAGTACAGAAGTCTGACCCAAAAATGTTCCTCCATACCACTCACCAGAACCCGCATTCCTAGCATGGCTTGTTTTTCATTGTGACAAGTGTCCACAACTTGATGCAACTATGCCAGGGGACAGCACCCTGAGGAAGAGGAGATTATTGATAAAGAGCTGATGGAAATGAGCTTTCAAGAGCCGACTGAGACCATGAGGTGACTGTCCGTAATTTCTGGGGAGACCAGGGCAAAATTTATTAACATGATGTTGGTTGCCCTATTGGCAAAAACTGTATAAGTTTTGGATTCAGTATTAATGTGAATCCCTGAATCTGTGAGACTGTGTTGATTTTGAACTAATAAGTCTGCATCATAGTTTTACTCCAGCAGGTCATTAGACATGGCATAGGAATGCAAAGACATGGTGGTGGCTAAAGATGAAGACCGCGTTTACAGATTCAAGAGGAAGTAGCGTAAAGTGAGCATTTAAACTAAAGATAACCTTAAAAGGCTACTAGGATAACATATAAGGATTGTGGTAATGTTTTTTTTTTTATCTGAAAAATTAACATGTATTATAACATTGGTTAATGATTAACAGTTTTATATGCAGTAATGAATTAAATATTTCATTCTGTCTAAGTTACAGTCTTAAGGCTGTTGAAAAGATTATTTGCACAGTATGAGAGAGAGAGAGTGCTGGGGTGGAGGCAAGGATGGTGCTGTGTCTGTTATCGGCCTGCTAAAGTTTAAACAAAACAAAACAATGATGTTAGAACTGTAAGAACTCTGCTGACTTTTCTAAATAAAACAAATTATAGTGAAGAGGTATGCTTTGAGACTGGATTACAGATTATATAACACTAAGTAAAATTTACGTGAAAAGTGTGAAGTTTAAATATGTTTTTAGACATAGAAAATGAGCAGTTCATATACATGTCAATAAGTATGTGTGATGTTGACTGTTTGTACGTGTTCATTTTGGGGAACTATCATGACCCTATTGAGTGTATGTCATTAACCTCTGGAATGAGTGTTTTTATCATTACAGTGGGTTAAGTGGAACAACAGTAATTTTACAGAAGCCGATACTTCTGATCGAATCTGACGAAAAGACGATGCAGAACATACAGGACGAGCTTTAAGTGGATTGGTTATCCAGCTCTGTCTGCTATTGGTAATTATGACTACTTTTGTCATTTATGTTGTGGATTTGAATTACACTCTGGAGTAGTATGTTTAAAAGTATTTATGTAAAAGGTAATGTGGAATTTAAGATTGCCGTCCATGGGTTAAAAACCCTTGTCTAAATCCAACTGAGGGTCTAAAGTTAAATACTGTCAGTTATTTGTGATCAGAATGATAAACGTATGTTATAAGATTTGACGGCAGAGACAAAGTGACACATTGGCTCAGTCACTATTAAACACTATCCAGAGAGCATCCTCATTTATGGAAGGCTGGTCGGCAAATAAAGGAGAGAATATAGCTTTTAAGTTTTATTTTTCATTCATTAAATGGATGCATGACATTAGATGTCTAGAGAACTACATTTTATGTAATAAGGGTTGAGGGAGAAAGCAGCTACAAGGCTGTCTGTGTAACCTATTGAGATTTGAGTAAAATAATATTTTGGTTTCTGCAAAATAGTACAGATAAGTGGGACTGAGACAATAATGATAAACTTTTTTTCTGCAGACTAACCATTTGATAGAGAAATACTGTGACAAGTAGTTATAACAAAAAGTAAAGCAGTTAAAATTAATGTTATGAAAATAAAAATGCTGATAGTATTAGTGGATTGATTTATGAACATATTAAGTCAAATCAAGTTAATAATATTACAAACTATGGTAGTGCTGTTTAAAAGATGAGACTAAGTTTCAAAACAGATTTAAAGAAATTTATAATGGCCTATAGTACAAATTTGTATAATTTATGAAGTAATATGGAAGATTATATACATAAAATTGTGTTTATGATAATTTTGGAGAAATTGCAAGACTGATGAGATGAGTATCAATGCCAAATGACCAAGGCTTAATATTTTGGTAATTTAGCCCAAGCTGTTCTAACAGACAAGATATTGAGAACAAAACTAACTTTAAAGGAAGTACTAATTATTTGATTTTGATACTGTACTGTTGACATGGTCTGAGTATTGTGAAATATTGTGAAAATTGAGTTTAAGATTAAGAATAATTAGGTATTGAGTATGATCAAGAATGATATCATGAAAAAGATATTTGCAATTTAAGACAAACAATTTTTTGATATCATTGAATTTTTATATTTTGATGCTTATGTAATTTTGATGAAATGTCTTTAACATTAACAAGTTTTGGTTTATTTTCATTTGTGTTCTATTTTATCTATGTGGGCTTTAATGACTGTAAATTGATCTGTTGTGAAAAGAAAGCTTAACAAAAAGGTTTAGGGAAGATAATGAAGTAAATTTTTTTTTCTTCTGTTATTCCTATTTTTAGAGGATTCAGGAAAAGAAAATTGAAAAGATGTTATGTAATTGCGATGGTACATTTGTACAATTTTCATTGTTTATTTTGAGATAAATAACAATTTTGTTTTTAATCTTAAGAAATGGAAAGGAGTGGATTTAGAATCCATCTTCTTGTATTATATAATGAATTGGAAATTATATTTTTCTAAAAACCAGTGTATATATCCTGGTATTTATGCTTGCAGGCAATGTCTGTATTTAGGATCTGAGGGGTGACTGAGGGTCTGGCCCATGCCAGGAATGCAGTAACAGTGATTACTCATTTAGCCCGGCTTCCAGAGAATAAATATGTACTTGTTTTGTAATCAATGAATTTGATGATAATCTGTATTTGCCAAGATTGATGTAAAGACAACTATGTGTAAGGTCTGAAGGTCAATAATGCACTATGTGCTCTGTAGAATATTATGTTCTAGCAAGTATTTAAAGGGAAAACATATTGTCTATTTTATCAAAATTGTAACCTGCCAGGGGAGCATGGGTCATAAATGTAAAATTTTGAAGCGACTTCTATTGTTAAGACCAGATGTGTTGTTTAGGACTCCACATTGGCCTTTAAGGGGGGACTGAAGGGGTGGATTCTGGGATCCACTGCCGCTTCAACATATATATATATATATATATATATATATTTTGAGTGATTTATCATAAAAATTATCTTTCTGAATATGTTATTATTTAGAATGAGTAACTTTAACTTACGTTAAAGCCTTTAATTTCCTTTTCATTTTCAAACACTAGAAAATAGTGATGTATATTGTCTGAACTTATCAGTATGTTTTGGGAAAGTTTCCTGTTCAGAGCAGAGCTCAGATCAACTTCAGCCTTGAAGAAGCTGTGAATCATGTGTATCTATGTATGTGCGCTCAGTGTTCTGTACAGGTCTGTTATGGGTACTGGTGGACTACTGTCATCTGGACTGGAGACCTGAAGGCGCCTAGGCCTGACCTAGAAGGACATTCTGTCCCTAACTTCGGGGTCCAATCGTCAGCATCATGATGGAAGGAGATATGATTCTGACTATCTGTCCATGTGTGGAAAATTACCAGTTTTGTCTAGTTTTCTAAACCAATCAGTATCTTAGTAATGACGTAGTTAGTGGACTCTTTTAGAGTATAATTGTTCTGGAAATGTGAATGTAGAGAGGGAGGAGGAGACAGAGAGCGGCCTACGAACTCCTATGTGAGACTTGAAGCTGGCTTCTGCTGATGAAACTGCAAATTATTCTTCAGTAAATTTTCTTCCATTTATTTTTTTAAACTCTGACTCCGGGTCTTCATTTATCATATCTGGTCTTTTGGGTCTTTAACTGTATAATCCCCTACAGTTAATGCTGTATAATCCCCTACAGAGGAGAAACACACACACAGCCTGGAGGAATCTTGACACTTTTTGTGATTTTTCTGATACAGGGAGGAATTTTGACATTTAGACGTTTTTTGAGAAATGATGCATGCTCAGAAAAACGACTTAGTGTCAAAATTCCTCCGTGTGAACCGTATGGTGTGTGTCTCTGCTCAAGCCGGAGAGAGTGTTAGGTAGGCGGCTTGAAAGTGTAAGGAAAGGCCCCTCTGTGAATGCGCTCCATATGAACCAATGAACTAAAAAGTAACAGAAAGTTCATGTTTGAGCAGTAATTTATAAAAAATACATTTTTTTCAATTTTCAATTTTTCTGAGAAACTGTACACGGAGGAATTTTGACACTTAGTCTTTTAACTGTGAAATGAAAGCTCTAGCGCAAGTTCTGTCAGGAAGACTCAAATGTTACGTCACTACTAATTTAGATCTAACCAATCATTATCCAACACATGTAGTATATAAGATCGGTACTCATCACACCTGTCTGAGTTCGCAGATGCTGACGCGAAACCTAACCTCCATCCTCCCCACCACCACCAGGATGGTCCCTGTCCATACCTCCCGGGGGTCGGCTACGCCCCTGCCTTCATCTTCAGGCAGGAAATGCAGAGTCCGCAACCCTCAGGATCTAAGCTACGGACGGGGCCTACGCCAAAGAACTTTATCTTACAATGTTTGCTTGCTGATTGTTAATAAATTTCATTGCAAGTTAATTTACCTCCCGAGTCTTTCTGGTAGAAATGGTGCACGTGCAGAAAAACAACAAAGTGTCAAAATTCCTCCATGTGTACCGTACGGTGTGTGTCTCTGCTCGAGCCGGAGAGAGCGTGAGGTAGGCGGCCTGAAGGTGTAAGGAAGCGCCCCTCTGTGAATTCGCTCCATATGAACCATGCAGTAAACTGACTGCTGAAAGGCTGATGTAACATCAGATTAAGTCGATTCGGAGAGTTATTGAAAAAGAATAAAAAGTAACAGTAAATTCATGTTTGAGCACTAATTTATTAAAAATATGCCCTTTGGTCTTTACATATTTTTATATACACTGAATCGCAACAAGTGCATATCTTTATATTGTGCTCTGTTCCTCCGTGTGAGCCGTGCACTGTGTGTCTCTGCTCAAGCCGGAGAGAGTGTTAGGTAGGCGGCTTGAAGGTGTAAGGAAGGGCTTCACTGTGAATCCGCTCCACTCAAACTCTCTCCGGCTTGAGGAGAAACACACACACAGCCTGGAGGAATCTTGACACTTTTAGTGATTTTTCTGATACAGGGAGGAATTTTGACATTTAGACGTTTTTTGTGAAATGATGCACACTCAGAAAAACGACTTTGTGTCAAAATTCCTCCATGTGAACCGTGCGGTGTGTCTCTGCTCAAGCCGGAGAGAGTGTTAGGTAGGCGGCTTGAAGGTGTAAGGAAGGGCCCCTCTGTGAATGCGCTCCATATGAACCATGCACTAAACTGACTACTGAAAGGCTGATGTAACATCAGATTAAGTTGATACGGAGAGTTAATGAAAAAGAATAAAAAGTAACAGTAAATTCATATTTGAGCAGTAATTTATTAAAAATAAATTTTTTAAATTTTAAATTTTTCTGAGAAACTGTACATCGAGGAAGTTTAACACTTAGTTGTTTTACTGTGAAATGGTACACGTGCTGAAAAACGACTAAGTGTCAAAATTCCTCCGTGTGAACCGTGCGATGTGTGTCTCTGCTCAAGCCGGAGAAAGTGTTAGGTAGGCGGCTTGAAGGTGTAAGGAAGCGCCCCTCTGTTAATGCGCTCCATATGAACCAAGAAACTTAAAAGTAACAGATAGTTCATGTTTGAGCAGTAATTTATTAAAAATATTCATTCATTCATTCATTCATTCATTCATCTTCCACCGCTTATCCGGGGCCGGGTCGCGGGTCAGCAGTCTGAGCAGAGACTCCCAGACTTCCCTCTCCCCAGACACTTCCTACAGCTCTTCGGGGGGACACCGAGGCGTTCCCAGGCCAGCTGAGAGACATAGTCTCTCCAGCATGTCCTAGGTCTTCCCCGGGGCCTTCTCCCGGTGGGACATGCCCGGAACACCTCCCTAGGGAGGCGTCCAGGAGGCATCCGAAACAGATGCCCGAGCCACCTCAGCTGACTCCTCTCGATGTGAAGGAGCAACCGATCTACTTTGAGCTCCTCCCGAGTGACCGAGCTCCTCACCCTATCTCTAAGGGAGCGCCCTGCCACCCTGCGAAGAAAGCTCATTTCGGCCGCCTGTATCCAGGATCTCATTCTTTCGGTCATGACCCAAAGCTCATGACCATAGGTGAGAGTAGGAACGTAGATTGACCGGTAAATCGAGAGCTTCGCCTTGCAGCTCAGCTCCTTCTTCACCACGACAGACCGGTACATCGACAGCATTACTGCAGAAGCTGCACCGACCCGTCTGTCAACCTCACGCTCCTTCCTTCCCTCACTCGTGAACAAAACCCCAAGATACTTGAACTCCTCCACTTGAGGCAGGAGCTCTCCACCAACCTGAAGAGGACAAGCCACCCTTTTCCGACTGAGAACCATGGTCTCAGACTTGGAGGTGCTGATCCTCATCCCAGCCGCCTCACACTCGGCTGCAAACTGTCCCAATGCACACTGGAGGTCCCGGCCCGATGGAGCCAACAGGACAACATCATCCGCAAAAAGCAGGGATGAGATCCTGTGGTCCCCAAACCAGACTCCCTCCGGCCCCTGAGTGCGCCTAGAAATCCTGTCCATAAAGATTATGAACAGGACCGGTGATATAGGGCAACCCCTAATATTTATTAGTCTAGTTAATTTATGTATATCAGCACTGCAGAAAACAGTGACGTAATCGTCCGGCACAGCTCAGTTCGCATACAACGGCGCCAATGCAGGCATATCAAAAACACTGCTGAATATCAAGCAAGTGTCCCCAACGTAAGCAAGCCAGAGGCGACAGTGGCAAGGAACCAAAACTCCAACAAATGCAGAAAAAAACCTCGGGAGAAACCAAGCTTAGTTGGGGGGCCAGTTCTCCTCTGGCCAACAGTGAACACTTGTCTGATACTCAGGCAGAGTTACAGGTCTTTAAACCGATTTGGAATCACAGCAGTCAAAATATTTAATCTAGTTCCATCTAGTTTAAGATCTTATGATCACACCGGTATGGGACGGTTTGTTTGGATATGTGCCACTGGCTGATGAGTCGGTAAGGTCTTAACAAAGGATGAGCTAGTTAACACAGTGTCCGCCGACACCACAGGGCCACATTGCTGCCGCACACAGGCACAGGTTCCCCGTCTGACCCGGACACGGCCCAGATCCAGCCAATCACGTTAATTGGTAAACCTCGGGATAAGCAGAGAGACAAAAAAATTAGCGTAGACGCCATTCTTCTTCTGATGTAACGAGTACATCTGGTGTTATAGGAAGTGTTCCCGGTTCCGGCTGACCTGATCTATGCAGCCTAACAATCCTTTAACGGATATGAAGACAAAAGTTTATAGTGCGTCATGTGTATGCCAGGTTAAATGCATGCGTTTTTAGTCTAGATTTAAACTGACAGAGTGTGTCTGCTTCCCGAAAAATGCTAGGAAGATTGTTCCAGAGTTTAGGTGCCAAATAGGAAAAGGATCTACCGCCTGCGGTTGATTTTGATATTCTAGGTATTAACAACTGGCCAGAATTCTGAGATTGTAATAGACGCGAAGGACTATAATGCATTAAGAGCTCACTCAGGTACTGGGGTGCTAAGCCATTTAGTGCTTTGTAAGCAATTAGCAAGATTTTAAAATCTATACGATGGTTAATAGGGAGCCAGTGCAGTTTTGATAGAACCGGGCTAATATGTTCATACTTCCTGGTTCTAGTAAGGACTCTAGCTGCTGCGTTTTGGACCAGCTGTAGTTTATCACGCCAGCAGGGCAACCACCCAATAGAGCGTTACAGTAATCTAGTCTCGAGGTCATAAACGCATGAACTAGCTGTTCCGCATTTGTCATTGAGAGCATATGTCGCAATTTAGATATATTTTTAAGATGGAAGAATGTGGTTTTACATATGCTAGAAATGTGGCTTTCAAATGAAAGATTGGTATCAAAGAGCACACCCAGGTTCCTAACTGACGAAGACGACTTAACAGAGCAGCCATCAAGTGTTAGACAGTATTCTAGGTTTTTATGTGCTGAAGTTTTTGGTCCAATAATTAGAATCTCTGTTTTTTCTGAATTTAGTAGCAGGAAATTACTAGTCATCCAATTTTTTATATCAGCTAAGCATTCTGTTAGTTTTGAGAATTGGTAGGTTTCGTCAGGGCACGAGGAAATATAGAGCTGAGTATCATCAGCGTAACAGTGAAAGCTAATGCCATGCTTCCTAATGACATCTCCCAAGGGTAGCATGTACAGAGTGAAAAGCAACGGTCCTAGAACTGAGCCTTGTGGTATTCCATATTTAACTTGTGATCGAAATGACATCTCTTCGTTTACTACTACAAACTGATAACGGTCAGACAAGTATGATTTGAACCATGCCAATGCAATTCCACTAATTCCAGCATAATTTTCTAGTCTATTCAAAAGAATATTGTGGTCGATGGTGTCAAAAGCAGCACTGAGGTCTAGTAACACTAATAGAGAGATACAACCATGATCTAATGATAAGAGCAAATCATTCGTAACTCTAATGAGAGCAGTCTCAGTACTATGGTACGGTCTAAATCCTGACTGGAAATCCTCACAGATACCATTTCTTTCCAGGTAGGAACTAAGCTGAGATGATACTGCCTTTTCTAGTATTTTTGACAGAAAAGGTAGATTGGAAATCGGTCTGTAATTGACTAATTCACCAGGATCAAGTTGTGGTTTTTTAATAAGAGGTTTGATAATAGCCTGCTTAAAATTTTTCGGCACGTAACCTAGTGATAAAGATGAATTAATGATCTTAAGAAGAGGATCTATGACCTCTGCAAGCATCTCTTTCAATAGCTTAGTCGGTATAGGGTCTAACATACATGTTGTTGATTTTGATGATTTAACAAGTTTAGACAATTCTTCCTTTCCTATAGCAGCGACTGAATGGAATTTTTCCTCAGGGATACAACAATCCACTGTCTGATGTGATACTGTAGTAGACAGTTGCATGGCTATAATTTTCTCTCTAATGTTGTCAATCTTGCAAGTAAAGAAGTTCATAAAGTCATTACTGCTGTGCTGTTTTGAAACATCAGAAGTTGAGGCTGTATTTTGTTGTTAATTTAGCCACTGTATTAAATGGATACTTAGGATTGTGTTTATTTTCTTCAAAAAGATTTGAAAAATAAGCAGATCTAGCGGTTTTTACAGCCTTTCTGTACTCCATCATTTTCTCTCTCCATGAAATCCGAAAAACTTCTAGTTTTGAATTCTTCCAGTTGCGCTCCAGTTTTCTGGCTTCTCTCTTAAGGGCCAGAGTGTGCTCATTATACCATGGCGTTGGACTAATATCCTTAATCTTTTTTTAAGCACAAACAAGAGCGAAAGAGTCTAGAGTGTTCGAAAAGAGAGCGTCAATAGTTTCTGTTGCAACAATCGAGTTCTTCTAAGATGTCTGGTTTGCTAAGTTGATAAAATCCACAATTTTTAATGTGGAGCGTGAGAGTGGGTGAATGATGACTGACGACCCCTCGACCCAGCGATTTACCAAGGATAGTGTGTATCTTCATCAGGTGGTTACTGCGCTTGCATCTCAGGTTTAGCGTCCAGAGGAACTGGTGGGAGATGAAGTTCCCTGTGGAACCAGAGTCAACAAGGGCTTGTGCTGCAACACAGGATTTACAGATCAGGAAGTATACGGTAGTGCAAATCAAATGAGATATTCTGGGTTGTACTTGGATGGTACTCACCGAGGGTCGAGGGGGCCTAACGGGACAGTTGATAAGTTGATGTCCCTCACCGCCGCAGTAGAGACAGATGTTGTGGAAATTCAATGAAAATACTCAGAGTCAGTAATATCAGAGAAGGTAGATTTATTTTTACTTGCTGCAAGGACTCGTCTCACACATACAGCAGAGCATGCATGAGAGGAGTGAGGAGCTAGTCTCTCTCACTCTCTATTTATACTTAACATCTTAATGCTTTGCACACACTTTACACCTACACTTGTCAAAACATCATTTGCTTAGCGTGGGATGTGGTTTCTGTTAACTGCGCCTTTGTTAGTGAGAAGTCCATCTTGTCACCCTAGTTTCTTAGAACTAAGCTCTTCTACGGCCCTTTCAGCAGACAGCCACATCCTGTTGTCCTGCCTTGAGCAGTTACACAGAAAATGTCATGAGAGACACTATAATATGAACACTTATAACTTCTTAATGCCTTATGCCCATAAGCTTATTGAATAACAAACAAAAGATAAAAATTTCCATTACACAGAGATGGTGGGTAATTCGACGCTGTCGTTCGGCGGAGGTGAGATGGTAGTTGTCCACGTTCTTAGGTTCTGGTGCTGGAGGAGCGGTTGGCAGACAGGGACTGCAACACGGGTGGAAGTGGCTCGCATGGACAGACGCTGGGAGACTCGGATGGTCTTTTGGAGAAACTCGGATGGTCTTTTGGAGAAACGCCTCCAGTCCCATGGTGTCGTCGTATACCACCATTAGTTGACGGATGTCAGGATTTAAGCCAAGGCATTATGCGGTTAGGAGGGCGACCTCGTTCCAGCTGCTATTAGCGGCAAGGGTTCAGAACTGTAGGGTGTAATCGCCCACGGACGCAGTGCCTTGGTGCAGGTGGAAAAGTTGATCGGAAACTGATAATGTGGAGGTGGTTTGAAATGACTGGTGAACGCCGGGAGAGATGACAGGATGGCGGCGTTGGACTGCCATAGCGCTTGAGCCCAGCGCAGAGCTTTTCCGGTAAGTAGGTTGACCATGAAGGCGACTTGGGCCTTTTCCGTTGCAAACAGGTGCGGCTGAATCTCAAAGAAAAGTGAGCATTGCATGAGGAACCCATTGCAGTCCTCCGCCTCGCTTGAGTAGGGCGCTGGTCGGGCCACGGGACATGCAGGGGAATGCGTTGCAGGAAGTGTACCGGAACCCGCTGGGACAGTCTCGGTGAGTGTGCTCGTGGTGCTGGTTTGTGCCGTCGAATCCATGTGTAAGTTTGGCGGTCTGATCTTCTGTAACACTCAGACACAGATGGTAAGGTTTAGACACAGGTTTATTGTAAAGGAATTCAACAAAACAGGTAAGCGGTATGGTATGGTAAGGCAGTGTAGTCCCGAATTTGGCTGGTGACTTAGCTTGAGGAGTGAAATGTCTCTCTTTCGATTTGCAGGTGGATGGAGTGCTGTCCAGCGGTCTGCATACACGCCGGTGAGCGATTGAAGGAACATCCGAAGATCAGGAACATCAAAGGAACAGGTTAGTGGGCAGGTGAGTCTGTAGTCCTTGAAAGACGAGATCAGACAACTGGCGGTGTGGGTGAGCGTGTTAAATAGGGCGTGATGTGATAGAGGACAGGTGCGGATGATTAGTATTCCGGTGATGGTGAACGTGTGGGTGGAGTTGTGCGAACTGGTGACGTTGACGGTGTGACACACGCTTGAAGGTGTAAGGAAGGGCCCCTCTGTGAAAGCGCTCCATATGAACCAGGAAACTAAAAAGTAACAAAGTTCATGTTTGAGCAGTAATTTATTAAAAATAAATTTTTTTAAATTTTACATTTTTCTGAGAAACTGCACACGGAGGAAGTTTAACACTTAGTCGTTTTACTGTGAAATGGTGCACGTGCAGAAAAACGACTGTCAAAATTCCTCCGTGTGAACCTTACGGTGTGTGTCTCTGCTCAAGCCGGAGAGAGTGTTAGGTAGGCAGTTTGAAGGTGTAAGGAAGGGCCCCTCTGTGAATGCGCTCCATATGAACCAATAAATTAAAAAGTAACAGAAAGTTCATGTTTGAGCAGTAATTTATTAAAAATACATTTTTAAAATTTTTAATTTTTCTGAGAAACTGTACACGGAGGAATTTTGGCACTTAGTCTTTTTGCTGTGAAATGATGCACGTGCAGAAAAACAACAAAGTGTCAATATTCCTCCGTGTGAACCGTGCGGTGTGTGTCTCTGCTCAAGCCGGAGAGAGCGTGAGGTAGGCGGCCTGAAGGTGTAAGGAAGCGCCCCTCTGTGAATTCGCTCCATATGAACCATGCACTAAACTGACTGCTGAAAGGCTGATGTAACATCAGATTAAGTCGATACGGAGAGTTATTGAAAAAGAATAAAAAGTAACAGTAAATTCATGTTTTAGCACTAATTTATTAAAAATATGCCCTTTGGTCTTTACATATTTTTATATACACTGAATCGCACCAAGTGCATATCTTTATATTGTGCTCTGTTCCTCCGTGTGAGCCGTGCACTGTGTGTCTCTGCTCAAGCCAGAGAGAGTGTTAGGTAGGCGGCTTGAAAGTGTAAGGAAGGGCTTCGCTGTGAATCCGCTCAACTCAAACTCTCTCCGGCTTGAGGAGAAACACACACACAGAGCCTGGAAGAATCTTGACACTTTTAGTGATTTTTAGAGATGTTGTAACCGAATGTAAATCCGGAAGAACGGTTGTTTTGTCTAGCGCTGGTGGGATGTTAAACACGTCGTTTGGAAGGAATTACGCGTTGGATTTGTTTTGCTTCAAGGACGAAATGATGCATTGCTGTGTCCATAGTTGGCTGTCTCTAATCCGGTTTTAGAAGGTAAGTGATTTTGCAAATCCGATCGTGGGGGGAATTTTGAGTGTTATTGGTGTTCCCTCGTTAGGTGTAGCTGCTCGTTCCCTTTTGGAGCGAGTGGAGTGGTGTAATTTTTGTTATTTTTGTGTGGTGACCGTGAGTAGAGCAGTTGTCTTGGGAGCATGTCCGTGGTGTGAGTGAGTCGCCAGCGTGCTGGTTGCTTTTCTTATACCAGCGGGAGTTGGTGCTTAAATACCCCTTACCAGTAACCACACGAAGATTAGGGGTAAGTTAGTTAGTTTTTTTTCTCTATAGATAGGGAAAGGGAACTTCTTATTCCTCCTGCTAGGGTTTGTAAAGCACACCTTCTGTTTGTAACGAAATTAAAGTGGAAGCATGTGTGACGAATGTTAACAAGGATGCACTTGTAACATTAATGTATTTCACTAATCATCCTTCCTTTCAATTTTCATTTATTTACTTAGTATTAGCTTGTCCACAAAAACCTCATCATTTAGTTTTGTATCTTATTTTTGCTATTTTTGGAAAAGGTTTTATATATCTGTTACGTGGTGACGTCATTTCTGTTTAACCCGCGCTGCGTCCTCAGACCGCGTTGAGCGCGCTGAGAGGAGGTAAGCAGTTAGCGGTGCTCTCTCAAGATAGACTTATAAAAGTTATAGTTAAGGTTCTAAAAGTCAATAATATTCTTTAATATAATTGTTTGTAGCATTATAAATGTATTAAGAGATGTTTTACGTATGGATGGATTGGATTTAATAGTTAATTACCGAGTACAGTGGTTTGAGCAAGTGTGTGCGCCAACAGAATATGGTGATTTCAACTAATTGAGTAACTGCCTTTAATGTGTGCAGGTGAAAATCACAGTTAACCACAGTCATCTGTGAAATCACAGTAATTCTAATACTGTGCTTTAATCCATCCAGGTACGATTTATATTTGTTCTTATTTCCAGATGTATTCCATTTCTGTTAATTTGTTCTTTTTACAATTAATGGTTGATTTAAAACTAGCTGCAGGAGATTTATTTTTTTATGTTTGTAATTAATTTTGCACTATGTCATTTGTGTTTTATGCATTTTGTTAACATTGTAATGTTACTCAGACCGCGTTGAGCGCGCTGAGAGGAGGTGAAACCACAGTCATCTGTGAAATCACAGTAATTCTAATACTGTGCTTTAATCCATCCAGAGGGCCAAAATAAACTCTGCAGCAGCACTTCCAGTCGTCTCCTTGTCTTCTGTCACACAACGCAGATTGGGCAGTAGCCAGAATTGGGCCGGTTACACATGTCTAATTTAGTTGAAGATTTTATTACTTCGCCTGCCGAAGCTTTACTTGATTCATGTACCAAAGATCAATTATTTAAAATCGTGGATCATTTTGGAATTGAAATTGGAGACCGGAGGGTAAAGGACACTGCTGTTAGGGAGACACTTAAAGCAAAACTAATAGAACGATCCGTTTTGTTTGAAATGTCAGCTGCTGCTGCTGCCGGTCGCGCTAAACCTAATATTGGATCTTTAACTTTTGAGCAACAAGAACGATTATTGTTGTTACAGCTTGAACAGGAGCGGTTGCGATTGGAAGTAGAGCGTGAAAGAACTAGAAACGGCTCAGTTGATGTTTTGCATGACGTTTCTCAAAGGTTTGACACTGCTGGTAATTTGCGCTTAGTCCCTAAATTTAATGAGCGAGACCCTGATACCTTTTTTATATTGTTCGAGCGGATAGCGGAGGCAAGAGAGTGGCCTAGTAAAGAACGAACACTGCTCTTACAATGCATACTTACTGGCAGGGCTCAAGAGGTCTATTCTGCTCTTTCACCTTCAGATTGTGACGATTATGATGCTGTTAAAGCTGCAATTTTAAAAGCGTATGAGTTAGTACCGGAAGCGTACAGACAAAAATTTAGAACGTTGTCCAAGGGGGTTAAACAGGCTCATGGTGAGTTTGCTAGAGAGCTCACTACTGCATTTAATCGCTGGTGTATGGCATCCGAGGTAAGAACATTCGAGGAGTTAACTAACTTAATTGTGCTTGAACAGTTCAAGAACACTGTCCCTGCTCGCATTGCGATATATATTAATGAGCAGAAAGCTGACACGGCTGCTAAAGCTGCTGAATTAGCTGATGATTGCGTTTTAACACACACAGGTAGTTTTGACTTTCGGAAAAGGATGAAATGTTCGACGATAAAGTAGGACGTACACCTATAAATTCAACTCTGATCTGCAATTACTGTCGTGGTAAAGGCCACTGGAAAAATGAGTGTCCTGTGCTTCAAGCTAAGAGTAAGGGGGGGAAAGGTCCTTGTGTTAAACCAGCTGTCCTTGCGGCACCAGTGTTAAATCCGGTTGACTTGACTTGTGAGGGTTTTCCCATAGCAGGGAATTCCATAAAGGATGGCAATTATGCACCTTTTATCACCATTGGGGATGTGTCGATTGCTGGTAGTGAGACAAAAGTTCCAGTGACGATATTGAGGGACACATGTGCGTCGGAGTCCTTTATTTTGCAGGATGTGTTGCCATTTTCCTCTCTGAGTGACACTGGGACTAGTGTGCTTATTAGAGGAATTGGGTTGAATGTCTTGTCTGTTCCTTTACACAAGATAGTGTTGTCATCTCGACTTGTGAATGGAGAAGTGGTGGTCGCCGTTCGTCCTTCGTTGCCAGTGGAAGGCGTGCATATAATAATGGGAAATAATTTGGCCGGTAGCAGGGTTTGGCCTGATACATTTTCACCTCCTGTGGTTTCCTCTATTCCCATCCCAGGTCCTGATGAGAGTGACAAGGATTTTCCAGAAGTATTTACAGCATGTGCTGTAACTCGTTCCATGGCCTCTGCACAACCAAAGTTGTCCTCTGGTTTGGCTGTTGTAAGACCAACATTTTTCTTGCCTGATGATTTTTCTGTTTCACTTTCAGAATTGATTCAGGAGCAGCAACTCTTTTTGAGAGTGAGATGTCTTCTGATGAAATTAGACATGTTGCTCACGGTTATTTTTTGCAGGATGGAATGTTGGTGAGGAAATGGATAGCACATAGTAGTGACTTTGCAGGAGATCCTATTGTGCAAGTAGTAGTCCCAGAGAAGTATCGGTCACTTGTGTTGAAGATTTCTCATGATGAACTTGCAGGCCACCTAGGTATTAAGAAAACCTATGACAGAATCCTTCGTTATTTTTTTTGGCCAAAACTGAAGAAGGATGTGTCAAAGTATATGAAGACATGTCATACTTGTCAATTAACAGGCAAGCCAAATCAGAAGATCAAACCTGCACCATTGTTTCCGATCCCTGCTGTCAGTCCACCATTTGAGCACTTGATAATTGATTGTGTAGGCCCATTGCCTAGATCAAAATCAGGTAGTATTTATTTGCTCACTGTTATGTGTGCATCGACTCGGTACCCTGCAGTCTATCCCCTCCGTACGATCACTGCAAAATCAGTGGTGAAAGCTTTGACTCAGTTCATTTCCGTTTTTGGCATTCCGAAGATTGTACAAAGTGATCAAGGTTCTAATTTTATCTCTCACTTGTTTTCTCAGGTCTTGAAGCTGCTGCATATTAAGCACAATAAAGCTAGTGCTTATCACGCCCAAAGTCAGGGGGCTTTGGAGCGGTTCCATCAGACGCTTAAGTCTTTACTGCGAGCGTATTGTACGGAGATGGAGGGTGATTGGGAGGAGGGACTGCCGTGGTTGATGTTGTCCGCATGTGAGGTATGTCAGGAAAGTACTCTCTTCAGTCCCAATGACTTGGTGTTTGGGCACACTTTTCGGGGACCCTTGGCTGTGCTTTGCGATAACTGGACTGAAAGTACACCTCCTCAAAATTTGATCAACTACGTGAATGATTTTAAGCGTTGATTGTATGAAGCAGGTAAGATGGCAAAAGAGAAACTAAATTCTTCACAAAGTCGTATGAAGTCACTTTACGATCGGCGAACTGAGAAACGACAATTTATCGCTGGCGATCAAGTGTTGGCTCTGTTACCTGTAGAGGGTTCACCGTTTCAAGCTCAGTATACTGGTCCTTTTATAGTGAAAAAACAAATTACAGATTTAAACTATCTGATTGCCACCCCACATAGAAGGAAGTCAACACAGTTGTGTCACATAAATCTGTTAAAACCCTATTATTGTCGTTCTCACAAAGCGTTAGATGCCAAACTGAGGTGAAACCTGTATTGGTAGTTGAGAGTACTTCACCTGTTTCTTTGGAAGAAGGAATTGATGGGAGTTTCTTTTCCAGAGGATACTGTACTGTTGGGACGTCTTAAATTCAGAGACCCTTGAAAACTTGCATAAAATGTTAGCCCATCTACCAGAGAGTAAATGTGCTGACTTGATTGCACTTATTAAACATCATGTCCCTTTGTTTGGTGACGTACCTTCACGTACACACTGGTTGGAGCACGACATTGATGTTGGGGATGCTACGCCTATTCGCCAACATTTTTATCGGGTATCTCCAAATAAGTTCCTGAACCTCAAGGCTGAAGTTCAGTATATGTTAGATCATGACATCGCACGACCGTCAGCTTCTAGTTGGGCATCCCCCTGTCTGCTTGTAAGAAAGTCTGATGGGACTTAAAGGTTTTGCACAGATTATCGCAAAATAAATAAAGTGACTAAACCAGACTCTTTTCCGCTCCCTCGTATTGAGGATTGTGTTGATCGTGTTGGGTCAGCAAAGTTTGTCAGTTAATTCGATCTGCTCAAGGGCTACTGGCAGTTTCCGTTGACCCAAAGAGCTCAAGAGATTTCAGCTTTTATTACATCAGAAGGATTATTCTCTTATAACGTAATGAGTTTTGGCCTTAGAAATGCGCCTGCAACCTTTCAACGACTGATGAACAGGGTTGTTTTTGGGTTGGAGGGAGTCGCTGTTTATTTAGATGATGTGGTTGTTTTCAGTGACTCATGGGAGCAACACTTAAGACGTATTGCAGACCTGTTTTCCTGTTTTGGAGAGGCTGGATTGACAGTTAACTTGGCCAAATGTGAGTTCGCCAAGGCCACCGTGACTTACTTGGGTAAGGTTGTTGGACAAGGCTGTGTGCGGCCAGTTCGGGCCAAGGTTGAGGCCATTGACCGATTCCCTTCTCCTGCTACTAAGAAGGAATTGATGTGGTTTTTGGGCTTAGTGAGTTACTATCGGGGATTTTGTAGAAATTTTTCTACCGTGGTAGCTCCACTCACTGATTTGCTAAGAGCAAAAGCACATTTCGTCTGGACTTCTCTCTGTCAGGAAGCCTTTGAGGCCGCTAAATCACTGCTCACTTCAGCTCCTGTGTTGGCAGCTCCTCGATTTGACCGCCCTTTTAGGTTATGTGTAGATGCTAGTAACGTGGGTGCGGTAGCTGTATTGTTACAGGCCGATGGCGTAGGTATTCACCGTCCAGTTAGCTATTTTTCTAAAAAGTTGTTTTCTTCTCAACCACAGAATAATTTAACTGATAAGGAGGCATTAGCTTTGATTTGGGCCCTCCAAAATTTTGAAGTGTATGTGGTCTGTTTCGGACCAATTGGTCATGTATACTGACCACAATCCGCTCACTTACTTGCACTCTTTGCGGTGCCCAAACCAACGATTGACTCGTTGGTGCCTTTTTCTGCAATCTTATGCCCTTCATATCCGTCACATCAAAGGCACTGACAATGTGGTGGCTGACGCATTGTCCAGAGCTCTTTACTCCTCTTAACTGTGGACTATCCATGTTTTGTTTGCTCACTTTGAATTCTCTTAAAATTGCTTCTACAGGGCCCGTAGTTGCTGAAGACTTTTGCGAGTATTACAGAATGGTGGGTGTTTGTCAGTATGAGGGTTATCTGGTGAAGGGTAGGTCAGGTTTCATAACTGGACACCCTTTTTCTATGGGGGAGGGTGTTATGAACCCAGTATGGGTCATATTTGTTCGTTGCATGTTTCTTTTTTTTTTTGTTTTTCAGGTTTGAGTCTGGTTGAGTGACGTCATGATTGCTGATGACCTACACCAGTTGGAACTGATGCCGACAAATATTTAAAGAGTTCCCTTCAGTTGAGAGGGCGCGCTCTGCCATCCACGTGTCGTTGTTTTCTTTTTGGTTGTTTGTTTTTATTTAGTCTTACTTTATTCTTACTTTAATAAATGTTATTCTTTATTTGATCATTACCCAACGCGTTGTCTCCTTTGTCGCGGCTTGCGAGCCGGCCGTGACAATATATATATATATATATATATATATATATATATATATATATATTTATTTATTTATCTTTATCGATTGCTTCTGTCTGCCTCACTGCTGAATTGTTTGAGTCTGTTGCTCCATATAGCTTTATTTGAATCTATTGTCATTGTTTGCTGTCTACTTTATCTTCACTATATATCTGATATTGTCTTATATTGCCTATCACATTAATCTGACATCGCTAGTTTTTAATCTAAATCACCATCACAACGCGTTAGCACTACGCTAGTTTGTGTTATCCGTGCCCACCGTCATTTCTGTCGCGCTCTCCTTTTTCTACAAGTTCATCAAACATCTGGTAAGTCGGATCGGTCTACAAACACGGTAAGCTATGTCATCTTCTCCTTTCATTGTTACTTGCACTGCCTGTCACATGCATAGTTTAGCTTTTTCTGTCAGCGATGAAGGATTCACATGTCATAAATGTAGGGAAATAGTCAGGCTGACAGAGAAAATCTTAGAATTAGAGACACGCATCCAAACTTTAATTGAGGATAGTAAGAATGCAAGGGCTTCAGATACTGTTTTGGATGCAACTAGCCTAGCGAATCCCGTACATTGTTCGGTTCCGGCTGTAGAGCCCGTGCAGCAGGGCAACTGGGTGACCGTGAGGCGGCCTAGTCGTGTTAAAAAACACCACTCTTCCGTTCCGATTAGAACATCAAACAGGTTCTCCCCACTCAGTGACGCACCCACTGAGAATCCTGTTGAAAGTGCTCTAGTTATTGGCGATTCTATTACACGGAACGTGAAAATAAGAGACACCAGCCACCATGTTTGCCGGGAGCCAGAGCGCCTGACATCAAAGCAAATTTAAAAGTGCTGGCTAATGCTAATCGTAAATATTCTAAGATTGTTATTCACGTCGGCGCTAATGATGTCCGACTTCGCCAGTCGGAGATCACCAAAATTAACATTAAAGAGGTGTGTGAAATCGCACGTATGATGTCAGACACTGTAATTTTTTCTGGACCCCTTCCTGCTCGTAGGAGTGATGAGGTCATTAGCAGACTATCATCACTCAATGGCTGGCTGTCAAAGTGGTGTCCACAGAATAATATAGGTTTCATAGACAATTGGAAAAGTTTTTGGGGCAGACCTGACCTGTTGAAAAGAGATGGTATTCATCCCTCCTGGGGCGGTGCTGCTCTTCTCTCTAGTAATATGGCACATAGTCTTAGAGCTCAACCTTGACTAACTGGGGCCCAGGTCTGGAAGCAGACAGACTGGCTAAACCGACCGTCTGCTAGCTGTCTCACGTCACAGAATTCAGATAAATCCCAACACATAGAGACTCTTTCACCTAGATATCATCGGATAGAGACTGTGTCTGTACCCCGAACTAATAAATACAGAAAACTTCCAAACCCATTTACGGGTGATAATTTAATTGATGTTCAACAAGTAGTAAACAGATTATAAAGATAACAAAATGATAAAGCTTGGGTTGCTGAATATTTGATCCCTTTCTTCAAAAGCACTTATTGTAAATGATATTATCACAGAAAATAACCTAGATGTGCTGTGTTTGACAGAAACCTGGCTAAAACCAGATGATTACATTACTTTAAATGAGTCTAGCCCTCAAGGTTACTATTATCGACACGAACCTCGTCGGAAAGGTAAAGGGGGAGGTGTTGCTGTAATCTATAGTAATATCTTCAGTATTACTCAAAAGTCTTTCAAATACCACAAGGCTCAGTTCTAGGACCGTTGCTTTTCACTCTGTACATGCTACCCTTGGGAGATGTCATTAGGAAGCATGGCATTAGCTTTCACTGTTACGCTCATGATACTCAGCTCTATATTTCCTCGCGCCCTGACGAAACCTACCAATTCTCAAAACTAACAGAATGCGTAGCTGATATAAAAAATTGGATGACTAGTAATTTCCTGCTACTAAATTCAGAATAAACAGAGATTCTAATTATTGGACCAAAAACTTCAGCACATAAAAACCTAGAATACTGTCTAACACTTGATGGCTGCTCTGTTAAGTCGTCTTCGTCAGTTAGGAACCTGGGTGTGCTCTTTGATACCAATCTTTCATTTGAAGGCCACATTTCTAGCATAAGTAAAACCGCATTCTTCCATCTTAAAAATATATCTAAATTGCGACATATGCTCTCAATGACAAATGCGGAACAGCTAGTTCATGCGTTTATGACCTCGAGACTAGATTACTGTAACGCTCTATTGGGTGGTTGCCCTGCTGGCGTGATAAACAAACTACAGCTGGTCCAAAACGCAGCAGCTAGAGTCCTTACTAGAACCAGGAAGTATGAACATATTAGCCTGGTTCTATCAAAACTGCACTGGCTCCCTATTAAACATCGTATAGATTTTAAAATCTTGCTAATTGCTTACAAAGCACTAAATGGCTTAGCTCCCCAGTACCTGAGAGAGCTCTTAATGCATTATAGTCCTTTGCGTCTATTACGATCTCAGAATTCTGGCCAGTTGTTAATACCTAGAATATCAAAATCAACCGCAGGCGGTAGATCCTTTTCCTATTTGGCACCTAAACTCTGGAACAATCTTCCTAGCATTGTTCGGGAAGCAGACACACTCTGTCAGTTTAAACCTAGACTAAAAACGCATCTATTTAACCTGACATACACATGACACACTATAAACTTTTGTCTTCATATCCGTTAAAGGATTGTTAGGTTGCATAGATCAGGTCAGCCGGAACCGGGAACACTTCCTATAACACCAGATGTACTCGTTACATCAGAAGAAGAATGGTGTCTACGCTAATTTTTTGTCTCTCTGCTTATCCCAAGGTTTACCAATTAACGTGATTGGCTGGATCTGGGCCGTGTCCGGGTCGGACGGGGAACCTGTGCCTGTGTGCGGCAGCAATGTGGCCCTGTGGTGTCGGCGGAGACTGTGTTAACTAGCTCATCCTTTGTTAAGACCTTACCGACTCATCAGCCAGTGGCACATATCCAAACAAACCGTCCCATACCGGTGTGATCATAAGATCTTAAACTAGATGGAACTAGATTAAACATTTTGACTGTTGCGATTCCAAATCGGTTTAAAGACCTGTAACTCTGCCTGAGTATCGGACACGTGTTCACTGTTGGCCAGAGGAGAACTGGCCCGCCGACTAAGCCTGGTTTCTGCCGAGGTTTTTTTCTCCATTTGTTGGAGTTTTGGTTCCTTGCCGCTGTCGCCTCTGGCTTGCTTACGTTGGGGACACTTGCTTGATATTCAGCAGTGTTTTTGATATGCCTGCATTGGCGCCGTTGTATGCGAACTGAGCTGTGCCGGACGATTACGTCACTGTTTTCTGCAGTGCTGATATACATAAATTAACTAGACTAATAACTATTGATATTTGGAACGGAATGAATCAATAATATATAGAATAAGCTGCACAATAAGTCCATTTTCTTATTAATGTAAAGCTGCTTTGCCACAATCTGCATTGTAAAAAGCGCTATATAAATGAATAAATAAATAATATATATATATATATATATATATATATATATATATAATTTTTTTAAATATTTATTTATATATATATATATATATATATATATATATATATATATATATATTTTATATATATATATATATATTATATATATATATATATATATACATATATATATATATATATACTCCTCCTGTGAACTGCCACCTTATCGTGGTGGAGGGGTTTGAGCGCCCGAATGATCCTAGGAGCTATGTTGTCGGGGGCTATATGCCCCTGGTAGGTTTTCCCAAGGCAAACAGGTCCTAGGTGATGGGCCAGACAAAGAGCAGTTCAAAAACCCCATATGGATTTAAAAAAAACAAAGGCCGTTACGTCGCCTGGTATGGCGCAACCGGGGCCTCACCCTGGAGCCAGGCCTGGGGTTGGGGCTCGCAGGCGAGCGCCTGGTGGCCGGGTCTTTCCCCACGGGGCCCGGCCGGGCTCCACCCGAATGAGGGACGTTCGGCCGACCTCCCGTGCGCCCACCACCTGCGGTAGGAACCATATGGGGCCGGTGCATTGTGGATTGGGCAGCGGCCGAAGGAAGCGGCCTCAGCAACCCAATCCCCGGACACGGAATCTGGCTCTAGGAACATGGAACGTCATCTCGCTGGCGGGGAAGGAGCCTGAGCTTGTGCGGGAGGTCGAGAGATACCGACTAGAGATAGTCGGGCTCACCTCCACGCACAGCTTGGGCTCTGGAACCCAACTCCTTGAGAGAGACTGGACTCTCCGCTACCCTGGAGTTGCCTGCGGTGGAAGACGGCGGGCTGGTGTGGGCTTTCTCATAGCCCCCCAGCTCAGCCGCCATGTGTTGGAGTTTACCCCGGTGAACGAGAGGGTTGCTTCATTGCGCCTTCGGGTCGGGAATAGGGCTCTCACTGTTGTTTGTGCTTACGGGCCGAATGATAGTGCAGAGTACCCGGCCTTCTTGGAGTCTCTGGGAGGGGTGCTGGAAAGTGCCCCGAACGGGGACTCTGTCGTTCTACTGGGGGACTTCAGCGCTCACGTGGGCAGCGACAGTGATACCTGGAGGGGCGTGATTGGGAGGAACGGCCCCCCCGATCTGAACCAGAGCGGTGTTCTGTTACTGGACTTCTGTGCTAGTCACTGTTTGGCCATAACGAACACCATGTTCAAGCATAAGGGTGTCCACCATTGCACGTGGCACCAGGACACCCTTGGGCGGAGGTCGATGATCGACTTTGTAGTTGTTTCATCTGACCTCCGACCGTATGTCTTGGACACTCGGGTGAAGAGAGGGGCGGAGCTGTCAACTGATCACCACCTGGTGGTGAGTTGGATCAGATGGCAGGGGAGGAAGCTGGACAGACTCGGCAGACCCAAACGTACTGTGAGGGTCTGCTGGGAACGTTTGGCCGAGTCCCCTGTCAGAAAGATCTTCAACTCGCACCTCCGGCAGAGCTTCAACCAGATACCGAGGGAGGCTGGAGACATTGAGTCTGAGTGGACCATGTTCTCTACCTCCATTGTCGACGCAGCCGCTCGGAGCTGTGGCCGTAAAGTCTCCGGTGCCTGTCGTGGCGGCAATCCCCGGACCCGGTGGTGGACACCGGACGTAAGGGATGCCGTCAAGCTGAAGAAGGAGGCCTATCGAGCCTGGTTGGCTCGGGGGACTCCTGAGGCAGCTGACGGGTACCGGCAGGCCAAGCGGACTGCAGCCCGGGTAGTTGTGGAGGCAAAAACTCGAGTCTGGGAGGAGTTCGGTGAGACCATGGAGAAGGACTATCGGTCGGCCCCGAAGAAATTCTGGCAAACCGTCCGGCGCCTAAGGAGGGAGAAGCAGTGCCCTGCCAACACTGTATACAGTGGGGGTGGGAATCTGCTGACTTCAACTGGGGACATCGTTGGGCGGTGGAAGGAATACTTTGAGGATCTCCTCAATCCCACCGACACGTCTTCCACTGAGGAAGCAGAGGCTGAGGACTCAGAGGTGGGCTCACCCATCACCCAAGCTGAGGTCACTGAGGTAGTTGGAAAGCTCCTTGGTGGCAAGGCAGCGGGGGTGGATGAGATACGCCCTGAGTACCTCAAGTCTCTGGATGTTGTGGGGCTGTCTTGGCTGACACGCCTCTGCAGCATCGCGTGGCGGTTGGGGACAGTGCCTGTGGACTGGCAGACCGGGGTGGTGGTCCCTCTTTTAAGAAGGGGGACCGGAGGGTGTGTTCCAACTACAGAGGGATCACACTCCTCAGCCTCCCCGGGAAAGTCTATGCCAGGGTACTGGAGAGGAGAATAAGGCTGATAGTCGAACCTCAGATTCAGGAGGAACAATGCGGTTTTCGTCCCGGTCGTGGAACACTGGACCAGCTCTATACCCTCTCTAGCGTGCTGGAGGGTTTATGGGAGTTTGCCCAACCAGTCCACATGTGTTTTGTGGATCTGGAGAAGGCATTCGACCGTGTCCCTCGTGGCACCCTGTGGGGGGTGCTCTGGGAGTACGGAGTCCGGGGCCCTTTGCTAAGGGCTGTCCGGTCCCTGTATGACCGGAGCAGGAGCTTGGTTCGCATTGCCGGCAGTAAGTCAGACCTGTTCCCAGTGCATGTTGGACTCCGGCAGGGCTGCCCTTTATCACCGGTCTTGTTCATAATCTTTATGGACAGGATCTCTAGGCGCAGTCAGGGGCCGGAGGGAGTCTGGTTTGGGGACCACAGGATCTCATACCTGCTTTTTGCGGATGATGTTGTCCTGTTGGCTCCATCGGGCCTGGACCTCCAGTGTGCATTGGGACGGTTTGTAGCCGAGTGCGAGGCGGCCGGGATGAGGATCAGCACCTCCAAGTCTGAGACCATGGTTCTCATTCGGAAAAGGGTGGCTTGTCCTCTTCAGGTTGGTGGAGAGCTCCTGCCTCAAGTGGAGGAGTTCAAGTATCTTGGGGTTTTGTTCACGAGTGAGGGAAGGAAGGAGTGTGAGGTTGACAGACGGATCGGTGCAGCTTCTGCAGTAATGCAGTCGATGTACCGGTCTGTCGTGGTGAAGAAGGAGCTGAGCTGCAAGGCGAAGCTCTCGATTTACCGGTCAATCTACGTTCCTACTCTCACCTATGGTCATGAGCTTTGGGTCATAACCGAAAGAATGAGATCCCGGATACAGGCGGCCGAAATGAGCTTTCTCCGCAGGGTGGCAGGGCGCTCCCTTAGAGATAGGGTGAGGAGCTCGGTCACTCGGGAGGAGCTCAAAGTAGATCCGTTGCTCCTTCACATCGAGAGGAGTCAGCTGAGGTGGCTCGGGCATCTGTTTCGGATGCCTCCTGGATGTCTCAGGTTTTATATATAAAAATATTTATATATATTTTTTTATATATATATATATATATATATATATATATATATATTTATATTTTTATATATTTACATTTTTATATATATATATATATATATATATATATATATATATATATATATATATATATATTTATATATATGTTTTATTCCTTCATTTAAAACAAATGATATACATTATTTATATATATATGTATTTATATATTTATAATATATATATTTATATTTATTTATATATGTACATTTATGTATATGTATTACAAATTGTACATTTACATGCTAAAGAATTATTTAAACTAAAAATTATGCGTGCCTGTGTGTAAAATGTATATCATTTGTTTTAAATGAAGGAATAAAACATTTATCTTTTATTCAAAGATAAATTTAAAAAAATATTTTTTGTACATTCAAAGTGCTACACAGCAGAGGTTTACTGTTGAAATTAGACAAATACTGTTAACTGTTACTGTTAGCTTACATACTGTTAAAGAGTATAACCAAACATTTAATTTTACGGGTTGCCTTAAAGGCCTTTTTTTCTGTGTGTGTATGGTATGATGATAGTTTCTCTCAAATGAAACAGTAAAATGTTCACTAAGGGCCCTATGATTTCCGCGATGTAGAAAACGCGGACGGAATCGCGAAATTCATTATCAATAAAAGGAATTTATTGTTTAAGGGGAACTTTTTTTTTTTTTAATTTTCGATGAATACATCAAAAGCAAGTTGGTACACTTCAATTAAATCGCGATATGGAGTAGTATAAGTTAACATTAAACTGTAAAAATACTATTGAAATATGAATCCATGTTTTGTGTGTGAATGAATTTTTCAGCAGTAAACTGTGCGCGTGCCACATTCATCCTAACAATCCGCTTTACACAGTAAATTCCCTTTTTATGAATGGCTTCTGTCCGCGTTTTCTGCATCACGGAAATCAAATGTTCCTGCATTTTCTACAAAAAGCACGTTCAACACGGACACGCAAACACCCACTAATACAGCATTTAGTCAACAACTTACTTTAGTGATATGAAAACATATACTGTAGTGTACTGTATAACATACCACTTTGTTGTCTGTTTTAAATCCATTTTTGAAGTGTCCAGTTCTCTGCAGCGCTCAGCCTGACATCAAAACAAACTGTACGAGGCTTCAGTGGTGGTTTAATCAGAGAGCGCCTCTAGAGGTCCCTCTCGTACCGCACTCTCCTCAGCCGCTCCAGCAACGGAGGACCCAGAAAATGAAATCAAGCGCTGTTGTGCAGCACTTGTTTGTACATGCTTGTTCGCAGTCTGTGTACTTCGGACTTTATTTTGTAAATTTGTGTATAAAAAAAAAAAAAAATTGTGTCTAACCTTGTTTAGAAATAACCATCGTTCCATCTTTTGGTTATTATTAAGTTTCTTTTTTATTTCTTGTGCTTAAACAGAACGTTATTGTGCTTATTTTTAAGTTAAATTACGTAGATTACAGAAAACGTTTGAATTTCTTATTTAATGTTAGTGTTATTGTATATAGAAATAAACAGTGTATAATTCAGAGGAGAATATTGTTTAGTGTTATGAATTATCATTGAGTGTCATCTCAAAAATAGGTATATGCTGCCCTCTAGTGCTCATTTGATCATTTCAATTATTTGTTCATTTGTTCACTCATTTTAATTTATACATACATCTTGAAATGTTTATTTATGATATTTGTACTAATAAATATAGAAATTAGGTGTGTATATTTCAATTATTCATGAATAATTGACAACTTCTAAATTCCCTTTTTCTTAATTTAAACCTTCCCCACGGCAACACCATATGAGATGTACTATAATCGTTCGCAATTTAGCATCTTCAGTATTATGTCATCATGTGCAGAAGTTTATTATTAGTTATTTGCAGAAGTTTATATTTTAATTTTATTTTTTAAAATCCCTGCATAAAGTTATTTGTCTAACTGGGCGCGATCATTATGAGACGCTGCGCGTCTCTTTGTGTGACAGAAAATCTTCCGAACTGTAATTGAAGATTTTTAATATGTTCTTGTGATCGAATCTTGTCTAATCGCTTGAATATTTTAATGAAAAAGGTTTAAAAACATGAGCCTTCACGATTTCGTGATCACTCCCTTTCAGAGAAATGACGCGCGGCTCTTTGTTTAATCCATTAGGAAATGAAGTTTGCACAGATGACACACAGTGTCAACACATTAACACAGTCATACACATAAATATTCAAACTAAGGAATGAAAAGAACATGAAAAAAAATCACATGTAAATGAGTTCGTGATCATTCACAGACATGAAACTGTCAATCACGGCTCGCGATCTATACATGAATGTCTTTCATGTGTTTATATTGTAGAATCGCAGGAATGTCTCCAGCATCTTCAGTATGTTGTCATCATACGCAGAACTTGCTTACTCTGGGTATGTTGGTTCCAAAATACCTGTGTGGAGTTAGTTCAATCAACCTCCTGTTGGTAACTGAGAGTTAATGCGCGCGAACGGCGAGCACATGAAGGCATTTTCAATAGATCGCCGATTTCAGGAGTCACCATGGAAACGCGTGGAGAAAAAAGGTGTGCGACATATTTCAGCGAGATGTAGTTGGAGGTTTTAATGCGTGCTTATGAAGAATATAAGCACATTTTAACTAAAAAAGCAATACTGCAGCATCAGCAAAAGAGAGAGAGAGAGAGAGCTTGGCATGGCAAAAAAAAACAGTAAATGCATGAGTTTATAAAATTATAGGTATGTGGTTATTTGTCCCCTTTCATTGTAATGCAAAATTCTTTTGGGCATGTTGTAAAAATAGACAAAGAAAAAAAAAAGTAATTTATTGGCTTGTTTTATCAGGTGTAATCCTTCTGGAGCCAGAAGAACTCTGAGCCAAGTTAAAATGAAACATAAAAACGTTCTCCAACAAGATGATATTTTCTAAATTTACTAAACTGTAAAACCTTTTCTTTGAAATATGAGCGTCAGCCACATCCACTGATAAAAAACTCCTGTGAGATCATCATCAAAACTCTCGACAAAACAACATCCCTCTGCGCTTTTAGCTCAAATGCATGCACATTTGGAGAAATATTGATGGATTCTCATATGTTTATGTCTAATTTTTATACAGAGGAGTAATATTTATTCATTTTTTACCAAAAAGCGCCGTTGTAATCATCACGAGCGCTGCACACTGTGATGTACTGTGTTTCTGATTCATACTTGCAGCAGGAGGGCGCTGCGTTGCACACTTAGTCCACAAATGACACACACGAGGAACAGGCACACCATGTGACCAGAAACTAACACAGTCTTCCAGAGATCGCTATAACATGCAGATAACGTATAATATAAACACTTTTGAAGACAATAAATACACGATTGTCACGATGTATGGTCTATGTGTCCTTCATGCCATGTCAGGTATTTTCAAAATACTTTATATTTATAATGCAATGCTAATCGCGATAGCTTTTCTCATTGTGCAGAATACTATAAAATAATGTATTTTCGGTCCGCTGTTTAGATCCAGACCGACATCACATCACAGAAGTTTATTTAAAACACTCGACTTGCAATATAAAGTAAATTTGAAGCAAAAACTTAGTTTTAATCTCATAAATTGTCATGTTTTGATGGTTGATCTGTTGTCTGCGAAAACGCTCCGGTCCCGGCGAGCTGTGTTTGACGAAGCTCGCGGTCCTCGGGGCTCGGGTCCCGCTGCTGCCGAGGCACAGCGAAGGCTCGTGTCCTGGGGATCGCAAATGGATCTTGCAGAGGGGTTAGAGACGGGCTCCGCCCTTTCTCTGCCTTCACCTGCTCGTTCCAGCGCTTCGCATGAGTTTGAAGCACGCGCTGCGGTTTCTTCTGCTCGTGTTGAAGCGCCGATGTTGCAATGTTCCAGTTCTGAGGAATTGGACATTGTCAGCATCGACACAGTTGATGTTGAGGATTCGCCACCTCACTCACAAGCATATGAGGAGCTCGAGGTTGTGGAGGTTGTGTCTCGCGCTGTGTCTAGATTAAATATAAGCTGGCCAGTCGAGAAACAGGAGGTTCGTCATGTAAGCAAATTAGACGAACGCTTCCTACCGTCAAGATCACAACCTCCACGACGGGGCTTATCGTTTTTTCCTGATCTCCACACTGAGGTGTGGAGATCATGGAAGAAACCTGTATCATATAGAGTTTTCAGTCCCCAAACATCTAATTATTCAAATATTATGGGACTGAAATCTTGTGGTTATGGGGCGGTGCCTCGTGTGGAAGAGACGCTTGCGAGCTATCTCTCCCCCGAGTCAGCATCGTCCCTCAAAGCCCCGAAATTGCCCACTAAGCCCCTAAGAACAACATCAGCGCTGGTGGGCAAGTCGTACTCGGCGGCAGGTCAGGCGGCAGCATGCCTTCACACCATGGCATTGCTGCAGGCTTATCAGGCTGACCTGCTCAAAGATTTAGATGAGGGCGAGGAAGTCAGTCAAGAGGTAGTAGCTGAACTTCGTAGGGCTACAGATTTATTTCTCCGGGCTACCAAGGAGACGGCAAAATCCATCGGCCGCTCTATGGCAGCCTTGGTAGCTACGGAGAGACACCTATGGCTTAATCTTTCAGAAATTAAAGACAAAGACAAGAGAAAGGGTTCCCTCCCCCAGCAGAGAGTCAGGGTTTTACAGCCGTTACTTCATAGTTCCGAAGAAGGATGGAGGGTTGCGTCCTATTCTAGATCTGCGACAACTAAATCGCTCTGTCAGAAAGCTCAAGTTCAGGATGCTTACACTGAAGCAAATAGTGTCTCAAATCAGGTCCGAGGACTGGTTTGTCACGATAGATCTAAAGGATGCTTATTTCCACATCTCCATCCTTCCTCAACACAGGAAGTTCCTCAGGTTCGCTTTCGGGGGCAAAGCATACCAGTACCGAGTTCTTCCGTTCGACCTAGCTTTATCTCCCCGCACCTTCACCAAATGCGTGGATGCAGCTCTGGCTCCATCGAGACTCCAGGGCATTCGCGTGTTAAACTATATAGACGATTGGCTCATTCTGGCTCAGTCAAGAGAGTTAGCTGTTCAGCATCGAGATGCTGTTCTGGCTCACATGGAGGTGTTGGGGTTGAGGTTAAACGCCAAGAAAAGCGAGCTATCTCCACTACAGAGAACCTCTTTTCTAGGAGTCATTTGGGACTCGACTACCGTGAACAAGTTGAAGCTAGGCCAGTCGCTCACTGTGAAACAGTTTCAGAGGCTGTTAGGGCTGATGGCGGCAGCGTCCAACGTGATACCTTTTGGCCTGCTGCACATGAGACCTTTACAGTGGTGGCTCAAAACCAAAGGGTTTTCCCCGAGGGGGAACCCGTTTCGCATGATCAAGATCACGCGGCGTTGCCTTTGTGCTTGTGTCATGTGGAAGAAACCTTGGTTTCTTTCCCAAGGACCGGTGTTGGGAGCTCCTTGTCGTCGTGTAACGCTTACGACGGATGCTTCCCTCACCAGCTGGGGGGGCGGTCATGAGTGGTCGTTCGGCTCAGGGTCTGTGGTGGGGCCATCATCTGTCATGGCATATAAACCAGTTGGAGATGATGGCTGTGTTCCTGGCAATCAAACATTTCCTCCCAGACCTGAGGGGCCACCATGTGTTGGTCCGCACAGACAACACAGCGGTGGTCTCTTATTTAAATCATCAAGGGGGTCTGCGCTCACGCCCGCTATGCAGATTGGCGCACCAGATTCTCTTGTGGGCCCATGGGAAGTTGCTGTCAGTCAGAGCAATGTACATCCCAGGGCGCCTGAACTTGGGGGCAGACATCCTGTCGAGACAGGGGCTGAGGCCCGGGGAGTGGAGACTTCACCCCGAGGTGGTGGAGCTCCTGTGGGAGAGATTTGGGCGAGCCCAGGTAGATCTGTTTGCGTCTCGAGAGACGACTCACTGTCCACTTTTCTTCTCCCTCACACATCCAGCCCCTCTCGGGCTGGACGCAATGGTACACCCGTGGCCGAGGCTGCGGTTATACGCTTTTCCCCCGATTGCGCTGCTCCCGGGAGCTCTGGAGAGAATACGCCAGGACGGGGCTCTTGTATTGTAACTAGCCCCGTTGTAGCCGGGCCGAGTATGGTTCTCGGACATTGTGTCCCTTCTCGACGGCTCTCCCTGGGAGATTCCGGTCAGGAGGGACCTTCTTTCTCAAGCGGCGGGGTCAATCCTTCATCCCCGCCCAGAGTTATTGAAACTGTGGGCCTGGCCTCTGAGGGGGCCCAGCTCATAAACTCAGGTCTCTCTACTGAGGTGGTAGAGACCATACTCCAATCCAGAGCTCCCTCCACAAGGAAGTTATATGCCCTAAAATGGAAGGTGTTTACCGTTTGGTGCACAGCTCGTATGCAGGACCCAAGTGCCTGCCCCATCAGTGCAGTACTAGAGTTTTTACAGCACAAATTCTCAGCGGGGTTATCCCCTTCTTCACTAAAAGTCTATGTTGCGGCCATTGCCGCTTATCACGCTCCTGTTGATGGCGCATCTCTAGGGAGACATCCCTTTGTTACTCGCTTCCTTCGTGGTACATTGAGGCTTAGGCCTGCGGCACGCTCGAGGGTACCAACTTGGGATTTGGCTGTGGTACTAGAAGGCCTGTCCTTAGCTCCATTTGAGCCAATTGAAGAAGTCCATGAGAAATTTCTCTCCTTTAAGACTGCTTTTCTTCTAGCTATCTCATCACTTAAGAGAGTAGGAGATTTGCAAGCTCTGTCGATTTCACCCTCTTGTCTTGAATTTGCACCGGGTATGGTGAAAGCTTTTCTGTTCCCTCGTGAGGGGTATGTTCCTAAGGTTCCCACTCAGGTGGTAGGACCTATTATGCTGAAAGCTTTTTGTCCTCCTCCTTTCTCGTCGTCAGACCAGGAGAAGCTTAATCTGCTTTGCCCAGTTAGAGCATTGGATGCTTATGTTCACAGAGCTGCCCTGTGGCGTAAAACAGATCAATTATTTGTGTGCTTTGGACCTCCTAAGAAGGGGTATGCTGCATCCAAGCAGACGTTGAGTAGGTGGATAGTCGAGGCTATCTCACTAGCATATGATTCGGCCGGGCAACCCTCTCCTCTTGCTGTCCGAGCCCACTCTACGCGGAGTATGGCTGCCTCAAGAGCTTTACTCTCAGGAGTATCGCTGCAAGAAATTTGTGATGCGGCAGGTTGGTCTTCCCCGCATACCTTTGTCAGGTTCTATAACCTCGAAGTGGCCTCAACTCCGGGGTCTCGAATTTTAACTTCATAATTCTTCGAAGTTTCTCCAGACAGGCATTTTGTCCTATGGCGGCGTGGGTATAAACGTTCCCACAATGCGTCAGAACCGACGCAGCGTTGAGATTCCCTTGAAAGGGAATGTCTCAGGTTGCTCATGTAACCATGGTTCCCTGAGAGGGAACGAGACGCTGCGTCGCTGTGCCATACTCCCTGCATGCCCGTGAGCTGCTTGCTTCGACTTCTTCAGAAGCTAACAGTGTTTTGTTTCCGGCGTGCTTTATAGCTTCCTGGTCATGACGTCACCCGTCTATGACGTCCCGTCACACCATTGGACAGATTTCACATGTGCTTCACGACGCAATCACGCAGAGGCGTTCCCACAATGCGTCAGAACCGACGCAGCGTCTCGTTCCCTCTCAGGGAACCATGGTTACATGAGTAACCTGAGACGTTTTTTCATGTCCAAAAAACTGCATTTTTCTATATGTAACAAAAACTGTAGTATTACTTCTAAAAAACTGCAGTAATCTTTTGTAAGGGTATTGATATTTGGATAATTAAGTAGTGCTATGTAACTAAAATGGTCTCACAGAATATCATAGAAAGGACAAACCCGCCACTCTGTGGAATTCCTCTTTAATGACTCTCGATGGTTTATGGCCAGGAAACTGCACAAAAGTGTGTAGGAACCGTTTGAGTGCGAGGCATACTGTCTGAACAGCCCTACACACAATTGCCTTTCCCACATGCTCTGCATCGCCAACGTTATACAAAAAACTCCCCGTCGCAAAAAAACGAAGGGCGATGCACAAAATGTGCTCTGTGTCAAGTGCTGATGTGTCACGTTTGATATGTAAGGTTTCAAAAGATTTGTTAAGTAAATTAACAAGTCTTTCGAAAAATGGTAACGCTCCGGCAAATATCCATTTGGATACGAAAACTTATCACCCTCTCACGGCGGAAAAGATTCCGTATAATCTGTGCTTCCACATCCACTGGATCGTCTTCAAAAGGGCATGCCGTGCTCCGTCACCTCTCTGAAACAAACTAACCCTGAAACTAAACCTGCCCCGGAGCAGGTTATGTTCAGAGCGTAAGTTGCCATGGCTACTTATATACCTTGAAACTTACCTCCGTTTTTGGAACCGAAAGCTGAGGTTATCCGCCTACTTACCCTTAAACTTACCCAGGTATGTCACATAACCTGGTTTTTGGAATACCCCCCCTGGGCACGATCATTATTTGGTTGTGTGACAGAAAATGCTCACTGATCACTCGCTTTCCTTCTCAGATGTATGTCTACATCTGAAGTGTTTTGACATTATAATGAAGAAGATTGAAGCAAATCGGGTAAAAATAAGAGGGTGATCTCAAAGCATTTTGAAAGTGACACATTTCCTGCTGCCAATTGGTGGCGCTATATCTTTGACTCATAATAGTCACATCCATGTACTTGGCCTCCTACAACGAACACACAGGTGAAGTTTCATAAAAATCAATAAATGTATGCAGACGTTATAACACACTTCCTGTTTTTCTTTTCTCGTCATAAATTCGTTGCCTCGCCACGGGCAAACCATTTGAGATATCAAAAATCCCCTGGCAGTTTTGCGTTATCAATGTCTTGACTTCATGCTGACCGAGTTTGGTGGTGATCGGATTAAGCGCCTTGGAGGAGTATATCAAATTCCAGAGCATGCGCTTTTCAATCAACCCATAATAGCTCACTTCCTGTTGAGGCGGAAACTATTTCACTGACTATTTAGTTTTATATAATTAGTTTAACAATATAATAAGATGAATTCAGCTGAATATATAACACTTTGAACTGCTAATGATAAGTTTGCTATGATATGATCGCTTTTAGTTAGTATTGTATTGAATAATCTGACTTAACTAACTGGTCAGTCTCCAACTGGAGACACCGTTTAAATTCATTTTGCCCGCCGTGCCCAGTTGTCCTTAAACCACCGAGGTGGCGGTGCCACCGGCTTGGGCCCGCACATTGCTGCTAGCAGCTATATTTATTTTATTTTTTTTTATTTTAGGTTTTTGGCACTTTTGGGGCCCTTAACATGCACGAAAACTCTTGAAACTTTGCACACGCATTGGAACCCGCGGCGATTACGATTTCACAGAGGCTGGGACCCGGGCGTGGCAGGGGGGCTCGACAGCGCCCCCTTGAATGGGGTCTGAAAACTTGGTCCATATATCAAACACGGTTGCACATATTGGTATGAAACTCAAAACACGTATAGAACTCATCGGCACTGACAACTTTCGTGCTCTAAGTTGTTCGCCGCCTCAACAGGAAGTGATATATGTCTCCAACCCAGGTATTATGGGTTGTTTGAAAAGCGCATGCTCTGGAATTTGATATACTCCTCCTAGGCGCTTAATCCGATCACCACCAAACTCGGTCAGCATGAAGACAAGACATTGATGACGCAAAATTGCCAGGGGATTTTTGATATCTCAAACGGTTTGCCCGTGGCGAGGCAACGAATTTATGGCGAGAAAAGAGAAACAGGAAGTGTGTTATAACGTCTGCATACATTCATTGTTTTTTATGAAACTTCACCTGTGTGTTTGTTGTAGGAGGCCGAGTACATGGATGTGACTATTGTGAGTCAAAGATATAGCGCCACCAATTGGCAGCAGGAAATGTGTCACTTTCAAAATGCTTTGAGATCACCCTCTTATTTTTACCCGATTTGCTTCAAACTTCACCAGAACAATGTCAAGACACGGCGAATGTAGACCTGTAAAAAGATCTTCTATATTCGAAACACTGTTGTCATAGCAATAGATCAAAGTGTCAGATCAAAATATTTGTTTTAGATGGTTTTGAGACTCTGGGCATCTTTCAAATTGGATGAAACTCAGGCACTTTTGGGGCCCTTAACATGCTCGAAAACTCTTGAAATATTTCACACATATTGGAACCGACGGCCATTAGGAAATCACAGAGGCTGGGACCCGGGCGTGGCAGGGGGGCTCGACAGCCACAAATGATACTGGTACTACATAAACGGTGTCTCCAGTTGGAGACTGACCAGTTAGTTGAGTCAGATTATTCAATACAATACTAACTAAAAGCGATCATATCATAGCAAACTTATCATTAGCAGTTCAAAGTGTTATATATTCAGCTGAATTCATCTTATTATACTGATCTTAATGATACTACAAATGAACTGGTTCTTTGCCTTTATTTCTTTATACAAATTTATAGAAGAGAAGGGCTAAGAGATTTCCTATCCTTTAAAGCAGACAAAAGGAGACAGCAATGAAAGGGTTAAACCTGCAAGACCCTCAGAGAGACAGAGGGGAGGGGGGGATATTCAGAAGATATATATTGAAGAAAACAAGTATATTGATCTGAAATATAGTACATTCATTTTAAATTCATCCAGGTTCCATTGAATTTATCTCAAGGTATTTTACGTTATTTTTAACCATATTATTAAACTAATTATATAGAACCATATAGTCAGTGCACGACAACTGAATTGGTTCTATGCCTTCATTTTTTATGAGATTTCCGATTCTATAATTCAGAAAAAAAGAGACAGCAATGAAAGGGTTAAACCTGGAAGACCCTTAGAGAGAGAGAGAGAGAGAGAGAGAGAGAGACATTCTGAAGAATTATTTTAAAGAAAACAAATATATTGATCTGAAATGTAGTATTTTCATTTTAAATTCATCCAGGTTCCATTGAATTTATCTTCCATCTTTTGGTTATTATTAAATTTCTTTTTTATTTCTTGTGCTTAAACAGAACGTTATTGTGCTTATTTTTAAGTTAAACTACATAGATTAAAAAAAGTTTGAATTTCTTATTCAATGTTAGTGTTATTGTATATAGAAATAAACAGTGTATAATTCAAAGGAGAATATTGTTTAGTGTTATGAATTATCATTGAGTGTCATCTCAAAAATAGGTATATGCTGCCCTCTAGTGCTCATTTGATCATTTCAATAATTTTAAGAGTACTGTTTCCCCTCATTTTAATTTACAAATACATCTTGAAATGAAAAAAAAAATATTAAAATGTTTATTTATTATATTTGTACTAATAAATATAGAAATTTGGTGTGTATATTTCAATTATTCATGAATAATTGACAACTTCTAAATTCCCTTTTTGTTCTTAATTTAAACCTTCCCCACGGCAACACCATGTGAGATGTACTATAATCGTTCGCAATTTAGCATCTTCAGTATGTTGTCATCATGTGCAGAAGTTTATTATTAGTTATTTGCAGAAGTTTATATTTTAATTTTATTTTTTTATCTCTTTGTGTGACAGAAAATCTTACAAACTGTAATTGAAGATTTTTAATGTTCTTGTGATCGAATCTTGTCTAATCGCTTGAATATTTTAATGAATAAGGTTTAAAAACATGAGCTTTCATGATTTCGTGATCACTCCCTTTCAGAGAAATGACACGCGGCTCTTTGTTTAATCCATTAAAAAATTAAGTTTGCACAGATGCCACACAGCGTCAACACATTAAACACGTCAAACACGGGGCGTTGCCTCTTTCAGTGAACAGAAATAATGTGATACACATGCATTACTGTCCACTAGAGGGAGCCACGAGACCATTTTTCTTAAAATACAGAGCTTGATTATTCAAAATATCCATATTCAAACCAAAATATCTGACTTTCTGTAATCTGTGATTACTCTCATAGAAATCATCAAACTGTCAAGGCTCGCGATCTCTACAGGAACGTCTTTCATGTGTTTATTTGCTTGTATATTGTAGAATCGCTGGAATGGAATGAAATCGCTATTAAATATAGAAATTAGGTGTGTATATTTCAATTATTAATGAATTTGATCATGTACCATTTGAGATGTACTATAATCGTTCGCAATATAGCATCTTCAGTATGTTGTCATCATGTGCAGAAGTTTATTATTAGTTATTTGCAGAAGTTTATATTTTAATTTTATTTTTTTAAATCCCTGCATATGTAAAGTTATTTGTATAACTGGGCGCGATCATTAGACGCTGTGCGTCTCTTTGTGTGACATTTAAAAAGCTTCTTTTACAGTTTGGAAGATTTCCTATGTTCTTGTGATCGAATCTTGTGTAATCGCTTGAATGTTTTAAAGAATAAAGTTTAAAAACACTTAAAATCAAGTGGCTTTCACGCGGTCACAATCTCTCGCTTTCAGAGAAATGACGAGCGGCTCTTTGTTTAATCCATTAGGAAACGAAGTTACACATTAGCAGTCATACACATAAAAATTCAAATTTCATTTTCAAAGAATTGAAAGGAACATTAAAAAGGAAGACGCGAAAAAGAACAAGCTTCGGGACGCATCGTTCTCAGCCACGGCGCGTCTATAATTGTCACAGAACAGAAGCTTTTTAATACATTCTTGTGATTAAATCTTGTATAATCACTGGAATGTTTTACTTTTTAAGTTTGAAAAACACAAATGAGTTCTTGATCATTCACAGACATCATCAAACTGTCAAACACGGGGCGGAACAAACAGAACAACAGAAATAATGTGATGCACGTGCAATACTGTCCACTAGAGGGAGCCACGAGACCGTTTTTGTTAAGAGCCTCAAAAACACCCAAGAATATTATTAAAGGTTGACGTCTTGCCATGGCAACAATATTTAAGATATCTCAAAGATATTCATATGTCTACATCTGAAATGTTTGGACATTATAATGAAGAAGTTTGAAGCAAATCGGATAAAAATAAGAGGGTGATCTCAAAGCATTTTGAAAGTGACACATTTCCTGCTGCCAATTGGTGGCGCTATATCTTTGACTCATAATAGTCACATCCATGTACTCGGCCTCCTACAACGAACACACAGGTGAAGTTTCATAAAAATCAATAAATGTATGCAGATGTTATAACACACTTCCTGTTTATCTTTTCTCACCATAAATTCGTTGCCTCGCCACGGGCAAACCGTGTGAGATATCAAAAATCCCCTGGCAATTTTGCGTCATCAATGTCTTGACTTCATGCTGACCGAGTTTGGTGGTGATCGGATTAAGCGCCTAGGAGGAGTATATCAAATTCCAGAGCATGCGTTTTTCAAACAACCCATAATAGCTCACTTCCTGTTGAGGCGGCGAACAACTTAGAGCACGAAAGTTGTCAGGCCCGATGAGGTCTTCATGTGTACCGAGTTTCATACCAATATGTGAAAGCGTGTTTGATATATGGACCAAGTTTTCGGACCCCATTCAAGGGGGCGCTGTCGAGCCCCCCTGCCATGCCCGGGTACCAGCCTCTGTCACGTCCTAATGGCCGCAGGTTCCAATGCGTGTGCAAAGTTTCAAGAGTTTTTGAGCATGTTAAGGGCCCCAAAAAGCCCCGAACGGTTGAAAAAAAATAAAAATAAATATAGCTGCTAGCAGCGATGTGCGGGCCCAAGCCGGTGGCACCGCCACCTCGGTGGATTAAGGACAACTGGGCACAGCGGGAAAAATGAATTCAAACGGTGTCTCCAGTTGGAGACTGACCAGTTTGTTGAGTCAGATTATTCAGTATAATACTAACTAAAAGCGATCATATCATAGCAAACTTATCATTAGCAGTTCAAAGTGTAATATAAATAAATATAGAAATTTGGTGTGTATATTTCAATTATTCATGAAAAATTGACAACTCCTAAATTCCCTTTTTGTTCTTAATTTAAACCTTCCCCACGGCAACACCATATGAGATGTACTATAATTGTTCGCAATTTAGCATCTTCAGCATGTTGTCATCATGTGCAGAAGTTTATTATTAGTTATTTGCAGAAGTTTATATTTTAATTTTATTTTTTAAAATCCCTGCAGAAAGTTATTTGTATAACTGGGCGCGATCATTATTAGGAGATGCTGCGCGTCTCTTTGTGTGACAGAAAATCTTCCAAACTGTAATTGAAGATTTTTAATATGTTCTTGTGATCGAATCTTGTCTAATCGCTTGAATATTTTAATGAATAAGGTTTAAAAACATGAGCTTTCATGATTTCGTGATCACTCCCTTTCAGAGAAATGACGCGACCCAGCCAGCAATGACATGTGGGGCCCAGATGAGGGCTTCATGGGCGGCAAATGTGGGTCCATTTGCCCAAATGGGTCTAAAGTGGGTCTGCACCCGGGATCCAACCATGGCTACCCAGATGGGCTTTAAATGGGCTCTGTATGAGTCTTATGTGGGTCATGCCAGACCCATTGGGGCCCCACCTGCCCAAAGGGATTTAAAGTGGGTTTGCACCCAGGATCCAGCCGTGGATGCCCAGATGGGCTTTAAAGGGGATCTATAAGGGTGTTATGTGGGATATTAACCGGGCAATTCATGACAGACCCATTTGGGCCCCACCTGCTTAAAGGGCGTTTAAAATGGGCTTGCACCCGGGATCCACACGGGGGCCAGCCATGGATGCCCAGGTGGGTTTTAAGTGGGACCTGTAAGGGTCTTAACTGGGTAATTCATGTCAGACCCATTTGGGCCCCACCTGCCTAAAGGGGTTTAAAGTGGGCTTGCACCAGGATTCAACCGTGAATGCCCCTATGGGCTTAAAGTGGACCCTGAGTGAGAGAGAGAGGGGGAGAGAGAGAGAGAGATTCAGAAGAAATATTTTGAAGAAAACCAGTATATTGATCTGAAATATAGTACATTCATTTTAAATTCATCCAGGTTCCGTTGAATTTATCTTAAGGTATTTTACGTTATTTTTAATCATATTATTAAACTAATTATATAGAACCATATAGTCAGTGCACGACAACTGAATTGGTTCTATGCCTTCATTTTTTATGAGATTTCCTGTCCTATAATGCAGACAAGGGGACACAGCAATGAAAGGGTTAAACCTGCCAGACTAAAACACAGAGACGTTCGGGTTCTTGAACTGTTTGAATGTGTGTGTGTGCGTGCAATGTATGAGGAGAGCACGAATGTAATATAAATGATAAAGATCACAATTTATTTGCAGAAGTTTATATTTTAGTTTTATTTTTAAAAATCCCTGCATAGATGTAGTTCTTTATATAACGGGCGCGATCATTATTAGGAGACCCTTTCAGGGCTTGGGCCCTAATAATCCTTAGGAAAACAACAGGGCCTTCGCCCTTTCAGGCCATTTTCATACTACACAGTGTCTTGGCATAATAAACAGGCATGAAAACGGGTCAGGGGTGAAAAAGGTGAGAAGGATATTACTCCTCTACTCCATATTTTAAAGCATCAATCTGATGCATTTTGAGATGCTTTTTTGCAAACCTGGGGAGAGCTGGAGAAACTTAACTTCAGCCTTGAGTCAAAAATTATTATGGCCTCCTTACTAAGTATTATGCAAGCCATTTCATGCCAGCCCGTCACTGGGTCTAACATTTACAGTATATGAGGCACAATGTGGTAGGGGCACCACAAATGGCTTAATGCATAACCCCCACAAGAGATGGTGGACATGCTGTAACTTAACTCTTCCATCATGATTGACAGCCAATGCAATGTTATGTAATTCAGATTAATACATTTTATTGGCAAAGATAACAATTCACATTACAGTTCGTAATGCTCTCAGAACCAGATCTCATTTTTTCTTCTTTGCCTGAACCACCAGTGTCTCCATGGCCTGCTTTCGCTGTTTTGCCACATGTCTCAGCCTCGCCCTTTTCTCTTCTTCAGCATTCTGTTTCTTGTGCTGCTGAGCACTGCCAGATGCTTGGAAGCCATACTTGCTCTGCTTCTGCTGCTTTTCTTTCTGATTCATCTTCTGCAGGCGTTTGTATGTGGCTGCTGCAGAGTTGATGTTCTTGCATAGTGTTCTGTCCACCTCCCCAAACTTCACATCGTCCCTTCTGAAGAGCTGCATGGCCGTCTTCGCCCTAGACTGCAGGGTGTACTTGACCGTCTGGATTGCATTAAATGTTGGTACATTCATGTTGCCACTCCTTTGGTCAATTACATCATTCATCAAACTAAAAGACAACTCAACTCTTGGGCCGTGAAAGATGGAGAGGCAACATTTAACCATTGCACTCAGGCAGGGGTACTTATCTGGCTGGTCAAAGACATGACCCCACCACTCCACAATGCTCTCTCCCTCCTTGAAACTGGGGCTGGTCAGGTCAACATTGAACCGCACAAGTTCTCTCTGGATGTCCTGGTCTGCTGGCAAGAGGTGCCTCTGCATACCACTCAGCCTGCCAAGAAATGGATAAGAATTTTAAATCAGTGTAAGGACATGAGGTAACAAAAAGTACCTGGTTATATGGCAAAAAAAAAAAAAAAAACTTAAATGTTAAAAGTTATTCTTACCTCTTCAACTGGATGGTTGCCTGTGAGTGGCCTCTCAGAAGAGGGTCCAGAGCAGACAGGGCTGTCAGAGTCGGACTGGCCAAGGGGAGCTTCTTCTGAAGGTACACTGCAGTGGTGATGTATGCTTTCCTGACGTCAGCTAGGAATGGCACCAACAGCTGACACAAAACACCAAAAACTGACAATTATTTTAAGTCTCAAAAACAATAGAGAAAAAGGGTCATGCAGGTGATGCAGGGTACTTACAGCATGATTGGGATTCTGGCTCCTGAACGTGTCAGCCTCCTGTCCCACATAGACCTCCTTGGAGGGCAGCAGCATATGATCCTCCAGGACCATCTCCCTCAGAGCCCTGTGAGACAGCTGTGTAAGGCAAGTAATTATTAGGAGTAATAACTTAAGTGCCTTTCAAAAGACCCCAGGTTGCTTAAAAAAAAATTAAACACTCAACTGATAGCACAGGCAACAGAAAAGTAAAAATAGAGATGAAATCAATATACTAATGTAGGCAGAGTGGGTGTAAGGAGGAGTTAATTACCTGAGTAATGTGTTCGGCCTTCATGAAGCAGGCCAGGAAGGCCAGGAACAGCTCAAGCTGCCGATCATGGAGTTTGTGAACCAATGTCTGGCTACCCTGTGTATGTAAAACAAATTATTTTGAAACTGATTGATATATTGCCAACATTGGATGTGCATGCACGTGCAGTCAAGTTGCAGTAATTCCAAGCACAACTAACACCCACCTGGAAAACCATGACATACTCCTTGAGAATAGGCAGCACACCCATGTAGATGATGAGCCGTAGGACTGCTGTCGTCTCCTCATGCCACAGCTTCTGACATACCCTCTTTTTTCTCTCACGGCCTTGTGGAGTCATACCTGTAATAGATGAATTAATGTAAGTGTAAAACAACACATATTCCTCCTCATTAGTAACTTCATAACCAGTATAAGTGCTAATTATTATAAGGGATTGGAACATCAAGTCTCATCACCTTTCCTGTTGAGTTCCTCCTGAACCCCCTTGATACTGGCTCTTGCCGCCTGGTTGACGTGGTACTTTGTGTACATCAGTTCCATAGCCTCCCTATACAGCTCCTTATCTGCAGTGGAGAGGTAGCCATAATAGAGGACTTTGTACGCAGGCATCATGGTATGGGTTGCCATGCTGGCATCGTATGCAGACAGCCAGCGATGAGGAACAAAGCCCCTCTGTGGGCTGGAGGCAGGGAGATTTAGAATCATAGCTATCTCCTTGAGGTACATCACCTGACAAAAGACAAAAAGATTTTCAAAGAAACACAGACATTCTACACATTACATAATTTTACCATAGTACAATACAGTAGTGTCAGCTCAGTTTAGACAAGAGCTGACAAATTCAGGTTATACCAAATTCACATAGGTGGAGTGTGCTACTGTGAGTGCTCAACAAAGTGGGTATTCTGCCCTCATAGCATGTGACTGTGCACCATTAGACAGATAGCAAACATTTAGAATAAAGTCCCAAGGCGTACTTTTCTTGGTGATTATTCTTTACTGTAAAACTGCGAATACAGAAAATAAAATGTATAAATAAACATTACAGGAAAACATAAATGCAGTAATGCTGTTCAATCACAGTCAATTGTTTTAACATTAAAGACAGTTAAATCGCTTGGTACAATCAAAGATCCATAACAACTCGATTAAATTCGTAAATTACTTCCAGTCAAATGTTTTCCAAGGATAAACTTAAAAGATTACATATATGAGCTTCGCTGTGTCAACTTTGTCTCTCTCTCCTTTCTGAAAGTTCTAGAACATGCTCACTTCCGCGATATCAGATCACGATTTCAAAATAAAAGTCCCAGGGAGAATAATTCACATATATACAAATAAAATAGTAAATTAATGCACAAAAAATACACTCTTGCTTTCTAAGAGCAACACACTCCCCCTCATGGTATAATGAAATTATGCCACTATTTATTCTTGCATTCAGTCTTTCAGAAAGTCTCTATGATTCCTGAGAAAAGAGAACAACTATTTCTGAGATTGGTCTCAGAAAGAATTTAGTGGTTCCTTGGTCAACAATTTTCAGTTCTACTTTACGAACCTTTTTGTCTGCACTTGGAAATGTTTTCACAACATTGTCCAACAGGCCAGTTATTCCTTGGAGCCTGACTTTCTTTCAAGAGTACAACGTCACCGACTTTTACATTTGGTTTCTCATCAAACCACTTCTTGCGATTCTGCAGCGTTGACAAATAGTCCCTTCGCCACCTTTTCCAAAAGGTATCGGCAAGACACTGCAATTGTTTCCATTGTTTAGTATGGAGATTACTTGTGTCAAAATCTCCCTCAGGAGCTGAAACTGCATTCCGTTTCTGTGTCAACAACAATGCCGGAGTGAGTATTTCAGGTGCGTCTGGGTCCGTCGACACTGGTATTAAAGGCCTTGCGTTGATGATTGCCATAACTTCCACCATTAGAGTTGACAAAACCTCATGTGTGAGGCGTGTAGGCTTTTGAATCAGCATACCATCCAGAATTCTCCTAGCAACTCCAATGAGTCTCTCCCAAGATCCTCCCATATGTGAGGCATGGGGTGGATTGAATATCCATGTGCATCCTGTGTCACTGAGATAGTCATTTAACTCAGAGTCATTCACATTGATTTTCAACTCTTTGCAGGCACCTACAAAGTTTGTACCTCTATCAGATCGGAGTATTTTTGCTGGGCCACGAATGGAGAAAAATCGTCGTAATGCATTAACGAAACTCGACGTAGACTCAATCAGCTCGATATGCACTGCTCTGACAGACAGGCACACAAAAATCACTGCCCAGCGCTTTGAATCTGCACTGCCACCTTTTGTACGACGTGTGACTACACTCCATGGGCCAAACACATCAATGCCCACATTAGTAAAACGAGGTTCAGTAGATCTGCAGGCAAACTTGCCATCTTTTGAGTCTGCAACCTTCCTCTTAACTTGCGGCAGATAACACAGTTGTGAATGATGTTGGAAACGAGACGTTTGCTCCCTATTATCCAAAATCCAGCCGCTCTGACGGCTCCCTCAGTAAAATGGCGTCCCTGGTGCGCTACTTGGTTATGATAGTGTCTTACTAGGAGGGTGGCAATATGATTTTTCGGTGGGATAATGAGAGGATGCTTTTCTCTTTGAGACAGGTCTGATGCAGATATCCGACCTCCAACTCTCAGCAAACCATCATCAATTACTGGATTTAATTTTTTGAGGAGGCTTTGTTTTGGAAGGACTGCTCCATTTTCAAGGCACTCAAATTCTTCCATAAATGTTTCGTGTTGCACACTGCGTATGATTGTATTCTTTGCTTGTGTCAACTCACTTGTACTACAAGATTTGTTGCACTAATGCCAACCTTTGCAATGAACCTCATCTGTTTAACCACAACAGGATCTTGCAATATGGATTAGTCGAGCTATTGACTTACAGAGTGTCTTCCAGTTAGAGAACCTCTCAAATCTGTGAGAGCTTAACTGAGCTGCAGAAATCTTTGTTGCCAGGACTGAACTGTCAGGTTGAATCTCAGCATCAGGTTCTACCAATTCAAAGGTCTCAGCCAATTCTTGATCATTGCTCTGGAGTAGAAATTGTGGTCCAGAAAACCAACACGTGTACTGCAAACGTTCTGCAGATACAGCTCTGGTGGCAAGGTCTGCTGGATTGTTGTTGGTATTCACATAACACCACTGTTCAGGATGTGTCGATTTCCTTATCCGAGCTACCCTATTTGCTACATATACATAAAATCTCTTAGTGACATTATGGATATATCCTAAGACTATCCTGCTATCCGTGAAGAACCTGACTGAGTCTATTTCCTCATCAATCTCATCCCTGATCATTTCATACATTTCTACTGCTAGCACAGCCGCACACAATTCCAGACGAGGCATGGTGTGAGCTGGAAGAGGGGCTAACTTTGCTTTCCCCATGACAAACCCAACCTGGTATTGGTTATCAGCGTCGAGTACCCTAAAGTAAGCTACTGCTCCTATTGCCACTGTGGAGGCATCTGAGAAGAAACACAGTTCTTTTCTTTGTGCGGCAGATAGCGAAACAGGTACATTCGGTCTCTTAATCTGCAAATGTTTCAATGTCATTAGAGAATTTTTCCATTCATTCCACTCTTCTTGTCTTGCTTTAGAAAGAGGTGTATCCCAGTCACTCTGCTCAGATGAAAATTCTCTGAGTAAAGCTTTTCCTCGCACTTCGACAGGAGCCAGAAATCCCAGTGGGTCGTAAAGGCTATTTACTGTGGATAAAATACCCCTTCTTGTAAATGGCTTCTCTTCTTGATTCACTTGGAAGTTAAAGCTATCAGTCTCCAGGTTCCAAGAGAGACCCAGGCTGTGTTGGACAGGCAAATCATCAACTCCTAGGTCTAAGTCCTTGGCATGATCCTCTTTGGGAAATGCTTCCATAACGGTTTTGCTATTGGATGCGATTTTGTGTAATCTAAGATTTGACTCTGCGAGTATCTTTTGTGTGTTCTTGAAGAGATTGACGGCTTCCTCAGAAGTAGAGACTGAAGTCGGTCCATCATCGACATAAAAATTTCTCACTACAAAGTGCTTTGCATCAGAGCCATGCTCGTTTTCTCCCTGCAGAGCAGCTCGTCGCATGCAGTAAATTGCCACGGCAGGTGAAGGACTGTTTCCAAATACATGGACTTTCATCCTGTACTCAGTTACCCTTTTGTCTAGGTTGTTGTCTTCATACCACAAAAACCTTAAATAATCTCTGTGGTCTTCACGTACTACAAAACAGTAAAACATCTGCTGAACATCTGCCGTCACTGCAATGCTCTCTTTTCGGAATCTCATGAGAACTCCAAGGAGTGTGTTGTTTAAATCAGGTCCACTGAGTAATACCTTGTTAAGTGACATGCCTTCAAATTCTGCACTCGAGTCAAACACAACCCTGATTTGATCAGGCTTTTGCGGGTGGTAGACACCAAACATGGGAAGGTACCAGCTCTCCTTTTGTTCATCTACGGGAGGGGCATGCTCTGCGTGGTCATTGTCAAAAGGTTTTTGCATGAATTCAATGAACTGACCTTTCATCTTAGGTTTTTTATCTAGCGTTCTGCGCAGTGATGTGAGGCGTTTCATTGCCTGATCTCTGTTATTCGGCAGTTGAGACCTTGGAGAGCAAAAAGGTAATGGTGCGACCCAGCTGTTTGCAGAATCCTGGAAGACATCACGGTCCATGATTTCTAGAAAAGCTTTGTCTTCTACAGAAAGACCAGGTTTGTCATCATCTTGCGTTGTTTGGAACACGGCACAGCCTAAGTTATCAGTTGTTATCCTTAAACTTGATTTCCCATTGTTATCTGGTAACACATAGTGTTGTTTAATTGTTCCATTCACACATTCCTTCACTTGAATCTGTTTTGGACAAGGTGTCAGATATGATGTGCGACTGTTGTTGAGCACATGTGTTCGGTAGACATTCACACTCAAAGGGCGATGCGCTTTACCCAAGCATACTTCCCCAACTATCACCCATCCGAGATCCAGTCGCTGAGCATATGGAGCATCATTGGGTCCATTTATTTGCTCTCTAACTTTGTGCAGCCTCAGAATGTCTCTTCCTAAAAGTAAGAGAATAGGAGCATCGGAATCGACTGCAGGAATTTTATTTGCAACTGGCCGTAAATGCGGATAATGCTGAGCAACATCTGGAGAAGGAATCTCTGTTCTATCATCCGGCAGCATATCACACTCTATCAAGGTTGGCAGTGAGAATTTTGTTTGTCCATCTATAGATTCTACCATAAAGTTGATGGCTCTTCGTCCAGAAGTCTGATTTACCCCAGCACATGTCTTAATTGTGTATGGGGAGAAGCTGGCTTTGATCTCAAAAAGATTGAAAAACTCTGTCTTGGCTAAAGAACTGTTACTTTGTTCATCCAGGACAGCATAAACCCGGACCGCTTTCTCTCTTTTGCCAGCAGGATACACTGTTACCAGACCAATTTTAGAACATGATCTTGCATGACTGGACTCACCACATATCTTGGTGCATTTTGAAGTAACTGAGGTGAGTGAGCTATTAGTCTGCTCCCCGCATTGTTCTTTCTCTTTCACAGGCTTATCTGAAGCTAGAAATGTTGGGTCTGGGTGCAGAGAGGTAACATGTCTTTCGCTGTTACATTCAGAGCATCTAATCTGAGTTTTGCAATTCTTCGCAATGTGCTTGGTAGAGTCACAGCATCTGAAGCATATACGATTTTCTTTTAGAAAGGATTTGCGCTCCTCTATTGATTTCTCTCTAAAGGCTCTACACTTTTTGAGAGGGTGAGGTTTGCGGTGAATAGGACATTGCCGATCAGGGCTTTCAATTCGTGACTGAGGCGGTTTAGACTGCAGGTCTAATGTCTGAGACGACACTTCTGTTCGATGTACCATTACAGAACTCCTTCCACTGAATTTGTTAGGTTCTGCTCTGTTTGATGCTAGTTGCGTACTAGAGGTGGAGAATGAGAAACTGGGGTCATTCCTTATTTTAGCTTCCTTTCTCACAAACTGTGAGAAAAAGGCAAAGGGTGGGAACGCTACCCGATGATCCTCCTTGTATTTGGACCCCTGAACTATCCATTTGTCTTGGAGGCTTGTGGGCAATTTCTCCACTATTGGATTAACCCCATGTGGAGTGTCGAGATAAGCAAGGCCTTGAAGATACCCATCAGCTTTTGCACACTCCAGTTCAAGAAGAATATCTCCTAACTCTCTCAATTTGTGGTTGTCTTTGTTTGACAGTTTCGGTAGATTCTCAATTTTCTTTAAAAGTGCGTTTTCAATCACTTCAGGTGCTCCATAGCACTCCTCTAAGCGCTGCCAAGCCATACTCATTGCTGCTGTTGCATTAAGAACATACACGGATCTTATTCTTTTTACTTGTTCAGAGGAGTCTTTTCCTAGCCATTTTATCATCAAATCCAACTCCTCTCTGGCTGTTAGATTCAGTTCGCCAGTTGAATTAACAAAGGAAGCTTTCCATGCCCAATAGTTCTCTGGGCAGTCATCAAATTTCAGAAGACCAGAGCTGACCATTTCACGTCTAATCAGATATTTAGCTAGATCTGAGGTCACTGATGTCTCTGGTACATATTGTGAAGAATGATAAAATGATGTTCATTTCACATCATTCTCATTTTCTGTTTCTTTCTTTACATAATCAGTCTTTTGATTTGTGAAACGTGGTTTGTATACATCTGCACTAGATGGCGCCAGTAAGGTATGATCAACACCAGCCGCAACTGAAAACAATGGTGTTTTAACTTTGGTTTCTAATGGCTCATCATTGAATGGGAGTTCTGTGAAAGATTCTCTCGCGTGCTGTTGTACATACTCACAGGTACGCTGAGCAACATTGACTGGCTGCATGTCAGGAACTGGTTTTACATAAAATTTGCCACTTTCAAGCTCTTCTTCATCTTCCTCATATGCTGCTGCTGCTTCAGCTGAAGCGACTGCTGCTGCACGTTCAACTTGTAAGATGTGTAGACTTGCATCCAAGTCTGCTTTTTGTCTCAACATACTTGCTTCAAGTTCCCCTTTTTGTTTTATCATATTTGCTTCTTTCTCTGCATAGGCGATTTGAGCGCGTGCTGCAACTGCTTTCGCTCTGGCTCTCATAGCTGCTGAGCTTGTACTGGACCTTTTTGATGATGACCTGGAAGATCTAGATCTTATTTCCATCTGCTGATGAGGCTCTGTGAATTTCTTTATATGCTCCTCTTTCTCAGTTGCTTGATGGCCTGCTCCTTGTTGTTGCTCCGTTGTGAGTTGCACTTTATCTTCAGGAGGTGGAACTATCTTAGAAGAACGCAGTATCATGAGCTGTTCATGCAGGGATCTTGTTAAGCTTATCCCGCTGTGATGCTGACTTTTTACTATTCTGCCCTCATAGCACGTGACTGTGCACCATTAGACAGATAGCAAACATTTAGAATAAAGTCCCAAGGCATACTTTTCTTGGTGATTATTCTTTACTGTAAAACTGCGAATACAGAAAATAAAATGTATAAATAAACATTACAGGAAAACATAAATGCAGTAATGCTGTTCAATCGCAGTCAATTGTTTTAACATTAAAGACAGTTAAATCGCTTGGTACAATCAAAGATCCATAACAACTCGATTAAATTCGTAAATTACTTACAGTCAAATGTTTTCCAAGGATAAACTGTTAAAAGATATATATGAGACATATATGAGCTTCGCTGCATCAACTTTGTCTCTCTCTCCTTTCTGAACGTTCTAGAACATGCTCACTTCCGCGATATCAGATCGCGATTTCAAAATAAAAGTCCCAGGGAGAATAATTCATATATATACAAATAAAATAGTAAATTAATGCACAAAAAATACACTCTTGCTTTCTAAGAGCAACACAGTGGGGTAAAGCGCTGTAGTGTCAAATGTGCTTGGCATTTTGTTTACCTTTAGTCTGGACTCCACTGATGGTCAACCTGGAGATCACTGAACAGCTTCTCCAAGTAGCTGTCAAAGGGCTCTGATAACTTCTTTGCTGCATTGTGTATATGATGACAGGAGTCCCCATCAACATTGAGCAGAATGGGACAGTATTGGTGCATCCTGGTCTCGAGGCCAGTCTTGCTGCCCCTCATCACAACACACGAGTCCATCAGCATACTCACAAGGTTATTCCACGGGATGCTGTTTTTCTCAAAGAACTCACAGCACCTTCTCTAAAGAAGCAGCATTCACCTTCACGATCTCCAAGGACCCCAAATGCTCCACTATCACCTTCCTCAAGTCTGCATGATAGTAGCAAACAAGCATGGTGAGGACCTTCAACATTAAAAGGTTTATTAGCCATGCAACATTTTACAGGGCATTTGTTGTTGTTGGAGGTACTCTCGTCTAAATTTAACGAAAAGGGAAATCTCTTCATGTTGGAAAATGTCCTCTCAGAGTAGGTCCGCCCTACATAAAGTCGGACAGATTTGTTACATCACATGCATAATCTAATTGGTACAATATATATTATACAACAGGAAATTCTGGCAACATAGCAGAATATACAGTGTAGCAACATGGTAGTTTAAGGAACATTTTTTATGTGTGCAGTTCACTAAAATGGAAATTAAAACACTGAAATGGTAAGAAAGAAAATGTAAATACCTAGACCATGGATCATCTTGTATGAAGCTGCTGTCCGTGACAGCTTCATGCCCTGCAAAGCTGGTTTATCCAAGGAAAGGATCTGGGCAAGCTCAACAATTACAGGAGCCTTAGAAAACGGGATGGAATGCTCCGCCAAGGTTCCAAGGACCATTGCCTAGAACACAAATTATGTAATTAATTTAAAGCTAGTGTATTCCATGTTTAGGTGATGATATAGTGCCAGTGACAGGAGCTGATTGTGAATAATAATAATACATTTTATTTGTAGTGCACTTTACATTGAATAAACTCAAAGTGCTAGTGTACTCTGTCTATGCTGCCTGTGCTGACTAACAAGCCTATACCACCTACCTCTGCATTTGCTATGCGGTTTATAACTGGTACATGGATCTTTCCCTGGCACTGCTGCCTGATTGTTTCTGGCCCCTGGCTTGCTTGACTCTGGCTAGCTGATGCTGGAAGAAAGATGCTGGCAAGACTATGAGTGGAAGCTATCATCTGCACCTTCTTCTTGTGAACTTCCGTCTGGCAGTGAGCCTGCAGAGCATGGCTGCCTTTGTTAGCATAATTGATATCTCTGATGCAGAAAATGCATCTGGCGAATCCCTGCCTGTTGATTTTGGAGAATCCATCTCCTAGATGAAAGGACACCTCTTGCCCTTTTATTGAGACCTTGCCTTCCAGTTTTAGCCACAACCAGTTCCAGCTGCATTTCAATCCAGCATCCAGCTGTTTAACAATGGCTGCATCCTTCTCCCCAAACACACTCATTCTGCAAAAATAATGTTTGTATTAGTGTTAACTTCTAGTTCAGTCTTATTCAGACCTGCCAACCTTGATATTATTTTTTGCGTACCGACGAGGGGGGGATCGGAATTGACGATGACTAATAGGGGACAAGTCATTAAATACTTGTATTGCATTGCATATAATGTGTGCTGGTCAACTAGTCTAAAATTAAGAAACCCCTAGGAAACCGTAAAAAAACAAAAACAAAGGAACATTGTGTGTACATTTAAGATAGGCTACTTAATTTATTATTCCAATATCCTAATATGATACTAAATACCACAGGGAAAAGGGCTTCTATTTGTGACGTGCTGTCTTTGCATTTGAACATTGTAGGCCTACATTTTAAACAGGACACGCATTAGCTGAATAAATGTTAGCCAGTACAAACATATTTATAGGAAACAGTTGACAATGAATAGACAGGAGTCCAATAATGGCAAAACAAATCATTTCTTCTGAAAAGAATATCTTTTAGATAGTAGTCAAGTCAAGTCAAGTCAAGTCATCTTTATTTATATAGCGCTTTTTACAATGCAAATTGTGGCAAAGCAGCTTTACATTAATAAGAAAATGGTGTCATTGTGCAGCTTATTCTATATATTATTGATTCTTTCCGTTGCAAATATCAATAGTTATTAGTCTAGTTAATTTAGGTATATCAGCACTGCAGAAAACAGTGACGTAATCGTCCGGCTCGGCTCAGTTCACATACAACGGCGCCAAAGCAGGCATATCAAAAACACTGCTGATTATCAAGCAAGTGTCCCCAACTTAAGCAAGCCAAAGGCAACAGCGGCAAGGAACCAAAACTCCAACAAATGGAGAAAAAAAAACCTCGGGAGAAACCAGGCTTAGTCGGGGGGCCAGTTCTCCTCTGGCCAACAGTGAACACTTGTCCGATACTCAGGCAGAGTTACGGGTCATTAAACCGATTTGGAATCGCAACAGTCAAAATATTTAATCTAGTTCCATCTAGTTTAAGATCTTTTTGATCACGCCGGTATGGGACGGTTTGTTGGGATATGTGCCACTGGCTGATGAGTCGGTAAGGTCTTAACAAAGGATGGGCTAGTTAACACAGTCTCCGCCGACACCACAGGCCACATTGCTGCCGCACACAGGCACAGGTTCCCCGTCCGACCCGGACACGGCCCAGATCCAGCCAATCACGTTAATTGGTAAACCTCGGGATAAGCAGAGAGACAAAAAGTTAGCGTAGACGCCATTCTTCTTCTGATGTACCGAGTACATCTGGTGTTATAGGAAGTGTTCCCGGTTCCGGCTGACCTGATCTATGCAGCCTAACAATCCTTTAACGGATATGAAGACAAAAGTTTATAGTGCGTCATGTGTATGCCAGGTTAAATAGATGCGTTTTTAGTCTAGATTTAAACTGACAGAGTGTGTCTGCTTCCCGAACAATGCTAGGAAGATCGTTCCAGAGTTTAGGTGCCAAATAGGAAAAGGATCTACAGCCTGCGGTTGATTTTGATATTCTAGGTATTAACAACTGGCCAGAATTCTGAGATCGTAATAGACGCGGAGGACTATAATGCATTAAGAGCTCACTCAGGTACTTGGGAGCTAAGCCATTTAGTGCTTTGTAAGTAATTAGCAATATTTTAAAATCTATACGATGTTTAATAGGGAGCCAGTGCAGTTTTGACAGAACCGGGCTAATATGTTCATATTTCCTGGTTCTAGTAAGGACTCTAGCTGCTGCGTTTTGGACCAGCTGCAATTTGTTTATCATGCGAGCAGGGCAACCACCCAATAGAGCGTTACAGTAATCTAGTCTCGAGGTCATAAACGCATGAACTAGCTGTTCCGCATTTGTCATTGAGAGCATATGTCGCAATTTAGATATATTTTTAAGATAGAAGAATGCGGTTTTACATATGCTAGAAATGTGGCTTTCAAATGAAAGATTGGTATCAAAGAGCACACCCAGGTTCCTAACTGACGAAGACGACTTAACAGAGCAGCCATCAAGTGTTAGACAGTATTCTAGGTTTTTATGTGCTGAAGTTTTTGGTCCAATAATTAGAATCTCTGTTTTTTTCTGAATTTAGTAGTAGGAAGTTACTAGTCATCCAATTTTTTATATCAGCTACGCATTCTATTAATTTTGAGAATTGGTAGGTTTCGTCAGGGCGTGAGGAAATATAGAGCTGAGTATCATCAGCGTAACAGTGAAAGCTAATGCCATGCTTCCTAATGACATCTCCCAAGGGTAACATGTACAGAGTGAAAAGCAACGGTCCTAGAACTGAGCCTTGTGGTACTCCATATTTAACTTGTGATTGAAATGACATCTCTTCGTTTACTACTACAAACTGATAACGGTCAGATAAGTATGATTTGAACCATGCCAATGCAATTCCACTAATTCCAACATAATTTTCTAGTCTATTCAAAAGAATATTGTGGTCGATTGTGTCAAAAGCAGCGCTGAGGTCTAGTAACACTAATAGAGAGATACAACCATGATCTAATGATAAGAGCAAATCATTTGTAACTCTAATGAGAGCAGTCTCAGTACTATGGTACGGTCTAAATCCTGACTGGAAATCCTCACAGATACCATTTCTTTCTAAGTAGGAACTAAGCTGAGATGATACTGCCTTTTCTAGTATTTTTGACAGAAAAGGTAGATTGGAAATCGGTCTGTAATTGACTAATTCACCAGGATCAAGTTGTGGTTTTTTAATAAGAGGTTTGATAATAGCCTGCTTAAAATTTTTCGGTACGTAACCTAGTGATAAAGATGAATTAATGATCTTAAGAAGAGGATCTATGACCTCTGGAAGCATCTCTTTCAATAGCTTAGTCGGTATAGGGTCTAACATACATGTTGTAGATTTTGATGATTTAACAAGTTTAGACAATTCTTCCTTTCCTATGGCAGCGAATGAATGGAATTTTTCCTCAGGGATACAACAATCCACTGTCTGATGTGATACTGTAGTAGACAGTTGCATGGCTATAATTTTCTCTCTAATGTTGTCAATCTTGCAAGTAAAGAAGTTCATAAAGTCATTACTGCTGTGCTGTTTGGAAACATCAGAAGTTGAGGCTGTCTTTCTTGTTAATTTAGCCACTGTATTAAATAAATACTTAGGGTTGTGTTTATTTTCTTCTAAAAAAAATAAACACAACCCTGAATACAAGATAAGATGGCTGTATAAAGTATAATTTAGACGAATCCGACATGTAATGAGGGCTGTTAACAGTAAAACATCCGTCATTTAACTAATTTTAAAAACACGGATGGATAATACAAAATGCTTTCTGACATTTTGACAGAAAAAAAAAAACACAAGCAAGAACAAAATTTAAACTTAGTCTGTCAAGTTTCATTTTAGAATTATCTTATGTCTGTGTGCGCGCGTCCGTGTTTGTGAGAGACTTAACATGATTGACAGCCAATATAATGTTATGTAATCTAGATTAATAAATTTTCATAATCACTAAGCCATAGCGATTTCAAATTTATTAAGATTTATTGTTCAGCATTACTTGAGAATTTTATAATTTGCATGGCTTGTTGATGTCTTCCTCTTATCTGAGGAAACATAAATGACGGAGTAATTTAAGATAATCCATGCGATCCGTGTGATCATCGAATCCAGAGGATTAAGTTAACTCAAAACAATATTTCACCTTTCCACATCGAACCCAGGCCATTTACCTTCAGGAGTCAGAAGTACCCCGATTACTGTCGCCTACTGTTCGTCAGTCAAAAGGCGCAAGTGGAAGGGGGATCGAGCGGGAATCTTTATTGGTGTCGATTTTCAGTCTCTTTTTAATGATAGGCTTTACGCATCTGTCAATCATCCCTCATTTGCTATTTGGGGGAAGAACCTAGCGCTATGATTGGTCGAACTCTTCTTCTTTTGCTGTAGCTTGATTTGAGGACTGCGCGTGCACAGAGGCGTCACCAGGTTTTTGTGTAGTTTAGAGTGACAAATTGTACCAGCGTACTTTGAAGTCAAAATGCGTATCCGCTACGCAAATTGCGTACACGTTGGCAGGTCTGCTTATTGATAGAACGGTGGACCACTTTACCTTCTGCCTTGTCAGTCCCCTCACCTCAAAATCTACCTCCTCAAAAACGGTAGCGTTAGCTAATAATTTTCCACCGGAGCTTTAGCTAGCTGGCTAACATTGCGTTCTCTCCTGCTGTGTTCAATGACTCAATTCATCAAGCTGTAGCTAACGTTAGCTAAGTCTATATCAACAGAGCTCCTGGGTAACTTAACTTTCCAGAATATACCAGAAAATATTAAAATTATTAACACCATCACTCACCAAATTCAGTCAGGTAAATCGCCGAGGCCAGGCGTGTTTTCAGCTTCTGATGGTGGTCTGCACTGGTGATGCAAGGCCCTTCGTGTTAATATTTCCTTGCACTCGCGCTCCCTTCTGGCACGCGCACCTGTTCGCAATTCACTGAATCGCAGTTCACGGAATCTCGCGCTCCCTTCTGGCTTGCGCACCTGTTCGCAATTCACTGAATCGCAGTTCACTGAATCTCGCGCTCCCTTCTGGCACGCGCACCTGATCGCAGTTCACTGAATCGCAGTTCACTGAATCTCGCGCTCCCTTCTGGCACGCGCACCTGATCGCAATTCACTGAATCGCAGTTCACTGGATATGAATATACCCCCCCCTCCCAAAAGTTTTCTCATCGAATCTACACGATTCACGTAGGTCACCTATTTTGGTTCCAAAAGGCGAATTTCGCCGAAAGGTGAGGGATTTTCAGGCCTGAATAAAGCATGAACGTTTTTACAACCAGAAGTAAAAGTTGTCCATTTCTATCCAGATCAATAACAGTTACATTACATGTCCGCAGAAGTCCCCCATGCAGAATTATCCATGTCTTATTAATCTACACGATCAATCACATAATCATAGTAGTGATTCCCTCCTCATCCCCAAATCTTGTGCACTTGCTTTCAAACCTCACAATACTATGCAGATAAAAAGTGGCAGTGGACAGGTAGAAAAGGCTTTGAAGTCAGTTGTCTTACAAGTTGTAGTTCAAACTTGTTTGAGGTAGTGCTGTTTATGCGGTCTAAGGATAGATAAATATTAAAATACTTCAATTGTTTTAAAAAGACCCATTGTTGTGCTAACAAACTCTGTGTTGGTTATATAAGAATGGAAACCTCTCACAAGTTTCTAATGTCAAGGAGGTTAAGACTTGATGACTGACTTTAAGTTTTAGGGGTGATTTATGATTAAGTTGTGAAAATACAGAACGCATGCATCTCACCTTCACAAAGGTATTCATAAAATGAACCTATCTTCTGAAGGTAGTCCTGGGCATAGGCGGAGAGTGTGCAGCGAGGGGTTAATATTTCACACTTGTTTTCTTTCTTTTTGGTCTCCTTTCCAAGTAGCAGAATTGGCTTGTATCCAATGGCATGGAGTTTCTCAGGCATGCATTATCACTTATATGTGCTGTGTTCCAATTTTCCTGTGGTAGATAATTTAGGACTGTGATGTGTTAAGGTGAAAATGCGATTACCTAAGGGTATTACCCTTGTAATCAGAAGGTTACTGGTTCGATTCCCACGCCGGCAGGAATTGAAAGTGGGGATTGTGAATAAACAGCTCTCTCTCCACCTTTGATATGACTAAAGTGTCCTTGAGCAAGACACCTAACCCCTAATTGCTCCCCTTGTAAGTCGCTTTGGATAAAAGCGTCTGCTAAATGATGAAAAATGAAAAAAAAAAATGAAATTACCCCTTAAATAAAAATAGTACAAAATCACAATTACATCTGCCTTCAAAGTTGATGTTTAAATTGTACTTTTAAATTTGTAATGATGACACAAGGATAAAGATATAAAATCATTGAAAAAATGAATTCAACTTTATCACAAATGGTACCACTGAATTTACTGCCTAGATCAGTGTTTCTCAACTGGTGGCTCACGAGACCGTTCTGAGCGGGTCACGAAGTGCCTGAAAAAACATGTTGTCCTGATTCATTATCTGCTATCAGATGAGATGTTTTCAGGCTATACATCAGTGTCATTATTCTAACGTTATTTTCATAGCTTGTTACAAAATAAAAAGTCTCTCGCTTCAAAAAAACAAACAAACGAAATTTCCTGTCTGTCAGACGTTATATTGTGTTCGTTGCACGCACTCTTCAGATGCTCAAATGCAGTGGTGTGTGCTGAATATAATTCATATATAAAGTGCAAGAGAAACTACGAGTATGCAACGTTACGTTGTCAATTAATAAGTCATGAAACAAAAGTACTAATAAATCACGTAACTGGTACGTAGTGTGTTAGCTGGGAAGGATTTGCATGCAGGTTCATTCTATTTATCAGCAACAGTTTCCATCTTTCATTAACGGCACATGTTAGTAATGTGTTACCATTACCATGGTAACTGTAGTTTCTGTAACCCTAAAATGAAACATTATTTTTAATGTTATTTTGCATATTTTTTAAATGACTCTGGTGGTTCATGCCCACTTACCAACTTTATTGTATTAACAAAAATTAGTTTGGGACTGCTATTTAATAGCCTTACATATAGGTCTATTTATTCACCAGTAGTCATATTCGCACAATTTATGTGTAAAGCCATGGCCAGACCAGTAGAGAACCACTGTCCTCAATGATCTGGACTGTGTAAGAAATTGCACATACCATGATAATGGCTTCATCCTTGATGGACGCAATGTTGTGGTTCTTCTTATGACCAACCACCCACTCCTCTCGCTTGTCATCAAACCTCTGAAGCTTCTTCTTGAGCTGCTGCTTCAGAGGTTCCTCCTTTTTACAATGGGAACAGATCTTCTGTGCGCAAAATAAAATGCCCCACAAAATGGACAAATCTTTTTTGTAGACCCCCCTGGCATTATAACAAACTGACAGACAGACTGACAAAGACTGATAAAACAGACAGAGAGGAAAGATTGAGAAATTGAGACTGAGAGATAGATAAAGATATAGATTGAAGAGATGGATAGAAATATAGATGGTGCGTTAGATGGACAGAGAAGTTGCAAGAGATAGACAGAGATAGAAAATGGATAGACAGATGTTGGCTCTTAAAAGTGCCTTTGGGTTTTGAAATTCAGGTGTATCTATAGGTTTGTAAAGGTGAAGTGTGACAGGATCTGCAGGGAGAACAGAAAATGTTAATTATGCAGTGTAGGCTACATATATTGATATAAGCTTTAAAATGTGTACCTCAATAGTGAGAGATTCCCATTTTCTTATAAATATTTAAGATAAATTAATAAAAATTTACGTTTTTCCCCATTTCCTGTACGACTGCACAAAATGCGCGTCTGGGGTTCCTCATCCCAGATTTAAAGGCAACGTTATGTGAAAGTAACTTTAGGCCAAGTTATTATTATATCACTATTACTGAGACATTACAGTGACGTAGTGGGTGAACTGTGATGATCGAGAAAAAAATGACATCGTTTAACGTTAGATAACTAGAGTTAGCTTATGCTGAAGTTAGTTAGCCATTTAGCAAACCTAATTTCACGTTTTTTTTTTTTTTTGCTTATAATGTGGAAACCATTGGTCGGCCTTTAATTCGTTGCCCTAACATGTAAACCATGTGAGTCTAAAGGCAAAGAAAGACATCAATTATAACATTTAAACAAAGCGTGACGATTACCTTCAACTCTCGTGACTTACCTGGACAGTGGTTTGAGCGCAATGAGAGAATCCGCGGCCTGAACAAATCACCCAATCACAAAGCAGACTGGCTCTGTCTCCATAGCAACTGATGCTGAGGATCACGGGCAATCCTGGCGTCCACTAATTAATTTAATTTGATTTAATTTAATTATTTTAATATAATTAATATCCCAAACTAAAGCCCCTAAAGATGAGGATATCAGAGAATCGGCGGCGGGTGCTCAGGTAGTTTTAGCTGACGTGTTCACCATGGTAACGGTCGATAAGGCTCATGGGTACTGTAGTATTTAGTCTACTGTTAGATTTGACGCACCAAACAGATGGAAAAACGGCATTTCTCACAAAAGAAACCGCAACATTTAGAAGCGATGGCCGTAGCACAATGGTTAGCAGCCTACAGAATATAACGCAATAAAAACAAGGACAAAATCTGATTAAATGTTGAGTAACGTAGCGCTTAAAGTTTAAAAATGAGTGGCAGAAATAAAAACGTGGTGCAGACACGAAAGATACTTCCTATTTGTTACAAAGGGCTCTTTATTAAACTCACTTCAGGTAATAGAATTCCATTATTAAGGGTTTCATTTAGAGCTAAACAAATTTAATACGCCGGATTGTTTGTGCCCTCTTGTGGAATTGACTAAGAATACTAGAGTGTTCGGAAAAGTACCAATCAACAACAATCAGTTGTTGTTACATATCTGTAGAGTGTGGAGTGCACAGGAGTTTTGCCTCATTTCAGCGGTGTTAAATTGTGTGTGCGTACATATAAAGTAAGTGTCTATGTTTATTGATACACTTGTTGCCTCTGAATTATCACCATAATTCATTTTGTTCAATCTCTGAAGCTTAATTAATGACGATACCAGCCGATCGACCGGAATATATCTAGGCTATATTGTTACTACATGCTTGTAATTGTTTGCTCAGTTTACCTTGTTGTTTATATCAAGTGTGGGCGTAATCGCCCTTTCATTATGCATGTTAATTTATTGTTAGCTAAGTAGGCTATGAAAGTGCTTAGTCACCCTGTTCGCCACACACTCTGTTTATGTGACGTTGTTGAAATACGGCCGCGGGTTCGAGCCCCGGTCTGACCAAAGTAAAATAATTGAGTGGATTGGCAAGAGTGAAGAATGTAACTTGTACATTTGTGTTAATGTTTCTAACTGCTTTAATTTGTTGTGTTGTTATGCTTTGTAGGTGTCAGATGCTGATATCCATATTTGTTTCTATTTGTTATGGGACCACACCCTGACACCTATAGGATAAAGAAACCTATGGGCATCTTCATTGCGTCCTGACTAGACGTACCACAGTGATTAATTTTACCCGAGCCACATTGGTCACTTATTCATGAACACGAATCAATAGATTAAATTTCGTGTCTATGTCACGAACTGCCGTGAGACTGGGTTGTCCTTACACTTTCAAGCCGCCTACCTAATACTCTCTCCGGCTTCAGCAGAGACACACAGTGCACGGTTCACACGGAGGAATAGAGCACAATATAAGAAATGCAATTGTTGCGTTTCAGTGTATATAAAAATACTTAAAGACTAAAGGGCATATTTTTAATAAATTAGTGCTCAAACATCACTTTTTATTCTTTTTCAATAACTCTCCGCATCGACTTAATCTGATGTTACATCAGCCTTACAGCTGTCAGTTGACTGCATGGTTCATATAGAGCGAACTCACAGCGAAGCCCATCCTTACACCTTCAGGCCGCCTACCTGACACTCTCTCCGGCTTGAAGAGCGACACACACTGCCTGGTTCACACGGAGAAATTTTGACACTTAGTCGTTTTTCTGAGCGTGCATCATTTCTCAAAAAACGTCTAAATGTCAAAATTCCTCCTTGTACTTCATATCAGAAAAATCACTAAAAGTGTCAAGATTCCTCCAGGCTGTGTGTGTGTCTCTCCTCAAGCCGGAGAGAGTTTGAGTTGAGCGGATTTACAGCGAAGCCCTTCCTTAGACTTTCAAGCCGCCGTCGTTTTTCTGCACGTGCACCATTTCACAGTAAAACGACTAAGTGTCAAAATTCCTCTGTGTACAGTTTTTCAGAAAAACGATTAAAAGTGTCTAATTCTTCCGTGGACCATCTGCCTGGGGCCGCTAAGGCATGCTTCGGAAGCAGGCTGTGTGTGTGTCTCTCCTCAAGCCGGGAAGAGTGTGAGTTGAGCCGATTCAAAGCGGGGCCCTTCCTTACACTTTCAGGCCGTCTACCTGACACTCTCTCCGGCTTGAGCAGAGACACACACCGCACGGTTCACACGGAGGAATTTTGACACTTAGTCGTTTTTCTGCACGTGCACCATTTCACAGTAAAACGACTAAGTGTACCAGCATTAACTCATTCTGCTGAGCATGGAGTTAACCTATGTGCTGTTGAAGAGATAATGTAGAATTTCATAAATGTACCTCACTTGGTAGTGCAATGAAGAGAAAACATATGTGCTGTCGCATTGCACAGAGCACTACATAAGATATGCACTTGTTGTGTTGCAGTGCATATAAGAACGACTCATTCCGTTAAGACACTTATGTACATTGCAATGCACGGCACTGCGTACAAGAACCTGCTCTATATATTTCTGGCTGAAATTTCCTAGATCATGAACTTTCTATACTTTAATACTCATTGCATTTTTCTCATGTTATATCAGACATACACAACTCTATTTGTGACAAACTCAACATATTTCTTGTCAAAGCGCAATCCAGTTTATTCTTTTGTATAAAGTCTGATTTGTCAGTCTGTTTGACTCCTTCGTCAGACATTCAAGAAGTGCATGTTTTAACCAGTGCATGTATTTCAGGCCAAAGAGCGTTCAATTGAGCATTTCTTATACATAATGACTAAAGGGCATATTTTTTATTAATCAGTGCTCAAACATGAACTTTCTGTTACTTTTTATTCTTTTTCAATAACTTTGCCTTAATCTGATGTTCCATTAGCAGTGGTATATAAAGTACTTGAAAGCCATACTTGAGTAAAAGTACAAATATCTTACTTAAAAAATACTATTCAAATATGAATCCTGCATGTTTTGTGTCTCTGAATGAATTGTTCAGAAGTAAATCGCGTGCCTGCACCATTAATTCTGACAATCCCAGTTACACAGTAAATTCCCTTTTTATGAATGGATTCTGTCCGCGTTTTCTGCATCGCGGAAATCATATCCCTGCATTTTCTACAAAAAGCACGTTCAACACGGACACGCAGACACCCACTAATAAAGCGTTTAGTCAACAAACTACTTTAGTGATATGAAAACATATACTGTAGTGTACTGTATAACATACCGCTTAGTTGTCTATTTTAAATCCGTTTTTGAATTGTGCAGTCCTGTGGAGCGCAGTCTCACGTACGAGGCACGAGTGATACTTTTTATTTGGCCTCTAGAGGTCGCTCTCGTAAGGCACTGTTCTCAGCTGCTCCGGCAACTGACGCAACCCGGAAAATGAAATCAAGCGCGGTTGCGCGAGCACTTGTTTGCACATGTTTGCTTGCAGTCTGTGTTCTTCCAACTTCATTTTGTAGTAAGTAACGAAGATGCTTTGGGGAAATGCATCCGAGTAAAAGTATGCATTTTATTGAGGAAATAGTGGAGTAAAAGTAAAAATTGGCAGAAAAATAAATACTCAAGAAAGTATAGATTTTCCCAAAAAATACTCAAGTACTGTAACGAAGTATTATTACTTTGTTACATTACACCTCTGTCCATTAGCCATACAGCAGTCAATTGACTGCATGGTTCACATGGAACGCATTCACAGAGGGGCCCTTCCGTAGACCTTCAAGCCGCCTACCTAACACTCTCTCCGGCTTGAGCAGAGACACACACCGCGCGGTTCACACGGAGGAATTTTGACACTTAGTCGTTTTTCTGCACGTGCACCATTTCTCAGAAAAACGACGAGTGTCGAAATTCCTCAGTGTACAGTTTCTCAGAAAAACTAATAAAACTGTCAAATTCGTCCGTGTACCATCTGCCTGGGGCCGCTAAGGCGTGCTTCGGAAGCAGGCTGTGTATGTGTCTCTCCTCAAGCCGGGAAGAGTGTGAGTTGAGCCGATTCAAAGCGGGGCCCTTCCTTACACTTTCAGGCCGTCTACCTGACACTCTCTCCGGCTTGAGCAGAGACACACACCGCACGGTTCACACGGAGGAATTTTGACACTTAGTCGTTTTTCTGAGAAATGGTGCACGTGCAGAAAAACGACTAAGTGTCAAAATTCCTCCGTGTGAACCGTGCCACCAAGTGTACCAGCATTAACTCATTCTACTGAGCATGGGGTTAACATATGTGCTGTTGAAGAGATAATGTAATAAACGTTGCATAAGTTGATGTGTTGGGGAATCTGGCTATTATTATGTAACATTTTAGTTATATTCTGCTGAAATGAACGAAATGACTTGAAAAAAAAGATTTGTTCATGTTGTTGAACGAGATTCAAAGATCCAGTAAAATGATCCGAACTTGCCATCAAGGAATTATGCGCGGAATTTGACGTCACACGTTAATTTGGGCGGAGTTAGACGTACACCACAGGCTGCAGCCATAAATATAATAAAATACATAGACTCCCTATTGGCCACTTTGGAACGTTACTGCGATATGTCAGCGCGTCCGCCATATTGCCAAAGGCAAGACTGAACTGTAAACAAATACAAGTAAACTGGCGAGCCGCAGTTTTTCTGGATAAAAACGAAAATAACGTTTACATTTATCAACTGATTTCAGTGGTTTATGATGTACAAAAAGTTCCATCTCTAGTTACTTAAAACCTCATAGTAGAGTTTAAAAAATATTTATTTTCAATAGTCAAAACTCAGACTTGTCCTGTATTTGGCTGCTTTATTCTTGGATAAGAATTGTGAAGACGCCAATGATGAGATCATTCACAAAAAATAAAAAATAAAAAAAAGATTTCTTATTGTGGAAAATGCATTTTCTGTCTTTTAACCCATTTTAGCTTTTCTCGTGTTTAGAATTGACCACCATCGTGAAAATGAAGCAAATCGAAACATGCTGGAAAAACATATTCCATTCTTATAGCTACTTCCCACTGTCTCCTCAACTCTCCGGGAAACCTTCAATGTGTGAGAAAAGTAAGCTAGCCAAAAAACGTTACAGTAATTCACAAAATGTAAGTCACCAGTGTTTGTCTCAAAAGTCGGTTTTAAGAAAATAAAGATGCATAAATAAATTTCAGCAAAATTAGTTTATAAAATAAGATAATATACACAAAAACTATAATGTAAATCATGTAAACTCAACTTTCACATCTAATTAGCGACATCGCTAGCTATTTTCTGACTGACTCCAGTGGCCAACTACTATCAACATAATTATATAATGACCAAATACAACCAGAAACAAATGTTCAGCCTAACCTATTATTCCCCAAGACCTGTTGTGCGGCGATTTGTACAGCATCAAACAGCACACGAAACAGGCATTTTTATCAATTCCAATTATGAGCGTTATGGGAACGTTGCCCTGCACAACATGGCGGCGCCGTTGACATAAGAGCCAGAGGCCAATGGGGCGTCTATGTATTTTATTATGTCTATGGCTGCAGCGAGTATGGCAAGCCGTTTAGGTTTTAAACTTTGTTTTGACTATCTATAAATATATTTAAAGATAGTAACAATTGTATTTTGACGAGTGATAATTATAATTCGACTAGTCAGAATGACACTAGTAAGAAATCCGATTTGAGATATCTGTAATATATATTTGACTAGTCAAAACTCCATTTAAGAAATCTGTAATGATGTCATAGATATCTTTAAAAGACACATTTATCCGCAAATGGTAAATGGACTGCATTTATATAGCGCTTTCACAGACCTATGGCCACCAAAGCACTTTACAATTCTTGCCTCACATTCACCCATTCACACACACATTACACACCGACGGCAACGTCAGCCATACAAGGTGCAATCCAGCTCGTCGGGAGCAGTTGGGGTTGGGTGTCTTGCTCATGGACACCTCGACACTTGGTCAGGTGGAACCGGGGATTGAACCACCAACCTTCTGGTTAGGAGACAACCCACATGAACCACTGAACCACTGCCGCCGCAAAGGTAATTGGAGATATCTGTAATTCGGTTTCGACTAGTCACAATTATATTTTAAGATATCTGAATTGTAATTGCTCCTAGTTGAATCCGCCGCGCGTGACGTGAAACTTGCATTTCCTCAGCACCACCCAGAGCCGCTATCTCCACAACTATATTACCTTAGAAATTGGTTGACAACGCAAAACAAGCCCGCGATTTGCAAATAATGCAGTTACTATTCCAGTGTTAATAACATACACAGTTACTTTTACAGTAATTTCATTTCCTGAAAACCAGGTCAGGCCGTTGAGATTTTTTGCCATGCAGACAATATGGTTAAAAAAAAGCCGGGGCTTGGTTTGAGAACACATTTAAGATATCTATAAAATAATTTCGACTAGTCAGAATGTTCATTCAAGATATCTACACTGAAATTTTTCCTAGTCACAAATCAGAATGCAGATATCTCCAAAGAAAGATCCTCCTAGTCAAAAAACAGACTGAGATATCTATAATTAAGTTGAAGATATCTTTAAATGAGTTTTGACTAGTACGAATTCCAATTCCAGATATCTCTAATTAAGTGTTGCCTAGTCAAAAATCCAGTTCAAGATATCTACAACTGTAATTTGACTAGTAATAAATTATTTAAAGGTATCTACATATTTATTTTTGGATATCTTAAAAAACGATGAATTAAAGATATCTCCAATTTGATTATGACTAGACAAAACCCAGTTAGAGATATCTCTAATTATGATTTGCGCTAGTGGCAATTCAATTGAAGATATCTCTAATTTAACTGCCACTAGTGCTAATTATAATTTGAGATATCTCTAACTAAGTTTTGTCTAGTCATAATCAAATTGGAGATATCTTTAATTACAATTTCTACTAGTCAAAACTCATTTGTTGATATCTGAAAATATTTTCCAATTGAAGTCAATGGAAGAATTTGACTAGTCATAAAAGCATTGTAGATATCTGTAATGTATATTACGACTAGTCAAATTAACATTGTAGATATCTTCAATGCATATTATGACTAGTCACAATCACATTATAGATATCTCAATTGCAATTACGACGAGTCAAAATTGCAGAAGAGATATCTGGAAATGGAATTATGACTAGTCAAAAATGATTTATGACTAGTACAGGAAGGAGAATTTAAAGCTAAAACGGCTTGCCATACAGCGAGCCCTACTTGGAGAAATGCGACGTCAAAGACACACCCTATACCTCACTACACAGCCCTTAGAAACAGACGTTATGAGATATTCTTTTATTATTGTGTTGTATTGTACTTTTGCCATGGTTTGTTATTTTTTATTTGTATTTTTCAATTTAATATTTATCATTGTATAATCATTATATATGACATTATTAATAACTGTTATAATAACTAGGCATATATTTCAGACCCCTTGACGTAATGACGTCAGTACTTCCGGGTTCCTTGTTCAGGCTGCGTTTTGTTGTCAGGCGAAGGAAGAGCTACTGTTTTCTTTTTATTTTATTTAGCCTGTTTGTTTAAAATACTGTCGGAATGAATCGTATCTTCGGACGAGGGAAAGCAAAAGGACCACCACCGAATCTCACGGACTGTATATCTGGTGTATGTGTTTGTTGTTGTTAACTTTTGAGACTGAGAAACAATAGAACTTTGTCCTGAAAGCTGAAATGGCTTTTTTGTTTGTTTAAATCTCTTTCTGAATTGTTTCTTCATATAGTTTTCATATAGCCTGGAAATTTGAATATGCTATTTGTTATGAGTGGTTGAAATATGTTATGCTGTGTTATGTAACATAGTAAAACAGACGCTTTCCCTATAGATGATCGTATTATACATTTATTTTTGGTTGTTGACATGGTTATTGTTTTTGAATACAACATTTTTTCTGAAAGTTGTGTTTCTAGGTACAAAGGCTTGTGTTGAGGTTGTCTGAATCTGAACCAGTTCTGCTGGTTTCTTTAAAGATCAGTGACATGACATTTTGTTGCATTTAACATTAGGGCTGGTACTTTTTCCTCATCTCAGCTAATTATGTATGAACAGGTTATTATATCCAATATATGTTTTTCTTCGGCTTTCCAAATTCTAGGTCGACTCACGAGCTGAGTCTGTTGACAAGAAGATAGCCAGACTTGATGCTGAACTGATGAAATACAAAGATCAGATGAAGAAAATGAGGGATGGCCCATCAAAGGTAAAATTTGGCTTAGACTTTACCCGAGTGGAATTATAGGTTTCCGTAAACATTAAAGGTTCATTCAAAAAATGTATTTCTGTTTAATTTACTTGGATTTCATTAAAAAAGTACCATAAGTAGGTATTATATAGACTATGCTATAGATCAAGTCTTTTAAAGCCGTATGATTTTGTACCTATGTCCCTGTTTACACCTGTTATTAATATGCGTTTTGGTCGATAGGATCTCAAATAGATGAGAGCGACACATTCCCGTTTACACTTGGTGCTTTAGTCCGTCTCTTTTGTCCACTTTAAACCATTTCTGTCCTGATTTCTATAAGGGCAAGGTCTATGGGTGGATAAATGTTTGGACTTTTGATCTAATGGACAAATAAGCTCACACAATTTACTTATGTATGCGCCTGGAGACAACGGAAAAATATATGGAGAGTATTAGTTTTCATTTCTGCTCAGATAGCCGCAAGACCAACGAATGCTGTAAGTACGTGTTAGAAATCAGGAATGATGAGAGAATATTATTCTGGTACGTTATTCGTCTTCAAACTACACTTGGGTCTTCAGCTGGCAAAGGTTAAATCATTTTTATACCCCTGTAAATTGGCTCCAAACCTCAGGTGAAAATTGTCATTTTGACCCCTCTTTACAAAATACATCTATGACATTTAATATTTCGACTTTAATCACTATTTATGTTTGTCTTTCTACATTAAAAATATTAACAAAATCAAATTTGAGCCAGGGAATTATACAAAATTTGGTTAATTTGACATGGAATGACCCAGGTTTACACAGGGCCTATATGAGCTTTGTGTGAGGAACAGATTGACATTTAAAAAAAAAAATTATTTGCTAAAAATAATTCCTTTTTCTACAGCTCCCAAATTCCACTTGTACTTGCACATATTCAAACGTGGTGTCACAATTGACCCTTCGCCAGCAGTTTGATTGACAGGCAGTCTGACCAATCATAACCACGAATCCGCCATTTTGCCCAGCAAACCACTCAGTGATGTTAGTAGATTAACGTTGGTAAACTTGGACTGGAAAAATTGTGTGTACTCGCGTCTTTCCGTGCTTGAAACAACATTCCTTTTGATGTCCATTCATGTTTATTTGACTCTATAAATGAACTAGTGATGCTTGGTCGCAGCCACTTAAACTAAGGAGCTACAGCGATTTGTCATGACACATTAAAGAGCCACTATACAGTATTTATTGTTTAAACTTCTTTAAAATTTACAATATCTTAAATATGAAACTGGAAAGTAGCCGGATTTATCTGTCAACGCATTGTCAGTGTCCTCTTTGCTCCGCAATGTATTTTTCACTTGGTGAGAACATGTGTGAAAAAAAAAAAATCAACATTCAGTCTAATGCATTGTTGACAATGCATCACACACCACTCGGTGTATGAAGATCTGGCCTGACAATGCAAGCAGGACATTGAAAGAAATAATGTACTCTATTTTCTCTGCTTATTTTCTAGAACATGGTGAAACAGAAAGCCATGCGAGTCCTCAAACAGAAGAGAATGTAAGTGATCTTGTACTAATCCTGCAGTCATCTTTTAGTCAAACTTGTAGTCACATTTCTGTATAAATACTGGAAAATTAAAACTGCATGCACTGTTGATGGGGCCCTTGCACCTTGGTGCCTGTTGGCAGTGCTGACATGTTTTTAAGTGTCCATAGCCTCTCAAATATTCTTCCTATTTCATGGCAAAACATAAAAATTCATCACTCTGCCAGGGGAATGCCCTTTTGCTAGGTTGTTTTAAGACTTCGCTAGGTGTAGACATGCTGATATACAGCAATACCATATAACGTAGAAATGCAGCTGTTACTCCTGTCCTGTCCTATTTTGACTGTTGCGACTCCAATCGGACTTATGACAGGTAACTGTGAAGTGTTCACTGTTGGCCAGAGGAGAACTGGCCCCCTGACTAAGCCTGGTTTCTCCCAAGGTTTTTATCTTCATTTTGTTGGAGTTTTGGTTCCTTGCCGCTGTTGCCTTTGGCTTGCTTAAGTTGGGGACAATTGCTTGATATTCAGCAGTGTTATGCCTGCATTGGCACCGTTGAATGCAAACTGAGCTGAGCCAGACAATTATGTCACTGTTTTCTCCAGTGCTGATATACATAAATTAACTGGACTAATAACTATTGATCTTTGCAACGGAATGAATCAGTAATATAAAGAATAAGCCGGATAATGACACCATTTTCTTTGGGAGCTGCTGTGCAGCCAAAAATGATTTGCCAATTATTAATGTAAAGCTGCTTTGCCACAATTCACTTATATAGCACTTTTTACAATGCAAACGTGACTTGACTTGACCTGATCTATGCAGCCTCACAATCCTTTAACGGATATGAAGAAAATCATGTGTATGCCAGGTTAAATTATGCGTATTTAGTTTAGATTTAAACAGACAGAGTGTGTCTACTTCTCGAACAATGCTAGGAAGTTCGTTCTAGAGTTTAGGTGCCAAATAGAAGGATCTACTGTCAGCGGTTGATTTTGATATTCTAGGTATTAACAACTGGCCAGAATTTTGAGATCGTAATAGATGCGAAGGACTATAATGCATTAATGGCTCACTCAGGTACTGGGGAGCTAAGCCATTTAGTGCTTTGTAAGTAATTAGCAAGAATTTAAAATCTACACTGTTTAATAGGGAGCCAGTGCAGTTTTGACAGAACTGGGCTAATATGGCCATACTTCTTGGTTCTAGTAAGGACTCTAGCAGCGGCATTTTGTTTATCAAGCGAGCAGGGCAACCACCCGGTAGAGCGTTACAGTAATCTAGTCTCGAGGTCATGAATGCATGAACTAGCTGTTCCGCATTTGTCATTGAGAGCATATGTAATAGTTTAGATATATTTTTAAGATGGAAGAATGCGGTTTTACATATGCTAGAAATGTGGCTTTCAAATGAAATATTGGTATTAAAGAGCACACCCTAACTGACGAAGACGACTTAACAGAGCAGCCATCAAATGTTAGACTGTATTCTAGGTTATTATATGCAGAAGTTTTTGGTCCAATAATTAGAATGTTTTTTTTTTTACTATTTAGTAGTAGTAAATTTAGTAAATTACTAGTCATCCAAATTTTTTTATGTCAGCTACACATTCTGTTAATTTTGAGAATTGTAAGTTTCATCAGGGCGCGAGGCAATATAGAGCTGAGTATCATCAGCGTAACAGTGAAAACTAATGTCATGCTTCCTAATGACATCTCCCAAGGGTAGCATGTACATGTGAGTGAAAAACACGGTCCTAGTACTGAGCCTTGCGGTATTCCATATTGAACTTGTGATCGAAATGACATCTCTTCGTTTACTACTACAAACTGATAGCGGTCAGATAAGTATGATTTGAACCATGCCAATGCAATTCCACTAATGCGATTTTATAGTCTATTCAAAAAAATGTTGTGGTCGATAGTGTCAAGAGCAGCACTGAGGTCTAGTAACTGTAATAGAGAGATACAACCACGATCTGATGATAAGAGCAAATCATTTGTAACTCTGAGAGCAGTCGCAGTACTATGGTCTAAATCCTGACTGGAAATTCTCACAGATACCATTTCTTTCCAAGAAGGAACACAGTTGTGATGATCTTGCCTTTTCTAGTATTTTTGACAGAAAAGGTAGATTGGAGATTGACCTGTAATTGACTAATTCTCTAGGATCAAGTTGTGGTTTTTTAATAAGAGTTTTGATAATAGCCTGCTTAAAAGTTCTTGGTACGTAACCTAGTGATAAAGATGAATTAATGATTTTAAGAAGAGGATCTATGACCTCTGGAAGCATCTCTTTCAATGGCTAAGTTGGTATAGGTTCTAACACACATGTTGTTGATTTCGATGATTTAACAAGTTTAGACGATTCTTCCTTTCCTATAGCAGCGAGTGAATGGAATTTTTCCACAGGGATGCTACAATGCACTGTCTGATGTGATACTGTAGTAGACAGTTGCATGGCTATAATATTCTCTCTAATATTGTCAATCTTGCAAGTAAAGAAGTTCATAAAGTTATTACTGCTGTGCTGTTTTGGAAACATCAGAAGTTGAAGCTGTATTTCTCGTTAGTTTAGCCACTGTATCAAATAAATACTTGGGGTTGTTTATTTTTTTCTAAAAAGATTTGAAAAATAAGCAGATCTAGCGGTTTTTAAGGCCTTTCTGTACTCCATCATTTTCCCTCTCCATGAAATACGAAAAACTTCTAGTTTTGATTTCTTCCAGCTTTGCTCCATTTTTCTTGCTGCTCTCCTAAGGGCCAGAGTGTGCTCGTTATACCATGGCATTGGACGAATGTCCTTAATCTTTTTTTAAGTGCAAAGCAGCGACGGAGTCTAGAGTGCCGGAAAAGAGAGCGTCAATAATTTCTGTTGCAACATCGAGTTCTTCTAACTTGTCTAGTTTGCTAAGACGAAACTGATAAGGAAGATTATTTATAAAGCAATCTTTTGTTGTAGAAGTGATGGTTTTACCATATTTGTGGCAGAGAGACCGTTTTACAGCCTTGCTTAAATGTAGCACGCATAAGACTAGATAATGATCAGAGATGTCATCGCTTTGCTGCAGAATTTCAACAGCATCAGTATCAATTCCATGTGATAATATTAGATCTAGAGTATGATTACGACAGTGAGTGGGTCCTGACACGTATTGTCTAACTCCAATAGAGTTTAGAATATCTGTTAATGCCAATCCCAATATGTCTTTTTCATTATCTACATGGATATTAATATCACCTACAATTAGGACTTTATCCACAGCCAGTACTAACTCCGATAGAAAATCAGCAAATTATTTGATAGTCTGTATGGTGCCCTGGTGGCCTGTATACAGTAGCCAGCACAAACGTCAAATGGGATTTGTCACTTATGTTATATAACATTACATAAAGCACCATCACTTCGAAAGAATTACATTTGAAAGACTTTTGAGTAATACTGAAGATATTTCTATAGATTACAGCAACATCTCCCCCTTTTGCTTTTCAAAGAGGTTTTTGTCGATAATAGTAACCTTGAGGATTAAAAGGACTGGCTAATGCTAATCGTAAATACTCAAGATTATTATTCACGTCGGCACTAATGATGTTCGACATCACCAGTCGGAGATAACCAAAATTAACATTAAAGAGGTGTGTGAATGCAAGCTTATGATGTCAGACACTGTCATTTGTTCTGTACTCCTTCCTGAGGTCTAGACTCATTTAAAGTAATGTAATCGTCTGGTTTTAGCCAGGTTTCTGTCAAACACAGCACATCTAGATTATTTCTGTGATAATATAATTAACAATAAGTGCTTTTGAAGAAAGGGATTGAATATTCAGCAACCCAAGCTTTATTTTTTGTTTATCTTAATTATCTCTGTTTTTTACTTGTTGAACATCAATTAAATTTTCACCCTTAAATGGGTTTCGATGTTTTTTGTGTTTATTAATTCGGGGTACAGACATAAGCTGTGTCCGAAACCGCTCCCTATCCACTATATAGTGCACTATATATTAAGGCCTTTCTGTACTCTATCACTTTCCCTCTCCATGAAATACAAAGAAAAATGGGTGTCGGCCATTTTGTTGTGCTGTCCGAATTCTGAGGGAACGACTTCATTCTCTACATTCGTTCACTACTTTTACCCACAATCCTCTCTGATTTTGAGCGTACATTCGATGTACACTCGTTAAAGCACAGTTACCCAAAATCCAACGCGATAAGACAATCGAGCACGAAAGAAAAATAAATATAGAGGATGGCAATATGGGAAGCAACAACTTCTACAAATGTAGGTAATTTTTTATTAATTAGAACATCTTTGTAAAGATATTTTGAAGCGAAATATACAGGTTTATATCATAATATATATATATATATATAATATATATATATATATATATTATGATATAAACCTGTATCATTTCGCTTCAAAATATATATATATAATAGTAAATAAATATAATAGTAAATAAATACAATATAAACAACAGTATACAATGTACAACAGTTCACTAACATATGAGAAAACTCGACCAAATCATCATATGATAATAAGTATATATATATATATATATATATATATATATATATACTTATTATCATATGATGATTTGGTCGAGTTTTCTCATATGTTAGTGAACTGTTGTACATTGTATACTGTTGTTTATATTGTATTTATTTACTATTATATTTTTTATAAACAAATGTGACTGTAGTGTTTTTGTCCTGTTATTTTTAAATATAAATTTACTAAATAGCATGACACAGGTATTTTTATTCTCTCTTTATTCTCAATAAACATGACAAATAAACAGTAATATACAATTCATTAAGCTAAACAGGACATATTACACATGGGTATAGGAAATGTTAATGACGAAATTGTCTGCGCTGTCTGGCGCATGCTATTAACGTAAGCGTCTGAATTCGCTCACTCGTTTTCGTTCACTCTTTGCTGATATAGTGTGCTCAACTGCCATGCACTATATAGGGGTTAGTGAATGAGTGAACGAGTGGGCGGTTTCGGACACAGCTACAGTCTCTATGTGATGATATCGAGGTGAAAGAGTCTCAGTGTTGAGATTTATCTGACTTCTGTGACATGAGGCGGCTAGCAGACGGTTGGTTTAGCCAGTCTGTCCGACCTGGGCCCCAGTTAGTCAAGGTTGAGCTCTAAAACTATGTATCATATTACTAGAGAGAAGAGCGGTACCACCCCAGGAGGGATGAATACCATCTCTTTTCAACAGGTCTGCCCCAAAAACTTTTCCAATTGTCTATGAAACCTATATTATTCGGTGGATACCAGCCATTGAGTGATGATAGTCTGCTTATTATCTCATCACTCAAGCAGGAAGGGGTCCAGAAAAAATTACTGTGTCTGGCATTGTACGCGCACAGTCACACACCTCTTTAATGTTAATTTTGGTTATCTCCGACTGGCGAACATCATTAGTGCCAACGTGAATAATAATCTTGAGTATTTACGATTATCATTAGCCAGTCTTTTTAATTTGTTTGATGTCAGGTGCTCTGGCTCCCTGCAAACATGTGACAATGGTGGCTGGTGTCTCTATTTTCACATTCCGTGTAATAGAATCACCAATAACTAGGGCACTTTCAACAGGATTCTCAGTGGGTGCGTCACTGAGTGGGGAGAACCTGTTTGATGTACTAATCGGAATGGAAGAGTGGTGTTTTTTCCCACGACTAGTCCGCCTCATGGTCACAAACTTGCCCTGCTGCACAGGCTCTACAGCCGGAACCGAACAATTTACTAAGCTATTTGAATCCAAAACAGTATCTGAAGCCCTTGCATTCTTACTATCCTCAATTAAAGTTTGGATTCGTGTCTCTACTGTATTTTCCGCACCATAAAGCGCACCGGATTATATGGCGCAGTTTCAATTACGGGGTCTATTTCTGTACTCAACCCATACACAAGGCGCACCGTATTATAAGGCCGCATAAAACATACGGTCTAAAAAAAAAAAAGGTAACGGAAGCAAAATGGTGAGTTTATTTGAACTTTATTCTACTTTTTAACAATACATTCACATTATTTTTTTAATTCAGTCTTCTCCCACAAGTCCATCAAAGTCCTCATCTTCTGTGTCTGAATTGAACAGCTGGGCAATTTCGCCATCAAACACGCTGAGTCAGTCTTGTTGCCAGGTGGCTGCTCAGCAATGAGGCCGGCTTTCGCGAGAGCTCGGACAACAGATAAAGCAGATATCTTAGCCCAGGCATCCACAATCCATTTACATATGGTCGCGTAACTCGTCCGGCGCTGCCTCCCAGTCATAGTAAAGGTGTGTTTCACAGTAGCGGTGAGATGGGCGCGCATCGAGTCGGAGATCAACAGGGATGGTGATGCGTGGTAAAAACCATCCGGTCTCTGCATACATACACCTCACCTCTCTCAGCCACTCTATCATTTTCTCCTCATACATCCAGCCCTTTTGATTGGGCTTTAACGATGACACCGGCTGGAAACATTTCTTTTGGCAGCGTCTTCCACTTAAAAATGACCATAGGTGGTAGTTTCTGTCCATTACCATGGCAACCAAGAACAACAGTGAATGCCGACTTCTCATGTCCCGTGGTGCGTATCAATACTGTGCTGGTCCCCTTTTTCTCCACAGTATGGATGTCAAAAGTGAGGGGGACCTCGTCCATGATTGTGATGTGGTTGGGCTGGATCTTTTTGTCGGTAATCTTGCTACTGCAGTAGGTGCGGAAGATGGAGAGATGGGGCCTTTCTTTGTAATCCGCTGGCAGTTGCTGCGCCACGGTAGTCCTTGCGCAGATGGAGAGATGGCTTTTTCATAAAGACGGACCTCCTTGAATGTGTTCAATCTTCATGTCTTGTGCTATCGTTGTTGCCTTCAGTCGAATGGTGACTGTAGAGAGGCTTCTCCCGGCTGTTCTTTGCTCAATAATCCATTGTTCAAGAACGTCTTCTAACCTTGCTTTGTTCCTGCGGAAACTCTGTTTCGTCTTCTTAACTTGCTGCAGTTCATTTTCTTGCTTCCTCCACTTCCGAACCATAGATTCATTGATGTTGAATTCTTTCTCAGCTGCTCTATTCCCATTTATAATCGCGTAACTGATGGCCTGTAGTTTGAATTGTGCCTCGTAAGCATGTCTCTTCACTGGTGCCATTTTTGGGGGTCCTTAGACAAACATATAAACATTCATCAACACACATCAGTTTCTTTTGACGTCCGAGAACCAACGAGCTCATGGGGGTAGTCGTGGCCTGGTGGTGAGAGAGTTGGGTTTGTAACGTGAAGGTTGCGGGTTTGATTCCCACGGCGGCAGGAATTGAAGGTGGGGATTGTGAATAAACTGCACTCTCGCCACCTTCGATACCATGACTAAAGTGCCCTTGAGCAAGGCACCTAACCCGTAAATGCTCCCCAGGCGCTGTAGCAATAGCTGCCCACTGCTCCGGGTCTGTGTGTGTGCACTTGGATGGGATAAATGCAGAGCACATGCGGCACTTTTGAACTTGTTGTAAAATTTTGTAATTGTTGTATTTCCAGGTATGAAGGGCAGAGAGATCAGTTGATGCAGCAGTCATTTAACATGGAACAAGCAAACTACACCATCCAGACACTAAAAGACACCAAGACCACTGTAAGAATGCAGTTATAAGAATAAAAATAAAACATTAAAATGTAACTTATTTCCCTTTATGTGTTTTGCAACATTAGAAAATTCAACAAGCCTACTTGTTGTCTGTGTATGCAATGTTTAATATTTTTAAAATAGGTAGAGGCCATGAAAGTTGGTGCCAAAGAAATGAAAAAAGCATACAAGAATATTAAAATTGATCAGATAGAGGTAAGTTTTTTTTTTTTTCACCCCTTTAACTTAATGTAAAATTGTAATTGTAACCTGATTAAAAAATGTAATGTGTGTACTAAAACATTTTGCTGTTTATGCTGAAGGATCTGCAAGACCAGTTGGAGGACATGATGGAAGATGCTAATGAAGTGCAAGAAGCGCTTAGTCGTAGCTACGGGACACCAGACATCGATGAAGATGACCTGGAGGCAGGTTAGTTAAAATGGGCATTGAGGTAGTTAGTAAAGTTTGTTTTATTTTGTGCATTTATTTAGCTTTTTAATTTTTCACAAGTAATTTTAATAGTAATTGTTGTACAGTAGGGAGAACAAGTATTTGATACACTGCCGATTTTGCAGGTTTGCCCACTTACAAAGCATGTAGAAGTCTGTAATTTTTATCATAGGTACTCTTCAACTGTGAGTGACGGAATCTAAAACAAAAATGCAGAAAACCACATTATGATTTTTAAGTAATTAATTTACATTTTATTGCATGACATAAGTATTTGATGCATCAGAAAAGCAGAACTGAATATTTGGTACAGAAACCTTTGTTTGCAATTACAGAGATCATGCGTTTCCTGTAGTTCTTGACCAGGTTTGCACACATGGTAGTCCAGGTAGACCGGTTTTGCAGGGATTTTGGCCCACTCCTCTGAATACTTAGGACCATGTGATATTTCAGTTTTTCTTTTTTAATAAATCATCTGCAAAAATTTCAAGAATTCTGTGTTTTTCTGTCAATATGGGGTGCTGTATGTACATTGAGGGAAAAAATGACCTTAAATGATTTTAGCAAATGGCTAAACAAAGTAAAAAATTTAAGGGGGTCTGAATACTTTCCGTACCCACTGTATATATTTAAGTGTGTGTGTGTGTATATATATATATATTATTTGTGTGTCTAGGGTTGGGGAGTAACGAAATACTAGTAACTTAGTTACGTATTTAAAATACAAAATTTGAGTTACTGTAACTGTATTTCATTACAGTTACATTTTAAATGGGTGGTAATCAGATTACAGTTACATCTGAAATGTATTTTAGATTACCAAAGTGATTACTTTTCATTTTAATGTAATTTAAACAGCAATTGGTGATACTCTGACTCTGACAAGTCTGAAAAAGCGGAGTTAAGTTTCCTCAACATTTTAATACTTTTAAGAAGAATCATAAAAATTGTTATTTTTATTTAGTACTGTCCTGAATAAGACAAAATAATTGAATTTATTAAAAATTTATTTGAAATAAAATTGCAGAACTATCAACCTATGTGTTTGTGAAACGTGTGTATCTGTATATATTTATGTGTTCACCATAAAACATAATGTTGGTTTTACATGTGATTATTTATTTGTACCATAAGAGCTGGATGCACTTGGTGACGAACTCCTTTTGGACGATGACAATTCCTATCTGGATGAGGCTGCTTCTGCTCCAGCTATACCAGAGGGAGTGCCAGGAGACAGAACCGCTAACCGGGTATACATGCTTAAAGAGTCATAAAACTCTAAAACACATTTTTTGATATGTACTGTATTTTCCAGAATGCCGCATTTTTATCATCTGAAACATGCTAACTTGACATCACAGTTTTGTCAAACAAAAATATTGTCATAAATATATAGGGTGTAAAAATGTTTGTGTGCCTCAGGAAATATTATAAAAAAAAATGCAGTTCATGAACACTTTAAATCTGATGTGTGACTAAATGTGAATGGGGGTTTCAAGAACCTTACTTCACCCAAAAATTAAAATTCTGTCATTTACACGTTTGGAACAACATGAGGGTGAGTAAGAGTTTTTGTCTTCTGTTGAACACAAATTAAGATATTTTGAAGAATGTTGGTAACCAGACAGTTGACTGTAGCCATTTACTTCCATAGTATTTTTTTCCTTGACTATCATCAACTGTCTGGTTACCAACATTCTGTAAAATATCATCTTTTGTGTTCTGCAGAAGAAAGAAACTTATACAGGTTTGGAACAACTTGAGGGTAAGTGATGACAGTTTGTATTGTGGAATGCCGTTTAGCCACAACAGTGTGCTGGACTTCTCATTTCAGTAATAAACAAAAGGTATTTGTAGGAAAGGGAACTAAGATCAATATAACTCAAAGCTGATTGAATTACAGTGAATAAGAACCGATTCGATATATAAATTATTCCAATTAATATTTAACACTTTCTCAATTATTCGTCCACCAATAAATTGAGGTTAGGGTACTTTATCAATTCTTGACAGAATATTATCCCGTGGCCAATGGTAATAATATACAGTTATGATTACGAACTATGAGCAAGGTAATGTAATCGACAGTTTAAGGCAGTAACTTGTAAGCACACAACATGAGACACTTTTATAGGTGAAAAATCAAAACAAGACTTTATTGAACTATTCTACTACACACAAACTAATCTAACGAAAAACACTCTCATTCATAACTCAAATGGAGTTATTGTTACTGAGGGTGACTGGAGTCCCAAATGTCTAGTGTTCAACACTATTTCTCTGACTGCAACCTGAGAGAATTAATACTAGCAATTCAACCTTCGTTCATTTGCTTAATAAAAATTCCACCAGCTCAGCAAACTTGAGGAGAGTGTGGTACTTGCGTTTGGCCGCTCCCGTGAGCGCGTGTTCCCTTCGTGACGGTTTTGCACGTGGATCTCTGCGGCACTGATTGGCTGGAGGTCAGTCGTTGTTGCGTTAAAGACAGCGGTGAGTGTGGATGGTTGGCTTTGCCGGAGTGAGTGAGTTGGTTACCGGGTTATGCGTTGCTGCTCAACCAAGTTTCTCTGCGTCTCTCGTGAAGTTGCTGAAGCAACGGACCTTGAGAGGGTTTTCTTCTGCGAAGTTTGACAACGGCTCGTACAGGAAAGTTGATGAGTCTTGAAGAGGGATATCGTGCTGGTAGGATGGTGGTCTGCACTGCAAAAGTCTGCACGAATCACTGCGAAAGTCGAGGCAAAAGCGAAGTGAAAATGCGTGTCATTGAGTTTTAAGCACATCCGACTGACCTCTCCTTCCGGGTGTTTCCACCAACCAGGTAGAAACTAGGGTGGTTCCTACATGTGATTAGCATAATGTCCATTCTATCGGTTGTACCCAAAATACTTAGAGCTTGGTCAAGCTAAAAGAAATCAACTTGCACAGTCATGTGGTGCATCTTACAAACAATATACTTGCATCAAATTACAGGAAATCATTCATCCATCACACAGATACCAAGCATATACTTCCTATAATTGGGGTAGACTTTCCTAAAATCTACCTGTACTAAATGTTTAAAAACACGAAAAGAACTTCACAGGCTATATATAAACACACATAGTACATACATGATGTCTAAGGCTACTTACTAATAACTAAATCATATCATTGACAATTTTAGACTGTTTTTGTTGGAGAGAGTGAATTCATTTTCTGGAGGTTCCAGTTGCTATCAAAGGAACTCTGCAATGCCTTTGAAATGCACAGGAGGTGTCCCGTGCCAGTGGGTCTGGGGCCCTGCTGTGACTTTGGGGCCTTGTAACGCCTCCTCAAAGTCTCGGTCTTCCTTATAAGGTTTTAGGGTTTACACCTCGGTTCCGTCTGGTCTGGGTTTGAGATTGTGGAACAAAGGGAGGACCCCTTTGTTGATTCACTAAATTTCTGACAATAAACGTTTTCCAATTAAGCAGACATGGGGGGGGCGTCTCCTTACAGCCGTCTCATTCCCTAAGTTAAGTGTTATAGCTCAGTGATGGTCCTTGGGGACTTCTTTGATATTTGGAGTGTGAAGCTGTGTTCATTTGTGTTCCTACATATTCAATTGACAAATGCAATGGAAAAGATTCAGTTTCAAGTGTATTTCATGCATTATAATTTTATTAGATTGCCAAACAATAGCAACACATTACATAAAATTGGATTAAAAGAAACTCCATATACAATATGGAATATCATTCTATTTAAAGGAAAATATGAAATGGCAACATGTTAGTATTTCATTCTGAACACACTGCATTTTTAGTTTACTGTTCTTTTGCTTAGTATAACAGCAGATGTTCACATGTATCCACAATGATGATTTATAACTGATACGAGTATTCTGGTGTTTGCACACAGGATGGAGTACTGGTGGACGAGTTTGGCCTACCTCAGATTCCAGCAACATAATGGAACAATTAGTGCTACACAATACCCTCAAAAGACTTGGACAGATATCTACATATGTACTTAAACATTGGGACAGACCTTCAATGTCAAGACTTAATCTCTTATCTCAGTCTTGATCTACATTTTATAATATTTTATAGCATAAGAAATCAATCCATGATAGCTTTCAACATTAATCGTTGGGGGGGGTTCTTCTGTGGCTATGATTTATTTTCTAAAGGATGGCAGTTGATTTACTTGGCACTGCAATATACTGTTGCTTATTGAAAGAAAATATATATAAAAAATTATGACAATGTTTGAGGATTGAATGTGTATTATTTTGTGCAATTCTGTGATGACAGTGGTTCAAAACTAGCAATAAATTGAAACCATTTCAGTGCGAGAACATAGTAATGGGCACATTCATAAGTGAGTTCCTACTTCATTTTTTGACAAACGATAACAGACAAAATCTTATGCATCCTTTTTATTATGAGAATTTGCATACAAGCTTATATTAAAAGCAAAAATAATAAATAAGTACACAAATTTCCGTAAAATGAAAAACATCTATATACCTAATCTACTAGAAGGGAAGGCTTTTCAAAATAGGAGTTCAATATGCATTTCGTGATCCAGATGTCACCAGCTGAGTCTGTAGCTATTGGGAAAGATCTTCTTGTGCAAATATTCCACAACCTCCTCTTTATTCTTCAGTTTCTCAAACTCGTAGTATGGAATCTAGACAGAGTAAGTAAAAAGACATTTGTGTGAATTCAGAAGAGGTTGAATGGATTACTTTTACGCTACCTTTATCCATTCACATTTAATCATTTAGCAGACGGTTTTCTCCAAAGGGACTTACAAATGAGAATTGAGGTAATAAAACCAACATGAGTGCAACAGAATCAAGTCCTAGTTATTCAAGCAAAGTGCTCATAGCAAGGATTTAAAAAAAAAAAAGAATATAAAATATAACTGCAAGCAGCGATGGCACCACCAACCCGGTGGCTTCAAGGCAACTGTGCACGGCGGGCAAAATGAATTTAAACGGTGTCTCCAGTTGGAGACTGACCAGTTAAGATTATTCAATTTCATTTTAAACAATAAGAATAAAGTCTATACTGTGACAGAAATTAATCTTTGACATAGTATTATATTTGAATGCTATGAACGCTTTTAGTTTGTCTTAATATATACAAAGTTATCATTAGCAGTTCAAAGTGTTATATATTCAACTGAATGTATCTTCTTATATATGAACAAATTATATGAAACTAAATAGTCAGTGAAATACAAATGAACTGGTTCTTTGCCTTTATTTCTTTATACAAATTTATAGAAGAGAAGGGCTAAGAGATTTCCTATCCTATAATGCAGACAAAAGGAGACAGCAATGAAAGGGTTAAACCTGCAAGACCCAGAGAGTGATAGAGAGAGAGGGAGATAATCAAAAGAAATATTTTAAAGAAAACAAATATATTGATCTGAAATATAGTACATTCATTTTAAATTCATCCAGGTTCCATTGAATTCATCTTAAGGTATTTTACGTTATTTTTAACCGTATTATTTAACTAATTATATAGAACCATATAGTCAGTGCACGACCACTGAACTGGTTCTATGCTTTTATTTTTATGAGATTTCCTATCCTATAATGCAAAGGGACACAGCAATGAAAGGGTTAAACCTGCAAGACTAAAACACAAGAGAGAGAAGACACACACACATAGAGTAAGAAAGAGCAATGGTGTATAAAGTACTTGTAAGCAATACTTTAACTTCTACCAAAGTCATTTTCTGGGAAGATGCTTAAGTCACTGTTTAGAATATTACTTGAGTAAAAGTTTTAAAGTATGTGATATTTTTTGTACTTAAGTATGTTTAATATCAAAAAAATTATTTTCGTACTTAAGTACTGAAAGTAAAAGTACAAGTAAATGCAAAATGAGCAGAAAATATTATAAAAAAGTGTTTTATACACAGTTTGAGCAGCAAGATTGTTTTAACTATATTTCTTACATTTTGTTTGGTTTGAATTGAAAAAAAAAATGGCAAAAAATGATGTCTTGATCATTCATGTTAATTCATAGTGCATTATTATTAATGTAAGAGGCAACTTTAAAATGTAAACGTTGAAATTAACAATGAAAAACACTTTCATTGACCTTTAATGTTACAAATGGTATTGTAAAGTGTTTCCATTTCATATAAATCCAAACAATCATGCTTAAAATGGCCATTTTTGCGCACAAAAGCATTTTATAGACTATGTATACTTTCACCAGGGGTGGTGAAACAGCATTCCTTCTGATGTTCATTCATGTTTATTTGATGCTATAAATGAACTAGTATGAAGAGATGATCGGTTCATGAGGAGCTACAGCGATCTGTCACGACACATTAAAGAGACACTATACGCTATTTATTATTTAAACTAATTACAGTATTTTAATTATGAAACTTTCATTCGTTGTCAGTGTCCAGTTTTCATTGCGGGAGAACATGATGTGTGGCGTGAGAGTGCATGGGTTGTTGGGAATAGAAACAGGGGGCGGGTTTTGTGATGCTTGCTGCTGCACGGCTGTGTCACATAGTTGTCTATTTTTTTTTTTTAATAGATTGTTCATGTTCATGTTCATTGGGCTGACGGGCGGAGCTTACACCCTAACAATAGGGCCTTCGCCCTTTTAGGGCTTGGGCCCTAATACTAAAAATAATCCTTAGAAGAACAATAGGGCCCTGCGCCTCAGTGGCTTGGGCCCTAATAATAATAATCCTTAGAAGAACAATAGGGCCTTCGCCCTTTCAGGGCTTGGGCCCTAATAATAATAATAATCCTTAGAAGAACAATAGGGCCTTCGCCCTTTCAGGGCTTGGGCCCTAATAATAATAATAATCCTTAGATGAACAATAGGGCCATGCGCCTCAGTGGCTTGAATGAAACAAAACCTTCAACACTATACTGGCCAGTGTTTAAGCACTAATAAATTATATATATATATATATATATATATATATATATATGTGTGTGTGTGTAACAAAAACAAACAGTAACACTTTAAGGTACTCCTACTCTAGCTTATGGTACTGAGCAATGTATGAAACTTGTATTGTGAGCACTTCCTGTGTTATTTGCCAATTCATGAAGAATCGCTTGTTTGTTTTCCTCACTTGTAAGTCGCTTTGGATAAAAGCGTCTGCTAAATGACTAAATGTAAATGTAAATGTTCCAATTCTCACTATTAACCAGTTGCTTATTAGCATGCATTTTATTAGGATATTAGCTGTTTATTAGTACTTACGAAGCACATATTAATGCTTTATTCTCCATGACCATATTCTACATCCCTTAAACCTACCCAATTCCAACAAACAAAATACCTAAGCTACCTTACCAACCATTAATAAGCAGTAATGAGGAATTTATTGAGGCAAAATTTGTAGTTAATAGTGAGAATTGGACCCTAATCTAAAGTGCGACAAAAAAATTATAATTTTATGATCCCTCTTATTTTGTTAAAACAACTAAAATTCTGAATATTCTGCAAGATACATGTAAATATATGACCACAACTGTATCTGTTTCACAGAAGAAAAATTTAGGAGGTTAGAAGTTTAATTTTGGGGCAAACTGTTCCTTTAAAATAAAATTTTAGAAATTTTAAAGTGATCTATGAAACATGCAAATGATATGAAGGTATAATTTTAGTAGAGCGAAATAAAAAGGCAAGAGAAAATATGGTGATTTTACCTGAACAACTTCATATCCCAGAATCCTCAGATGACGCTGCTTGATGGCTTCCTTGCCTAATAGTTTCTCTGCATTAGCCGCAAAGCGCTTTGACCCATCAACACAGAGAGCAATTCTGATAATACATAGATTAATGTTGAGCTCAGAATTTGCATGCAATCTCATAGACCGCTAAACACCAGTGTCTGCTTTTTTTGCAAATACAAGGACATGCAATACCTCTTATGGACTTCATCTGAATGACAGGCAGGCAGGACATAACCTTCTTCATCTAGTTTTATCTCAATGTCTGCAGAAATAAAAACAAGAATATACTGCCATATACAACCACAGAGATGTGTTAGAAGTTGACAGCTGTAAATAATCTCTACCTTGCATATAGCAATATGGTGTAAATTTTAAATAATCTCTACCTAGCGTATAGCGATATGGTGTAAGTACTCTGGAAGCAAAGTAAGATCGAGCTCCCAGCAGAACCACTAGACCAGACTTCACAGCATTGTAGAATTGAGGTTCCACCGCAGTTTCCAAAGACTGTCCAGTAGCCAAAAATGACTTCACACGAAACTTTGGCAAAAGTCGTGGACCCTGCAAGTGTAGGAAATTAGCATTGTTGGTTATGAGTAAATAAGTAAAATAAATGGGTGTTACTGCAACAATGGACAAAATCAAGATCCATGCAGGCCCCACTTCCCAACTTTAAGGACTTGGGAGGATCTGCTGCTACTATCTTTGGACTCCATGGACTCCACAAGACCTCTGAATGTCTATCTGGTACCATGTATCAGAGCTGTTTTGGCAGCATGAGGGGGACCTACATACTATTAGGCACATCATTTTAATGCTGTGGATGATCAGGGTATATTGCAAATATTAAGTGTATTGTAAACTATTTTGTAAACCTTTGTAAAATATAAATAAGTCAGAGTTTTGCAACCCTAGATGAGACCAAACTCACGTACAAAAGAAGATATTTTGAAGAATGTCAGTAACCGTTCCATAGGTTTTTTGTTCCATTCTATGGAAGTCAAGTCAAGTCACCTTTGTTTATATAGGGCTTTTTACAATGCGAACTGTGGCAAAGCAGCTTTACATTAATAATTGGCAAATAATTTTGGCTACACAGCAGCTCCCAAAGAAAATGGTGTCATTGTGCAGCTCATTCTATATATTATTTATTCATTCCGTTGCAAAGATCAATAGTTATTAGTCAAGTTAATTTATGTATATCAGCACTGGAGAAAACAGTGACGTAATCGTCCGGCTCAGCTCAGTTCACATACAATGGCGCCAATGCAGGCATACTAAAAACACTGCAGAATATCAAGCAAGTGTCCCCAACTTAAGCAAGCCAAAGGCAACAGTGGCAAGGAACTAAAACTCCAACAAATGGAGAAAAAACCTTGGGAGACACCAGGCTTAGTCAGGGGGCCAGTTCTCCTCTGCCTGAGTATCGGACAAGTGTTGGCCAGAGTTACAGGTCATTAAATCGATTTGGAATCGCAACAATCAAAACATTTTATCCAGTTCCATCTAGTTTAAGATCTTTTTAATCACGCCTGTATGGGATGGTTTGTTGGGATATGTGCCACTGGCTGATGAGTCGCTAAGGCCTTCACAAAGGATGAGCTAGTTCACACAGTCTCCGCGGACACCCCAGGGCCACGCTGCTGCCACACAAAGGCGCAGGTTCCCCATCCGACCCGGACACGGCCCAGAACCAGCCAGTCACGTTAATTGGTAAACCTTTGGATCAGCAGAGAGACAAAAATTAGCGTAGACTGCATTCTTTTCTTCTTATGTAACGAGTACATCCGGTGTTATAGGAAGTGTTCCCCGTTACAGCTGACCTGATCTAAACAGCCTAACAATCCTTAACGGATATGAAGGCAAAAATTGATAATGCGTCATGTGTATGCCAGGTTAAATAGATGCGTTTTTAGTCTAGATTTAAACTGACAGAGTGTGTCTGCTTCCCGAACAATGCTAGGAAGATTGTTCCAGAGTTTAGGTGCCAAATAGGAAAAGGATCTACCGCCTGCAGTTGATTTTGATATTCTAGGTATTAACAACTGGCCAGAATTCTGAGATCGTAATAGACGCGAAGGACTATAATGCATTCAGAGCTCACTCAGGTACTGGGGAGCCAAGCCATTTAGTACTTTGTAAGTAATTAGCAAGATTTTAAAATCTATACAATGTTTAATAGGGAGCCAGTGTTACACAGTATTCTAGTTTATTATGTGCAGAAGTTTTTGGTCTAATAATTAGAATCTCTGTTTTTTTCTGAATTTAGTAGTAGGAAATTACTAGTCATCCAATTTTTTTTTATATCAGCTACGCATTCCATTAATTTTGAGAATTGGTAGGTTTCGTCGGGGTGTGAAGAAATATAGCTGTGTATCATCAGCGTAACAGTGAAAACTAATACCATGCTTCCTAATGACATCTCCCAAGGGTAGCATGTACAGAGTGAAATGCAACAGTCCTAGTACTGAGCCTTGCGGTACTCCATATTGAACTTTTGATCGAAATGACATCTCTTCGTTTACTACTAAAAACTGATAACGGTCAGATATGTATGATTTGAACCATGCCAATGCAATTCTACTAATGCCAACATAACTTTCTAGTCTATTCAAAAGCATATTGTGGTCGATAGTGTCAAAAGCAGCACTGAGGTGCAGTAACACTAATAGAGAGTTACAACCATGATCTGATGATAAGAGCAACTCATTTGTAACTCTAATGAGAGCAGTCTCAGTACTATAGTACGGTCTAAATCCTAACTGGAAATCCTCACAGATACCATTTCTTTCCAAGTAGGAAGAATGTTGCGATGATATTGCCTTTTCTAGTATTTTTGATAGAAAAGGTAGATTGGAGATCGGCCTGTATTGACTAATTCTCTAGGATCAAGTTGTGGTTTTCAATAAGTTTTCTATAAGTAACCTAGTGATAAAGATGAATTAATGATCTTAAGAAGAGGACCTATGACCTCTAGAAGCATCTCTTTCAATAGCTTAGTCGGCATAGGGTCTAACATGTTATACATGTTGTTGATTTCGATGATTTAACAAGTTTAGACGATTCTTCCTCTCCTATAGCAGCGAATGAATGGAATTTTTCCTCAGGGATACTACAATGCACTGTCTGATGTGATACTGTAGTAGACAGTTGCATGGCTATAATTTTCTCTCTAATATTGTCAATCTTGCAAGGAAAGAAGTTCATGAAGTGATCACTGCTATGCTGTTTGGAAACATCAGAAGTTGAAGATGTATTTCTCGTTAATTTAGCCACTGTATCAAATGAATACTTAAGGTTGTTTTTATTTTCTTCTAAAAGATTTTAAAAATATGCAGATCTAGCATTTTTTTAAGGCCTTTTTGTACTCAATCATTCTCTCTCTCCATGAAATATGAAAAACTTCTAGTTTTGATTTCTTCCAGTTGTGCTACACTTTTCTGGCTGCTCTCTTAAGGGCCCAAGTGTGCTCGTTATACCATGGTGCTGGAGTAATATCCTTAATCCTTTTTAAGCGCAAAGGGGCAACAGAGTATAGAGTGCTGGAAAAGAGAGCGTCAATAGTTTCTGTTGCAACAGAGTTCTTCTAAGCTGTCTGGTTTGCTAAGACAATGAAACTGATCAAGAAGATTATTTATTAAGTAATCTTTAGTGGTAGAAGTGATGGTTCTACCATATTTGTGGCAGAGAGACCGTTTTGCAGCCTTGGTTAAATGTAGCACGCACAAGACTAGATAATGATCTGAGATGTCATCGCTTTGCTGCACAATTTCAACAGCATCAATATCAATTCCATGAGACAATATTAGATCTAGAGTATGATTATGACAATGTGTGGGTCCTGACACGTGTTGTCTAACTCCAATAGAGTTCAGAATATCTGTAAATGCCAATCCCAATGAGTCTTTTTCATTATGTACATGGATATTAAAATCACCAAATAAGGACTTTATCCACAGCCAGTACTAACTTCGAAAGAAAAATTCTTTGATAAAGTCTGTATGGTGCCGTGGTGGCCTGTATACAGTAGCCAGCACAAATGTCAAATGGCATTTGTCACTTACATTCCAAAATGTTACATAAAGCACCATCACTTCAAAAGAATTATTTTTGAAAGACTTTTGAGTAATAATGAAGATATTCAGCAACCCAAGCTTCATCATTCGTTTATCAGTATTATCTCTGTTTTTTACTTGCTGAATATAAATTAATTTTTTACCCTTAAATGGGTTTGGAAGTTTTTTTGTATTTACTAATTCGGGGTACAGACACAGTCTCTATGTAATGATATCTAAGTGAAAGAGTCTTTGTGTCGGGATTTATCTGACTTCTGTGACGTGAGACAGCTAGCAGATGGTCGGTTTAGCCAGTCTGTCTGCTTCCTGACCTGAGCCACAGGTTGTCAAGGTTCAGCTCTCAGACTATGTGCCATATTACTCGAGAGAAGAGTGGCACCACCCCAGGAGGCATGAATACCATCTCTTTTCAAAAGGTCAGGTTTTCCCCAAAAACTTTTCCAATAGTCTATGAAACCTATATTATTCTGTGGACACCACTTAGACAGCCAGCCATTGAGTGATGAGTCTGCCAAGTATCTCATCAGTCCTACGAACAGGAAGGGGTCCAGAACAAATTACAGTGCCTGACATCGTATGTGCGAGTTCACACACCTCTTTAAAGCTAATTTTAGTCATCTCTGACTGGTGAAGTGGAACATCATTAGAGCCAACGTGAATAATAATCTTAGAGTATTTACGATTAGCATTAGCCAGCACTTTTAAATTTACCTTGATGTCAGGCGCTCTGGCTCCCGGCAAACATGTGACTATGGTGGCTGATGTCTCCATTTTCACGTTACGTGTAATAGAATCGCCAATAACTAGGGCACTTTCAACAGGATTCTCGGTGGGTGCATAGAAGGAATATTCCATAAAAGTATATAAGTCGCCATACCTTCTATTCTTACAATCATATTTAATTGTCAAGTTAATGACACTGTATTGCACAATGTACTGCAATTTTTAAAAAATATTGAGGCATTTAGCATTTTATACAGTTTGGCTCTCAATGGCCAGGATGTTTTTTCTTCTAACAAAATAAAAAAGAAATCACATTGAAATGCAAAAATATTCTATGAAAATTTTACAAACCCCAACCCCAGTTGACATTGTAATATATGACAAAACCATCACAATATAATTTGACCAAATCGTGCAGCTCTCTAATTAAAACAAACTAATAATAATAATATTTTATGTTTATGTATCTTTTAATTTCATTTTGTTATGTAAAGCGCCTTGAGATGCTACTTTTAAAGGCGCTATATAAAATAAAGCTTATTATTATTATTATTTATCTGCATGTCATATGACCATAACCAGGGAACCATTAATGTACATATGTTGTAAAAAGTTTTAAAATTGTTAAATGTTAAAATCTTGAGGTACTTCAAGAAAATATTTTTGATTTGTAGTCAAAAACACTCGAATCACAGCACAGAGTTAGACTTACCGGTATTTCTGCAGAAAGACAGCAACTTGAATCATTTAAAAATCATCATGGTGATCATGGTAATGAGTTATTGTTTGTCTAAACAATCAATTTTTCCCCACCCCTAGCTGAAAGGTGATATGATTTGTGTCCTCTATTACACAGATTAATTTAGCTCTTGGTGAATAACAGTGTAATAAATTACTCAAATGGATGACATATATTCATTACTGAATCATAACACATTATGATTAATTATGAATATGAATCAACCACGAAGGGGATTAGGCATTTATGGATAATCAATTACAACAAACTATAATTAATAATGAAAAAATATGGTCTAAAATTATTTCTAACTTTAGAATTAATTTTAGAAAGACTGGTCTGTTTTGTCTAGAAAAACTATCAGTCTGATTTTCTTATCTATTCTAGAATTAAGAATCAAATTAAAGCACATCGAAAATGAATTCAAACACTTGCATTAGTACTTTGGTACTGTGGAGAATGCCATTCAAAAGTTCAGTACGTGGAACTGAAGCTTCGAATGGTCTCTTCCTGAGGTCGAATCTTCAGTGGGAGTTTCAAAACGGCACTAACTGTTCACAAAATGCCGGAAAATAAAAGAAGAGGGTGGCCTCGTCTAGGATGGGAAGTGACTGAGCCCAGATGAACTCGTGTTTAGGCGTTATAAAGATAACTCCAGGCACACCTATTTTGTGCGAGCTGACCAATGAAGAGCATGGACTTTTAGCGGGAAAACTTTCTTTTGTCTCTTTTTACGCTCTAATTTGCATGATCTATGGAGGTGTTGAAAGGGAGTCCTTTTTCCTCCAAAGTACTTTAAAAATAGAATAATGCATATTACCATGATATAACACCAATATTCATAACATGTGGAGAGGATTATTTTGAATCCAAGAAGCATGGGCTTAGGAGTGTTTAAAGTATAGATATATTATTACACTTGAATATGAACATTTAGATAAAACTAACACTACTAACAGATGTAACTAAGCTTGGGTAATATGGAGACATGCATACACTCAGGAAAAACACTTGGGAATATTCATATTTTAATGAATGTCTCTATGTGTGTGCGTGTCTTGTTCGTCTTCTTGTCTCACAAGCTCTGGGCTGGCGTGGGGTGGAATTTGATCCCAGTTGACTCCGATCTTTTTGAAGTCTGAGAGACTTCGAGTTAGAGATCTGTTTAACATCGACACATAACCAAAAAAGTGTCACTGGCCCGTGAGGGTCAGGACTGGCCGGAGTCAGCTGTGATATAACTATGCAGTTCAGAGGGTTAAAAAAGAAAACCTAAAAAAGAATTGATCATCAGTGATCCAGTCCAGGTGCTACAACAGCCTTAAACCTCTGAGGTCGGCTGTCACACCTGCATGATTTCCTCACTTTTTTCTTGTCATTGTCAAAGAGAATCAAAATGCTCCGTCAATTTTGGACATACAATTAAGAGGTATATACCAGTGTAATCTGTGAAATGTCTTCTTTTATTTGTGTACACTCGGAGTAAAAACAAAATATTGTGCTTTTTGCAAAATAAAGAAAATTAACATGATGCGTAAGCTGCGATCTCTCTCCGAATGAAGTCCATTCTGATAGTCATAATAAAATGAAGGGTAACTTAGTGAATACTACTCACAAAGATATGGGACACATGTCTAAATAAATGTTGAAATGTCAGGGTTTAAATCATGTAAGTCAAATCAAAAAAAGAATATTCTCTGTTTATGTAATCTGTTTGAAAAGAGAGAGATGTCAGTTGTTCGCGAGTCAGGTCATTATCCTGTGACCACACCCACACGCGTAACTCAAACAGAAATTCTGAGGCGATTAATGCAACACAGGGCTCCAGACTAATTTTTTCCACTGGTTGCACTGGTGCTACCAACTTTCTCAGTTGGTCGCACCAGCACATGATTTGGTCGCACTTTCTTTTCTTTTTTTTTTTCTACATCGGATTAATCAATGCATGCTTGATGAATAGTCCTCTTAGTCTTAAATATATTAAATCACAGTGGCTGATGACCGATATAAATCTGATATATATGTATATTTTATATTTATTTGAATTCATATTTAATAAATAAGAGATATGAAATAAGAAATATGAAAAGTATGAAAATTAAATTAATGAATATATATAAAGCCTTAATAATTTTTTTCTTAAAAATTTCGATCGCTGAAGCCCGCATTCATTTCACACGGATCGACTGTCACGCACAGAATACACGCGTTCACGCGGGCTGCAAACACTTCAGAAAATCTCACTGTTGTATTCGAATAAATCTGCAAGGTCTGTGAAATTAAATGTTAATTAGATATTCAGAGATTTGTTTTAATATAGGTGTGTATTTGCTGAATGTTGAAGGTAAATGAGAAAATATTCAACTTTAGTTTGCCTTTATGTAACTAATAATATAAAAGCAAACACTATACTTTCTCCCATTCAGTTTGCTTGCTTTCTTTGTTGTGGTTGGTCAGACAAAATAATTCAGTTCATAAATTTTCAGTTCATTCACATTTGAGTCTATTTTGCCTAGTCAGTTTTTGAGTCGCTGACAGACTAACTGCGCGTGACCACCGGCGCGGAGCGCGAGCACTATCAATGAACCAGTGATTACGCAATTTAAGCAATGATGCTACGTGTGAATTTTCGTGACAGAGACGTGCTTATATACATTACCTTGGCAACACTTTTTGACATTAGCGCAGGCCAAACATTTTTCTCTCGCAGCCTATTGAGGAACTCTGGTCTAAGCCATTGCTGTTGAAGTAACTTAGTGCCTTTCTACCTGTGCGCTCATCATCAGTTGTGTCTGTATGCTGGCTCGTCCTTTCCACCAGCATCCTTGACCTCCAATCTTTGTTTTAGAGTATATTCAGCTATTGCCCTTTCCATTTTTATAAGGCTTAATTCCTAAATTTCCTGAATTCCTAGTTGGCGCGTTTCATCATCATTGAGCAATGCGCGTGTATGTTCGTGTCTTGCGGAAGAACATTGTAGCTGGAACTACTTCTCTCTGTTTGTCTATGACGAGTCACGCAGGTACTGTGATACTCCGCAGCGCAGCCGAGCCTGGTCTGAAATAGTCCGAAAATAAACACTTATTATAGGCGCACCGTAGTGATTCAGGATAAGACAAAAACACTGTTTGGAAAATGGATTCATGATATACTTGTTCATTATACAAATTTTGTTCATTTTGGAAACAAAACAGTTACGGACGGCAGCAGCTGCAGATACCTCTTTCTGTTACACACGTGCGAATAACATGATCAAATGCGACCACATACAATTTTTACTCGCACATCCTCAAAAAATTATCGCATATGCGACCATTTTAGTCGCAGTCTGGAACCCTGCAACAGAGTGAACACCCACATCAGCGCGGTACAATGTATCAAGTTTAGTCAGAGTTATGAACATCGTTCTGAGATGCGGTGAGGAATAATTCTGGAAGGATTTGATGAAGGATCAACTTGATCAGGCCGATGATCGTGAATGGTAAGTTTATTTTATTCTTAAGTTCTTTATTCTAATCACGATATAGACTGTATGTGAATATGAAACATGAACATTACATATCATAGAGGTAATATTTTTTTGGCCTGTTTTGATCAGTTTGTAAAGCGTTTACTGAGAAATAGTGTGCATGATCACATGATGTGCAATAATATGCATGCCTAAGATCACAAAAATCATGTTTTCTGTTAAGAGTGGACATTACAACAGCTGATATGATCTTGTTAGCATGCTCACAGAGGGTTGTTTTTTATCTCATAGATTTGAGAATCATAGTGACCAGGTATTTGCCCACATTGGACTGCATCTATATGATACTAAGACTGGAGGCAGGAAAATGTGTGTTTTATTTCTGTTTTTTTTGTTTGTTTGTTTTTCTCTCCAGTGCAGAAACACCAAAGGTATGTGATGTTCACTTCTATCTTTGAACAGGATTTATTTCCAGGTATATAGCGGTCTACTCAAAATAGCGGTGTCTGACTCTCATAGATATAAGTTAACTATATTTTAAAATAACTACAAAAAAAAAAGATATATTTCTTTTGTCATTGTCATTGCATTCTTTCTTAGTTCACCCAGTCATATTCCTGACTGAATGGCTCATTATGGGCAGGGCCGTAAGCTCCTCAGGTGTGAATCACTGTATATTCATGAAGGTTTACACCTCCTCGCATACGGCCATCCTAAACACATCAATACATTGTTTTGTGTGTCTTAGTAGGCCAAATGATTTTTACATCACTTTGAAGCAAAAACTCTTGACTAAAACATACAGAATGTTGCTGACTATACAGAATATATTAGTTTGAGTTTTGAGGCCTTATTTCAGGGACATATTTTTTGTTCTTTTCATAAATCACACATATATGTAATTCTCTTAAAAATACAAACATGTACATACTTGTTGCTCACATATTATTGTCGCCTAGTTTCTGCTGAATACAGTGAAGTGTGACTTTTGTCATTAGTATGTTTATAAGCAACTGAAATAAGCACAAATGTCAGGACATGTCAAACTATTCCAGGATTCCAAATCAGCCTCAGACCCCAGAGGGTTAAACCCTGAGCATAGAAAAATGTAGGTTTACTCACATTATAAAATGGACACTCCAGCTTTACAGTCATGTAGAGTTGGGTCAGCTGAGCAAGCACTAAAGGATCCAACCCACTACCCTCCTCCCCTTGGAAAGGGCAGAGATGGAAAAGACATTATTCAAAAAAGTAAGAATCATGTTAATGATTAAGTGTAAATTTCCAAAAAGATTGTTCGCTACAGCACTGTGATCATATGTTAAAGGGTTAGTTCACCCAAAAATGAAAATTCTGTCATTCATTACTCACCTTCATGTCGTTCCACACTCTTAAGACCTTCGTTCATCTTCGGAACACAAATTAAAATAGTTTTGATAAAATCCGATGGCTTCTATTGACACCATGTTAATTTACATTTTCAAATGCCCAGAAAGGTACTAAAGAAAACTAACGTAAAACTGTTCATAAGACAAATCGGCCATCACTAGATTTTGTTGAATAAAGTGTATGGGAATTTTACAGTTAAAGACCCGGAGTCCAAGTTTAAAGAAAATTTTTACTGAAGAATAGTTTGCAGTTTCATCAGCGGAAGCCAGCTTCCAAGTCTCACAATTGAGTTCGTAGGCTGCTCTCTCTCTCTCTCTGTATATTCACATTTCCACAACAATTATACTCTAACAGAGTCCACTAACTACATCATTACTAAGATTCTGATTGGTTAAGAAAACTAGAAAAAAACTGGTCATTTTACACACATGGACAGATAGTCAGAAGCACATCTCTTTCCATCACAGTGCTGACAATCGGACCCTGAACTTAGTGACAGGATATCCTGTTAAGTCAGGACAAGCGTCAGCAGGTCTCAGAGTGCCAGTTGTAGACCAGTACCCATAAAGGACCTGTCCAAAATACTCAGCACAAAGACACACAGCTTCTTCAAGGCTGAAGAAACTTTGCGATAAGTTGTACTTTTCTCTCAGTGAGAAGTACGGACACTATACAACATTATTTTCTAGTGTTTGAAAATGAAAAGGAAAATAAATGTTTTAATAGTAGTTGAAGTTATTCAAATAATTAGAAAGATAAATGTTGATTAATAACTTCATGATAAATCACTCAAAATGTATATTCCAGAATCCACCCCTTCAAAAGTTATTGTTTTGTATCTTTGGTGCACAAAAAGTATTCTCATCATCTCATAACATTAAGGACCACTTAGAACTGTTTTAAATATCTTTAGTACCTTTCTGGACCTTTGAAAGTGTTATTTATCTTGTTGTCAAAGGAAGCCTCACTGAGCCATTAGACTTTATCAAAAATATCTTAATTTGTATGGCGAAGATGAACTAATGTCTTACGGGTGTGAAACGACATGAGGGTGGGTAATTGATGACAGAATTTTTATTGGGTGAACTAACCCTTTAAAAGTACAACATGAAAACAAACACTGTTCATTACATTGTGATAATAGTGTTTTATCACTTGAATTTATAATCAAAACTAAATGTCTTATTTTTCACAATCCAATCCAATAAAATACTTCATTATTACAATACAGTGTATCAAACATTTATGGAGAGTTAAATAATAGTATGAGCATATTTATATAATGATTTTACAGTTGCAAAGTGCATATGAATTTTTCAATATTGACATTACCAATTACACTTCATTGCTTCTTACCCTGTAGCTGCTGCATGAAGTAAGGGCTGAAGACTTTTGAGACGAAGTTAAGTGGGTACCTCTGTAGAAGTGTACAGGCATACAGTAGGTCAAGAAGAGCCCTGGGCTGAAATTGTGAAAACCGGGCATGCAAAACAGACTCCACTTTTTGGAACAATCTTCCAGCATCAGGTGGCAGATATCCCAAAACTCCCAGTGCAGTTATTTGTTGTGACACCTGCCACGTTGAGTACTCCTCTGCGCGATACACAAAACTCTCAGCCACTGCGTTAAAAACAGGTGGAGAAAGAATGTTCCTTCTCTGAAAATACTGCATCACCTTGGTTACAGTTTCTGCATGAGCAGTGAAGACGATCTTGGGCACATGATGCTCAAGAGCTTCCACAAGAAAGTGGTCACTGTGTCCATAGTGCATAAGTGCTGACAACACCACAGTCAGTTCTGCATCTGTAAAGTTTTGCACATGATGAACAGCTTGCTTGCAAAGCGCAATTACAAGTGGTAATGCTTGATTCTGTCTCAATGTGACTAAAGCACCTAGAATATTACTAATCGTCACTGGGTCCATTCGTTGGGCCTGCCGAAGTGCCTGAGCATTCATTTCAATTAGAAACTGCTGGTAGCGTCCATCTTCACCCAAACCAGCTCCTAGCATACTGTAAACAGAACCTAGCTCTCTCATTTTCCATTCAGTTGGTTCTTTATTTTGGAGCAGATTCATAGCCTGTTTTACCATGCCACTTTCAGTCCCTTCCAATGCAAATAAAGCCCTTGATAACCCACATAGTGCTTCAACACTTAACTGTTCCAAATCCAATCTCTTCTTACATTCGGACACCAGCCTTAGCACTAGGCGGCTCTGAGGCTCAAGGTAGAGACGTGTACAGCCCAGGAGAGCTGTAACCAACACTTCATCATCTAATTTGGCTGAATCATGTTCCAGTCTTTGACAAAGTTTTTTAAGTGCCAAATCTGATAACAATATCTGTGGTTTCTGAAGACCACATGTGGCATCATGCTCCAAGTCAGCCAGTCTGTGTAGTATAGATGCTGTTGCTTTACCTGAAAGCAGAGGGTAAGATCGCAAAAGACGCAGAACTTGCTGAGATGAAGTACAGGAGGAGAGTCGTTTCATAAAGGTGTGCTCCTCATCAGAAGTAAGGTGGTGCAACAATGACAGACGACTTCTACTGGTGAGGATCTCCTGGTAAGGGCGAATGGAACCAGCAACAAGGAAAAGTGGATCTCGTTCTGTGGTGCATATACGCCTTGAACTGAGGTTGGAACATATAGGAAAGCACGCAGTGGAGGTTGGACGAGAGGAATAAGACAGACGCTTACCAGCACATGCTTTCAGTGAAGGAAGGATTTGGTCATCCAAATGTCTCAGCAAATGTAGCCTTAGTGCCAGTGTTTTGGCCATCATAAAAAGAGCTAGCATATCTTTAATCTACAGTCACAACAAAAGAAAGAACATTTAAATTAAAATTAAACCATGATCTACCGAACATGTGATCAGAAATACAGTGGGGAGCATGGAGAAGTCTGTAATTTTATCATAGGTACGCTTCAACTGTGAGTGACGGAATCTAAAAAAAAAAATCACATTGTATGATTTTTAAATAATTAATTTGCATTTTATTGTATGACAAGTATTTGATCACCTACCAACTAGTAAGAATTCCAGCTCTCACAGACAGTAATAATCCAAAGATGTTGTGGTTTAAGGTAAGGTGTATAACTAATATGACATCTAAAAGGATAAGTATGCAGGTTGTAAATAATGAGATACTGGCAAATGAATTGAATGATTTTTACTGTAGGTTTTATGATTGTAGTGATGCACTGAGGGATACTATTGATGATTCTGTAGCTAAACCTCAAATGAGTTCGACTGATATTATTAAGGCTTTTAAAGGTCTTGACATTAAGGCGGCAACGGGGCCGAATGGTCTTTCTGCTTTTATTTTGAAAATATTTGCAGAGGAATTATTGTTCAGAGGTCCATTGAATTACATATCATTCCAGATATCTGGAAAAAATCAATTATTATACCAGTTCCAAAAAAATCCAGTCCTCAAGAGAATAACGATTATCACCCAGTTGCCTTAACCTGATGATGCTATACTTACAGTGGTGCATCATGTTTTAAAACATCTGGAGGATGCTTAGGCTTATGCCAGGCTGTTCTTTCTTGATTTGAGCTCTGCTTTTAATACCGTGCAGCCACACCTCATGCTTTCCAAACTAAGTAGTATGGCTGCTAACCCACATAGCATCAAATGGTTTCATGCATTTCTTACTGGTAGGACTCAGCAAGTTAAAATATTGGTAACCCCAGGGATGTGTATGCTCATCACTCTTATTTACACTGTATACCAATGAATACATTAGTCACCATTCTGGAAAAATTGTTGTTAAATTCTCAGATGACACTCCCATTCTTGGTCTGCTGTATGAGGATGGGGCCAATCAACATTATTTTGAATAATGGGGATTGTGAATAAACAGCACTCTCTCCACCTTCGATACCATGACTAAAGTGCCCTTGAGCAAGGCTTTACCTGTATTGCACAAGACAATTTTCCCTTAACAGGGACAAATAAAGTATTAATGAATCTCTCCACAATGGCCAAGACCAGAGAGCTGTGTACTGACATCAGGGATAAAATTGTAGACCTGCACAAGGCTGGGATGGGCTACAGGACAATAGGCAAGCAGCTTGCTGAGAAGGTAACAACTGTTGGTGCAGTTATAAGAAAATGTAAGAAGTTCAAGATGACGGTCAATCTCCCTCAGTCTGGGGCACCATGCAAGATCTCACCTCGTGAGGCATCAATGACCATGAGGAAGCTGAGGGACCAGCCCAGAACTACACGGCAGAACCTTGTCAATGACCTGACGAGAGCTGGGACCACAGTCTCAAAGAAAACCATTAGTAACACACTATGCCGTCATGGATTAAAATCCTGCTGTGCATGCAAGTTCCACCTGCTCAAGCCAGTGCATGTCCAGGCCCATCCAATGACCATCTGGATGATCCAGAGGAGGAATGGGAGAAGGTCATGTGGTCTGATGAGACAAAATAGAGCTTTTTGGTCTAAACTCCACTTGCTGTGTTTGGAGGAAGAAGGATGAGTACAACCCCAAGAACACCATCCCAACCGTGAATCATGGAGGTGGAAACATCATTCTTTGGAGATGCATTTCTGCAAAGGGGACAGGACGACAGCACTGTATTGAGGGGAGGATGGATGGGGCCATATATCACAAGATCTTGGCCAGCAACCTCCTTCCCTCAGTAAGGGCATTGAAGATGGGTCGTGGCTGCAAACCTGTTCAAGAACTAGAGATGCTCCGATACCCCTTTTCCCTTCCCGATACCTGGGCTCAGGGTATTGGCTGATACCAAGCACTGATCCGATACCTGGGTGTGTATCTGCATATACTACTAGCCCTGTATGAATTGCTAGAATTATTTTATGGTGTGCTTCAGACTCATCCCTTAATAAAACATGAACAAATACATACAGTGAACTACTGTGTTTATTACGGAATTTTTATTATCTGACATGTATTTGACAGTAATATGAATTATGTTTCTTTCAGAAAAGGAACTTCAAATGCAGCCACAAATCTAACACAGCAAACTGAAAAAGGTTTTAGTTTTACAATATAACGGTATAAAAAAACAGTGCAAAAAATAAATCTAGGAACATAAAATATAGAAAATTTACAACAAAACAAGTGAAAAATAAGCAACCTTCTAGGCATAATTATTATTAGTAGAGACGCATTATTATTACATAGAGACGTAGGCTATGGTCTAAACAGTAGCCTAATATATTATCAATTTCCTCCCATTAAACCAAATTTTTATTTTGACGGGTTGCCGTGAAGACATTTGAGTGTCTGTGTTCATAATATGACAGTTTGCTCAAATGAAACGGTAAATTCTCATGAAGTGATAGACGGTTTTTGCGTTCCGGTCTTCATATAGTGACACACGGCAGAGGCTACAAAGACAGCAAGCGAGTGTCTCTCGGGCACAGTTTTAAAATTTCAGTACCGACTTGGTACTGAACTACCCATACTTGTGATATTTGCCGTTTTACTGGCTGGTGGGTCCAGTCTTAAATAAAAAAAAGCTAGCGTCATAATAACTGGTCGTTTAAGAAAATGGTATCGGACCGGTACATGGGTTCAAGTACTCACCGATACCGATGCCAGAATTTGTTGTGGTATCAGTGATATTTCCGATACTAGTATCGGAATCGGAACAACTATCAAGAACTACAGGAAACATATGATCTCTGTAATTGCAAACAAAGGTTTCTGTACCAAATATTAAGTTCTCCTTTTCTGATGTATCAAATACTTATGTCATACAATAAAATGCAAATTGATTAACTTAGAAATCATACAATGTGATTTTCTGGATTTTTGTTTTAGATTCCGTCACTCACAGTTGAAGAGCACCTATGATAAAAATTACAGACTTCTACATGCTTTGTAAGTGGGCAAACCTGCCACTATGCTTTTCTTTTTCAAGATCTTAATGGATCATTTTGAGTTGCCCCACCAGCTCACTTGTGGCAGGGGCTACATTGGCCACAATATCATATTAAGCAGGCCGAGCAATTAGCTTCCATCTGACTACTTCATTGTAAGACTAATCAATGCAGCTGACTGAATAACTATTGCAGCTTTAATCTATATTTAAATTATACAGTGAAAAATGGGTGGGCGATATGGCAAAAATATCATATCACCATTTTTTTCAGGCAGGATCTCATTCTTATCACAATTCTTTTTCATGTTCTACTTTGCACATCACTGAGCAGTAAAGCTTAACTAATTTTCCCATTCAAAATTTAGTCTTACAAGAGACAAGCGAAAAAAGAATGTCCCCTTTGAGATGTGTCAGATTTGTTATTTTAGTGTAGTTTTGCGGTGAAAGTGGGTAGTAGTAATTATCTTGGGAGCACATCCGTGGTGTTGAAGACATCACTAGTCTGACCAGTTGCGTTTTGCACCCCCTACAGTGCATAAATACCCCCCAGTAACCTGAATCCGAGTGACAGACTTGAAATCCACAGGTAAATCCCATAGAGATTATTTTCATAAAATCCCTATACAGGTGGCTTGTGTGCGTGTTGTTTGTTTAAGTGCAAAGAAATCGTCTCTCAAAGAGCTCCCAAGAATGTTACTACTGAATGATAAAATCGCTTGGATGTTCAAATTGGCAAGTTTTAAAAGATGTGGGCAAGTGATTTCCGTCAGTTGTCCGAAACGAGCACGAGAGTGTTATATCGCAGAGCGCAACTAGCTTATATTGTACTGGCGTGATGATGGAAGGGCGAGAGTGCTGAAATTACTTTACAAGAAAGTTTTTAAACTACTGATTCGAAGTGATAATCTGTGTTATTAATAAATATTTGCGTTAATTTCTCACTTTGTAAACGCGAAACCTGCGAGAAGGAAATTTATACCCTGTATTGTATCGATTTAATATCGGTATTAGATTGTGGTACCGTAAAACGAGCAGAAGTAAATTAGTTAATTACGGAGGGATACATCAACCCCACACATTAACAAACGCAGATAAATCTAACCGTCACAGTGGTTCTAAATTCCAGTCCTCGCTGTGACCCAACTTCCCTTACTTCAAAAAGCATTTGGGGCTATTCACATGTCACGTCTAAACACGCATGGAAAACGCGGTCACATCGCTTTCTCCTTCTCTCCAAAGCGCTTGTGCTCCTGTGGCGTCTGTCATTGCCATGCAACCATGAACTGCGCTCTCCAAAATGACTGTGAAGTATCAGCAAAGGATTAATTGATTTCTACCCCCTGCATTAGCTTCACTACTATATTTTTCACTACTATATTCACTAATATATTTATGTTATATTAATATATTATGGAAATGAGAAATTAAACCCCGCCATGATTAGCCATGATCAGCTGTTTGGCTGAGTTTTCGATGTTGCAACGGAGAGGCCGAAGCTGATTGTTTGGTTCTTGAGGCATTCTGAAAAGTTGAGATGTTTTTCATCTCGCCACAGTATAGACACGCCTGGAAAAAACGAGCATGTGTAACGGAGGCCAGCTAGTAGTTGCTGCGCGAGTAAACCTCACTCCTCTGACCTCAAGAGACGCTCCTTGGTAGAGCGTCCGACTCCCATACCCGAACACCTGGGTTCCAAGCCAGCTCGGAGCGGGTAGAGAGGGACCCGGGTGGAGGGGTTTCACATGCCCACACCGCATAAGCTTCTATTATGAGCGCCCTTGCTGCGCACCTACATTTAAAATGACAAACTTGCCCGCACAAAAGACAAGATGTGTGAACAGCGCCTTTAGCAGCTTAAAGGACAGCGGAATTTAAACGTTTGGCCTACAAAGACGGAGTTATTTTAATAGACAAAAACACTTACGGTGGCCGTGGATTTGCCTTTTCTGGCGGCCCAACATACAGAATAGCCCTAACGTTATATTCCTCTTCAGATGTTCATGCATCGAGCTTGTGCTGCTGTGGTATGCCTACAAAACCAGAGTGTACAAACCACCTTTTTATTATCAGCTAATCTGAAGTACTCCCTTACTTTAAACCCCTTCGACCTTTGAAAAGTTTTGCTTACAAACTCGACATCACACTTGACTCCGCTTCACCTGCAATCCATTTAGTCATTTTTTATTGGATCCTTGGAATCTTTGACGTGATGCGCGTAACGTTACCACACTAGTGGTGTGGAGGAAATGATTGTTATTTAAATCAGTGTGAAAACGAAATTTGAAAGGTAAAATAATGAAAACGAGTCGATTAAAAATATTGATATCGACTAATTATCAGGATCGATGCAGTCGATTATATCGACCAATCGCGACAGGCCTAATTTATAATAGATAATCTGTAAAGGGAATAGATTTTTCACTAAAAATGTATGCTACAACATGCAGCATGTTGAAGCTAGAGTTTCTAACTATGTTTCTATTTTTCTTAACAAATGCCATAGATAAAAAAGGAAAGAAAAAAGTTGCCCAAACATTGCCCTAAGCATGGTAATGAGGAGCCTTCAAAAGTCTGACATGTAATGTATTGTAACAAATACTTTAGTTAAACAATTACAAGAACTTTTTATGGCAGAGTACAAGTTAGAAAGAGCTTCAAATTGACTAATGCAAATTGACTAATTGACTAAAAGCTTCAAGTTTCCCCATGTGTAAAATATTTTCAGCAAATAATGACAGATATTAGGAAAAACCTGGCTAGCAGATATTCTAAGAGATGACAGGAAATTAACAAGTTCAGTATAAGAAAATTGCTCACAAAGGAGCATATGCCCAAGACCCTGTAGAATGTGTCACACTTCAAACCAAAACTTTTGAAAAACCAAACCTGCAACCAGGGAGACAGCCAATTCCGCCATAATTCACTGTATAAATTAAACATCCTTATTCATTAATCCTTGTAAAAGTTACAAGTTATTCAGTCAAGAGCAGCAGGGATCTTTTTCTTTGCCGTTTGCTGTAATTTACATTAAAAACCCAGCAGCAGGAATATTAAGCTGTTGTCACTGTAACAGCGAATGCACAGATCTAATACATACTCACTATTTTTTGACATAATTTACTGTAAACTTGTCAGCTAAAGCACAAAAAGACGTGAGAGAGAGCTCAGTTTAGTATTTGCACAATGCCTTTTGACGCGGCTTTCTCGGTGCGCACTTCTGATGTATGCGTGCACTAGGGCTGTGCTCAGAATATCGATACAGCGATATATCGTCATGAACGCATGACAATGCGCGTATCGATACAGCAGCTGCTGTATCGCGTATCGTGCTTTTAAATGTAGCCAATCACGTGACGTCAATTGGCACTAGCAACTCAAGCAGCAGAGCAAGACATTCAAAATGGATGAGGAGTTTTCCACCGCCGACAAAAGTAAAATCAAAAATATGGGAGAATTTTGGGTTTTACGCTAAACCAGACATTTGACATGAGTCATGCGATATACAAGAACTGCAAAGCAAGTTAAGTAAAACGCGATTATGCGATCGCCTGATATTTATGCGGGGGGTCGCATTTTTTCAAATACGCTGCACTTGCCGATTTCAGCAAGCAAAATATGCGGGGCTAGCATGATTTCATAATGCTTGTATTTTTCGTTGCAAAAAAGTCACATATATCTTAGCAGAGAGTTGAAAAATGTTGCTTTACTTCACACATTTTCCCCTATTGCCATGGGAACCTTATGACGTGACGTAATTACGCGACGTGAACATCAGCTGCAAACCCCGCGGTGAAACCAGGGTGAAGCACGCAAATCATTCTCATTTACCAACAAAAATATGTGCAAAAGAGCGCGCGAAGCAGTTTCCCGGTGTCACAATGCAGTGGGGGCAAATTATTTTGCACTCCGTGCAACTGCGTGTCGGACCACAGACGGAAGTTGACGCTGGAAAACCACTTTGCCACCGCCAAACATTTGAGGATGGTTAATCAATGTTTTGTAAGTTTGATTCATGTGTTAATTAAGGTCTGAAACAAAACAGAATGAGAACTTAAATACTCTGTGATTTGGTGTGCTTGCTTATCATAGGAAGTCATAATAAATGACTATAATTGTCATTTCAGTTACTGAGGCAGTGACTTTAAAAGCAAAAAGAAGAGTCATTCTAAGCTTTTTTGTGAAAAGTTTTTTATATTTCATTTAAAACAAAATTGTTTTTCAGTTATCACATCTGTTATAACACTGGTTATTCAATAAACACATTATTGTTACTAAACTCTACTCAAAAGAAATTTAAATTCCAAATTGAACCGTATCGTGATACGTATCGTATCGCGGGCTTAGTATCGTGATGCGTATCGTATCGTGACATTGTTGGCGATACACAGCCCTAGCGTGCACTAAACTTCCCATACAGAGCATGAGTAAAGAAATGAGCTCCCTTTTGCGTCTTCTTGCACATGAATTTTTCAATAGTCTTAAACTTAAGCTTTCCATGCAGAGCTGGCCTGTAAATTGTCCAGAGCGTGGTACTAATTTCACAAGTAAGGTGTATATTTTCAAAACTCTTGGTACAAAACTCCAAACTGATAACACTGCTAGTCATTTTTTCAAAACCTGATCACATGCTTTCATTCTAGTTTTGTACATTTTCATTCTACATAATAATTGTTTCAAAACACAAGATCATTGTGATATGTAATGAGAACATTTGGTTTAATCACCGAAACAAAGTATGTTCTTCTTTCAGTTTAGTACAACTATCAATTAATATAATAGCAAACGATGCAAGATACGTTTCCAATCCCCCTTGTTGCTGAAATTAGAAAAATACATTAGAAAATACACTTGCATGACCTAAATTACATAATTTACATAAAATCCAGGTTTATAGTATCTATTAAGTGCGCTATCAAAAGGTGTGAAGTATGACATAGTCATTCGGTAAATGTTCTAACTGTATCATATGACTGAATCTATACTGTAGTTGATCTTTACAGATGAAGGGTGAGTTACAGTAATGTGGCAGTCTCTACCATGGTAATCTGTTTACAGTGTCACATGGCATACTACAATGTAAATTGCAGTATTTGATGGCATCCGTCTCCCTTCTTCTGATAAATCTGCAGTTATTCAGTCAGTTTATTTTCCCTTGTACTCGATCCTGCTCTGTGTTCAAAAAGTTTTTAGTTGGAGTTTGAAGAGTCGTGGCTCATTTGAGCATTCCGTCAATGTAAGCTTATTAGGAAAACCTTAAGTTCGGACAATTAGAAAATTTACAGCACACTAAAAGTCAGAACAGTCCGATTGTCTGGCCCGAGTTTGGTGGTAATAGTTTGAAAGTTCTAGTCAGACATTTTTGTCTCCGAATATTATTATTATTATTAAGTTTAAATCAAAGAACGTGTTGGCTTTCTCACGGCGAAAACAACATAAGAATAATAATACATCTCTTATCTCAGCAGTACTAAGAAAATAATTTTAAGAGTGAAACCTACAATGTAAGACCGACTCTAAAAATAAATGAATAGCAATTACCTCTCAGACATGGGTCCCAGTGCAGATTACACAGAAAGCGGCAAAGTTAACTACTCATTGCTTCGTGACAAAATAAAGACGGGTTCCCTAGATGATGCATAAAACGTACTTGACAGAAGTTCGTTTCGTACTGTTTTCAGTGGAAGTTTCAGATATCCTACCCTTAAAATGCAGTGACTTCACGAGTATTGATTGAAGAGGTAGTAAGGGTGATTCTTCTTCTTTCAGTTCATCGCGGGTTGCGAAACAACTTCATATGTGCACACCGCCACCTACTGGGATTGTGAATTCAATATTCCTCAAGTAATCCCTATAAATTCTAATTTTGAATCCACTAATTCTAATAAATATCATGATTAGTTTTACCGCATTTTGACCACCATATATTACTTGTTGTGAATTGTTCTCATTCTAAAGACATGCTCCACTGTCTCCTCTATTAAACAAATAAAGTATATCACACGTGTATGTGTTATATTTCCCTATAAGGTGTAATATGTGGTTAAGATTTGAATTCCTGGTTCGTAGATTTGTGAACATGACTTGCTTCTTTCTAATTACGTTATAAATTATTTTACTTTTCTTTATGCTCCTTTGAAAGGTGTGATAATGCTGACCTATTTGACACGAGTCCCGATATGTCTGCCATTTCCTATTGCATGCTTCTTCTAATATCAAATATTTTCCTTCTGGTCTGCTGAGTGAAATATTTAAAATTGGTTCATTCATCTTTAATGAATCTTTGACCATTTCGTCTACGTCATTAGGCCTATCTGAACTCCCATATGTGCTGGTACCCACATAAAATAGTTATTATTCTGTTTTAAACTGTGTAATGTAATCATGATTTGTTAAAATGTCTCTTTATTTGTCTCCAATGATTGTAAACTCATAACCGCCACTGAGTCAGAACATATGTAGCTATACTACAGCAATGAACAACGACCAGGTTGGGAGAGAAAAACAACAGCAGTTAATGACAGACCAATCATAAAAGCTGTGAAAAACAACCCTAAAATAAGTTTCAGTAAAATCACCAACAACCTCCAGAAAGTTGGAGTGATGATCTCTCACAATCTATTGTTCACAGGAGAAAGTAAAATAACAGAGGCTACAATGCAAGATGCAAACCGCTGATCAGCCGACGGGAGGCGCCAGAGTCGTCAACGAGCAGGCTACGGGGCAAATTTCCTCCTCAAAAATGCAAGTAAATGGGGAGCTGCGGCTTTTCTTGGACAGAAAGTGCAATAAACTGATTTCACAGTTTGGTCTCGCTAGTTTGATCTTGAAAATTATTTATTGTCATGAGTAATTGTGAAAACCCATGCTTCTTAAGCATATTTGGTTTATTCTTCAAGGTTAAAAAATGTGGAGAACTCCCTAATGTAATATAATTTAATGTACATGAAATTTGCACATCGATTTTAATTGGAAATGTAATTTTCTAATTAAATTCAATTAAATTAATTTTAATTGTCTTCAACAACAGCATTTTAGCTTTTCCCCTCATGCCTTTAGCTTTTCCTCTTGAATCACATCACAGGATGTCACAGGAGAATTTCAAATGAATGTGAAGATAATTTGCATCTTTCAACCATATTAATCTAAAACATTTATATTAAGGCCCTTTTCATTTTTATGATTTATTTCTAAATGTGTTGCCGTAAACCCATGCTTTCAGTTTAACACACAAATGTTTGCTTTATTATTCATAACACAATACATGCTTTTACAGAAATTACTATATACTATAGAAATAGTAAAACAAAAACACAAATTTGTCTTTATTTTGAATGGACAGCATTATATTTACCTGTGTCTGGCAACTTTTTTGGGGTCAAAAGAAAGTTAAACATTTAATTTAGGCCAAAGCATTTCACAGATTTAATGTTAGGATTTAATGAGCCAGCAGCGTGTGAGCGGACAAATAGCATGCGCTCAGACAAACAGCGGTAGGCCTACGAACAAGACAGATCAAACCGCCGTCTTGACAGGACTCTGGGTTCTGGAGTCAAACTGGAGTTAGCATGAACGGAAGGTAAGGCAGCTGAAACCGCTCTGAAGGACTCCTGATCCATAATTCTCTAAGCTGTGCTGTGAGGTCTGCCATCAGGCTGACCATTACCTCTACATCACGGGTGGTAGCTGTAGTCTGTGAGGCATGTTGTCCTAGAAGAGCCCCCTGGCAGAAGACGGCATTCCGTACTGCATCTGACCCTGCTGAATCCATAGCTGGCCAGATCGTATTGTTAGGGTTCGAGAAGAAGAGTATTCAATTTGCAGGGTAACACAGTTTATTGATGAAGAGGAGATAAGAGGATTACAAATCGCAGCAAGGTTAGCGTAATAATGTCCATAGTCAGTAATGGCCTTCAGAAACAAGACAATGTCCCTGGGACAAAAGTGCCCAACCAAGAACAGTCTGCTGCTCAGGAAACCAAATGTTGAAGACAACTGAGACAGGAGAATCCACGGGCAGTAATGGCAGGTGAGGCAGCTAGGGAGAAGAGACAGGGAGATAGCAGCAGAGAAAGAGAGATGGCGGCAAAGAAGCTGGAGGTAGCAGAAAGATCCAGACCATCCAGCAGCCAGGGAAATAGGGAGACTTGGAAAAAATAAGATCAATAAAGAGTAACAAAAAGTACACTGATCAGAAGGCAAAATCTCAAAAGAAAAAATAAGAATTAAATCAAACTGGTAAAAACTAAAAAATCAAAACAAAACTGAGAACTCAGAGGGAACTCAAGTTGCAGCAAAAGAAAAAATCAACAGAAAGAACTGAAAATCAAACTGAAGAAAATAAAGCTTGACTAGAAACTGGGAACAGCACATAAACAAGATGTGACCAACAAAACACATGACACGATCTGGCACAGACCAAGAGGGGAATATAGTCAAGTCAAGTCATCTTTATTTATATAGCGCTTTTTACAATGCAAATTGTGGCAAAGCAGCTTTACATTAATAAGAAAATGGTGTCATTGTCCAGCTTATTCTATATATTATAGCTTCATTCCCTTGCAAATATCAGTAGTTATTAGTCTAGTTAATTTAGGTATAGCAGTACTGCAGAAAATAGTGACGTAATCGTCCGGCTCAGCTCAGTTCGCATACAACGGCGCCAATGCAGGCATATCAAAAACACTGCTGAATATCAAGCAAGTGTCCCCAACTTAAGCAAGCCAAAGGCAACAGCGGCAAGGAACCAAAACTACAACAAATGGAGAAAAAAACCTTGGGAGAAACCAGGCTTAGTCGGGGGGCCAGTTCTCCTCTGGCCAACAGTGAACACTTGTCCGATACTCAGGCAGAGTTACAGGTCATTAAACCGATTTGGAATCGCAACAGTCAAAATATTTAATCTAGTTCCATCTAGTTTAAGATCTTTTTGATCACGCCGGTATGGGACGGTTTGTTGGGATATGTGCCACTAGCTGATGAGTCGGTTAGTTCTTCACAAAGGATGAGCTAGTTCACACAGTCTCCGCTGACACCCCAGGGCCACATTGCTGCCGCACACAGTCACAGGTTCCCCGTCCGACCCGGACATGGCCCGAATCCAGCCAGTCACGTTAATTGGTAAACCTCGGGATAAGCAGAGAGACAAAAATTAGCGTGGAAGCCATTCTTTTTCAGATGTAACGAGTACATCTGGTGTTACCTGGTATTTAACCTGGCATACACATGACGTACTATAAACTTTTGTCTTCATATCCGTTAAAGGATTGTTAGGCTGCATAGATCAGGTCAGCCGGAACCGGGAACACTTCGTATAACACCAGATGTACTGTACACACATCAGAAGAATGGCGCGTCTACGCTAATTTTTTTTCTCTCTCTTTATCCCGAGGTACCAATTTAACGATTGGCTGCTGGATGGGGGCCGTCCGGGGGTCGTGCCTGTGTGCGCGGCAGCAATGGCCCCTGTGTGTGTCGGCGGAGACTGTGTTAACTAGTCATCCTTTGTTAAAGATCCTACTAACTAATCCAGAGTGGCATGGCACATATCCAAACAAACCGTCCAAACCGGTGTGATCATAAGATCTTAAAATAGAAAACTAGAGATATTTGATTTTTGAATGTTTGATTCTTTAAAAATTTGTTTTCTGAGACCTACTACTGAGTATCGGACATGACACTAAAATGGACAGGCCAGAGACTGGCCCCCCCCCCCCGCTTGCCCTTGGTTTCCAAGGTTTTTTTTTTTTTCTTTTTTGTTTTTTTTTTGTGTTTTGTGTTCCTGTCGCCTCTGGCTTGCTGGGGCTGGGGACACTTGCTTTGGGTTTGATAGTGTTTTTGATATGCCTGCATTGGTGTGTTGAATGTGAGTGTGCCTGCTGTTACTATGACTGTTTTTTGTGTTGTGTATGCTATATATAAATAAAATACTAATACTATTATTATTTGATAATTATGAAAATGAAAATATATATATAAATAATATATAGAATAAGCTTTTTTTTTCCTTTTAAATTTCTTATTAATCAAAACAATCTGCATTGTAAAAAAAAAAAAAAAAATAAAATAATAATTGACTTGAAGACTGACTTGAACTTGTTATGTTTTCGTTCTGTGTTCCCGGTACCCGGGCTGACCCTATCTATTGCCTCCTAATCATCCTTTAACGGATATGAAGTAGTGTGTTATGTGTCATGTGTGTTGTTTTTAAGTAGATTTTTATTTAGTTTTTTTAAGTCTGCTTCTGTGTGTGCTTGGTGATTGTCCAATGCGAAAGATGCTTGGAAAGAGTTTAGGTGCCAATAGGAAAAAAATAAGAAAATTCTAGTGAGTATGATTGATATTTTTGATATTATAGAACTTAACATGAAGATTCTGATTGAGATTAAAGGACTATAAGGACTAGACTGCATTAGAGCTCAAACAGGGGAAGGGGGGAGCTTGAGCTTTTTGTAATTTTAGCAAGATTATTAAATTTAATACGATGTTCTATACGATGTTTAATATTTTGATTTTACCGGTTTTTGACAGAACCGTTACTATATGTTCTACTTCCTGGTGCTAGCCTAGCTTTGTTTTAGCTTGCGTTTGGACCAGCTGTAAACGCAGTTTAGGGCAACGAGCAGGGCAAGTAGTAGGTAGTCATTAATCTCGCTAAAGTTCCGGTCATAAATATTATGGATTTGAGCATTATGTCCGCATTATGTATATATTTGATAGATTTTTAGATTAGATTTTTATTTTTGCAGATGCGGTTTAGAAAGAAATGAAATGTCAAATTCAAGATCAAGATCAAGGATTTTTTGGGTCGAGAGAGACGAAAACAGAGCACAGAGAGAGCAACAACAAGTGTTGGACAGTATGGACAGTAGTTTTGCTTTTAATTTCTTTTTTTTTGTGCTTTTTTTTTGGTTTTTTTCTTTTTTTTTTACTTATCATCTTTTTAGTTCATCCATTTTTTTAGTTTTTTTTTATTTTTGTAATTTTGGAAGGTTCTTTTAAGGTTTGAGAATTGCGCGAGGAAATATAGACTATAGTGTCAGAATTATCAAAGTATAAATTCTAATGAAGTGAAATTAATGAAATGACATCTCCCAAGAAAGCATGAGTGTAGAGCAAAAGTATGGTAGAAGAACTGGTTCTTGTGGTACTCCTTGTGGACTTAATCCGATCTCTTCTATTTGAACATCATCAATGCAATCAAATATTATTCTTCATAGCATTCCAAATTCTTTAATTCCAAAAGAATATGTTATTATTGTAAAAGCAGTGCAAAAATTATAGTAGATATACAAGCACTGTTAGTACAACTAACAATCAGATGTAATATAAATGATAACTATGTGTAAGTCTAAAATCATACTATGTCGTTGGTCTAAATCCTGACTGGAAATCCTCACAGATACCATTTCTTTCCAAGTAGGAACACAGTTGAGATGATACTGCCTTTTCTTGACAGAAAAGGTAGATTCGAAATCGGTCTGTAATTGACTAATTCTCCAGGATCAAGTTGTGGTTTTTTAATATGAGGTTTGATAATAGCCTGCTTAAAATTTTTCGGTACGTAACCTAGTGATAAAGATGAATTAATGATCTTAAGAAGAGGATCGATGACCTCTGGAAGCATCTCTTTCAATAGCTTAGTCGGTATAGGGTCTAACATACATGTTGTTGATTTTGATGATTTAACAAGTTTAGAAAATTCTTCCTTTCCTATAGCAGCGAATGAATGGAATTTTTTCTCAGGGATACTACAATCCACTGTCTGATGTGATACTGTAGCAAATTCTTTGATAAAATCTGTATGGTGCCCTGTATACAGTAGCCAACACAAATTTCAAATGAGATTTGTCACTTACATTATATAACGTTACATAGAGCACCATCACTTCAAAAGAGATATATTTGAAAGACTTTTGAGTAATACTGAAGATATTACTATAGATTACAGCAACACCTCCCCCTTTACCTTTCTGACGAGGTTCGTGTCGATAATAGTAACCGTGTGGGCTAGACTCATTTAAAGTAATGTAATCGTCTGGCTTTAGCCAGGTTTCTGTCAAACACAGTACATCTAGATTATTTTCTGTGATAATATCATTTACAATAAGTGCTTTTGAAGAAAGGGATTGAATATTCAGCAACCCAAGCTTTATCATTTGTTTATCTTTATAATCTCTGTTTACTACTTGTTGAACATCAATTAAATTATCACCCATAAATGGGTTTGGAGGTGTTCTGTATTTATTAGTTCGGGGTACAGACACAGTCTCTATCTGATGATATCTAGGTGAAAGAGTCTCTATGTGTTGGGATTTATCTGAAGTCTGTGACGTGAGACAGCTAGCAGACGGTCGGTTTTGCCAGTCTGTCTGCTTCCTGACCTGGGCCCCAGTTAGTCAAGGTTGAGCTCTAAGACTATGTGCCACATTACTAGAGAGAAGAGCAGCACCACCCCAGGAGGTCAGGTCTACCCCAAAAACTTTTCCAATTGTCTATGAAACCTATATTATTCTGTGGACTCCACTTAGACAGCCAGCCATTGAGTGATGATAATCTGCTAATTATCTCATCACTGCTACGAGCAGGAAGGGGTCCAGAAAAAATGACAGTGTCTGATATCATACGTGCGAGTTCACACACCTCTTTAATGTTAATTTTGGTGATCTCCGACTGGCGAAGTCAAACATCATTAGCGCCGACGTGAATAACAGTCTTAGAGTATTTATTATTAGCATTAGCCAGCACTTTTAAATTTGCTTTGATGTCAGGCGCTCTGGCTCCCGGCAAACATGTGACTATGGTGGCTGGTGTCTCTATTTTCATGTTCCGTGTAATAGAATCGCCAATAACTTTCAACAGGATTCTCAGTTGGTGCGTCACTGAGTGGGGAGAACCTGTTTGATGTTCTAATCGGAACGGAAGAGTGGTGTTTTTTCCCACGACTAGGCCGCCTCACGGTCACAAGCCGGAACCGAACAATGTACGGAGTTCACTAAGCTAGTTGCATCCAAAACAGTATCTGAAGCCCCTGCATTCTTACTATCCTCAATTAAAGTTTAGATGTGTGTCTCTAATTCTAAGATTTTCTCTGTCAGCCTGACTATTTCCCTACATTTATGACATGTGAATCCCTCATCGCTGACAGAGAAAGCTATACTATGCATGTGACAGGCAGTGCAAGTAACAATGAAAGGAGAAGATGACATAGCTTACCGTGTTCGTAGACTGATCCGACTTACCAGTTGTTTGATGAACTTGTAGAAAAGGAGAGCGCGACAGAAATGACGGTGGGCATGGATAACACAAACTAGTGTATTGCTAGCGCGTTGTGATGGTGATTTAGATTAAAAACTAGCGATGTCAGATTAATGTGATTGGCAATATAAGACAATATCAGATATATAGTGAAGATAAAATAGACAGCAAACAATGACAATAAATAGATTCAAAACAAAGCTATACGGAGCAACAGACTCAAACAATTCAGCAGCGAGGCAGACAGGAGCAGACACTTCTACCATGAGGACAGCAGTCTTCTAAGAAGATCAATAGAAGATTTGTTGTAAAAATATAATTTAAACAAAAATTTAAAGATTCAATTTTTCATTTTAAAAGATGTCATTTAAAAACTTTTACATTTATGCTTTGAAATAAAGTTAGGATGAACAAAACAAATGTGTCATCCACCCACCACTCTCCCCCTCTGTCCTGCATTTCACAGCGTGGTTGTAAGGAGCTCTTTGGAGAGTCAGTAAGAGAGATTTTAGATTTCAGCATAAACTAATAGCGCTTGCAAACCATTTCAGGACATCAACAAGTAAGGAGCTCTTTCAAAAGTGTGAGCTATTTAACTAAAACGGTGGTAAATGTTTTATTTATTCATGTTTGTTATTGTATTGATCCTTACATTCGGTTATATATTTTTATTTATCATCTTTTGAAGAAGGCAATGTTTTCATTCAACTTTTTGAAAGGATTAGAAACTTATTTTTGTCACTTGCACAGAGAAGGATGAGATGAGAGACCCGTGAGCCAGAATGCGGATGCCGTCGTCCATGTGACCCGGACATGTGATCCGGACATGTGATCCCGACCCGTGTGACCCACTCCTGTGACCCGAGCGTGTGACCCATCCCTGTGACCCGGAATTTACCCTCAATTATGACGGTCAAAGTCATAAAAAGATTATCCCTCATCTAATTATCAATGATCAATTATCCCTAATTCAATTATCAATTATCCATAACCCACAGGTCATGGGGTGAAACAACGGTCAAACCCCGGAGGGGAGGGGACAATGAGGTCAAAGTCATTAATTATTTGACAGGGGTCAAAGGTCAAAGCCATTAATCATTTTTTGACAGTTCATGTAGCATATTCATTACTCAGATCCTCTTGTGTCATATATTGTTGAAATGTTCTCAACAAGCAAAATATATCAGTAAATATTGGAATTGTGTGACTTTTGACCCTACTGTACACATAAACTGATCAATATCTGATCAATATGCTTAATAAAACAGAAAGGGGAGGTGGTCACACATCAAATGAGTCACTTTATAGAACATTAGTCAGTAATGATGAAAAAAGAGCAGTCACATTTCGGTAGGTATATGAAAAAATACAATAGTAACTTATAGTAAATATTATAGTCTTTTTAAACTATACTGTAGTAAATGTATACTGTATATGGGGTAGTCGTGGCCTAGTGGTGAGGGAGTCGGGCTTGTAATCTGAAGGTTACCGGTTTGATTCCCATGGCAGCAGGAATTGAAGGTGGGGATTGTGAATAAACAGCACTCTCTCCACCTTCGATACCGTGACTAAAGTGCCCTTGAGCAAGACCCCTAATTGCTCCCCTTGTAAGTCGCTTTGGATAAAAGCGTCTGCTAAATGATGAAAAATGAAAATGAAATATAATTTGTTGTAGTATAATATACCTTATAATAGTAGAAAACTTAGTACAGTATTGGCTCTAGTAATTAGTTCATATTACTATAGTTGTTAAATTACCACAGCAATATTCAATTAACACAAATTAATTCAAGCACTTTACTAAATTACTATATTATTACATATTATACATTTCAATATCAAACTATAAAAAATATCTATATACATAGATATTTTTCATAGTTTGACATTAATCAATCTATAGGGTCACAGAATCTGACGGGTCAAACATGAAATATAATATAGTAATTTAAAATAAATACTATAACTATATATAAATATCAAACTAACTAATCTTAGTAATAAGAATAAAACAAATCTACTCTTTGTATAACGTCCAGCATCAGTCAATAACAGCGCAGCATTAATGTTTAATTTCTTCTGTATGCAAGCATTTCTATGCCTGCCAAAATATATAGCTTGGTCTTTTTTTTAAAACATAAAACATCTTTTGCAATATCATTCTGTTTCAGTGTCTGCTCTCTGCACGCTCTCAAGAGAACATTTGCACTTGTGTAAACGGGGCCTGAGGCAGTGGATGAGCTCAGACTGGAATGGTCCTCTCCCACTGAGCCCACCAGCAGCTGGCTAGATGAATGGTTCCTTCAGTTACCTTCAGAAACCAGCTTCATTCTTCTGTGAGGTGCATGTTTCTAACATGTGGCACACCCTGTACTTGGCTTGGGACCATAGCCTATATCTGGCTCACCTCATGAAAATGCATGGATGAGATTGGCCCTGACCTAGGACCGTTCAAAGATCTCCACAGTACCATGGAACTGACTCTGCGGGCCACAAAGATGATGGCCCAGTCTGTACGACAGGGAGTCTTGATGTGGTGGACAAACATTTGTAGCTCACCCTGAATGACATGAAGAACTCCCTTGAAATCCAAGGCCACAATTTATCGGAGTACTCGCAGTGAATGGTGAACTTGCTCCTGATGTTCATTCAAGCTCAAGAAAATCCTCCCTTAGAAGTGCTTTTAAAGATGCTCAAGCTGATAGCTGCAGTCCTAACAGTATGTCAGCTGGACCTGCTTCAACTCTGGCTGAAAGCCCACTTCCCATTTCACGCTTGGCACATGAGTCTATTGTGCATGTCTATTGGCGACATGTGAATGCTTGGATGCTATGGCTACCTGGAGAAGCACGGCACTGTGATGAGATGCAAGGGCAGATCGTCTTTTAGAGTTTAGATGGACATGTACTGTCTGATCGATTGCTCCTGTCTGCCTCGCTGCTGAATTGTTTGAGTTCGTTGCTCCGTATAGCTTTGTTTTGAATCTATTTATTGTCATTGTTTGTTGTCTACTTTATCATCACTATATATCTGATATTGTCTAATATTGCCTATAACATTTATCCGACATCACTAGTTTTTAATCTTTTAATCTAAATCACCATCACAACGCGTTAGCATTACACTACAGGGAGTGCAGAATTATTAGGCAAGTTGTATTTTTGAAGATTAATTTTATTATTGAACAACAACCATGTTCTCAATGAACACAAAAAACTCATTAATATCAAAGCTGATTATTTTTGGAAGTTTTAGTTTTTAGTTTTAGCTATTTTAGGGGGATATCTGTGTGTGCAGGTGACTATTACTGTGCATAATTATTAGGCACCTTAACAAAAAACAAATTTATACCCATTTCAATTATTTATTTTTACCAGTGAAACCAATATAACATCTCAACATTCACAAATATACATTTCTGACATTCAAAAACCAAACAAAAACAAATCAGTGACCAATATAGCCACCTTTCTTTGCAAGGACACTCAAAAGCCTGCCGTCCATGGATTTTGTCAGTGTTTTGATCTGTTCTCCATCAACATTGCGTGCAGCAGCAACCACAGCCTCCCAGACACTGTTCAGAGAGGTGTACTGTTTTCCCTCCTTGTAAATCGCACATTTGATGATGGACCACAGGTTCTCAATGGGGTTCAGATCAGGTGAACAAGGAGGCCATATCATTAGATTTTCTTCTTTTATACCCTTTCTTGCCAGCCACGCTGTGGAGTACTTGGACGCGTGTGATGGAGCATTGTCCTGCATGAAAATCATGTTTTTCTTGAAGGATGTAGACTTCTTCCTGTACCACTGCTTGAAGAAGGTGTCTTCCAGAAACTGGCAGTAGGACTGGGAGTTGAGCTTGACTCCATCCTCAACCCGAAAAGGCCCCACAAGCTCATCTTTGATGATACCAGCCCAAACCAGTACTTCACCTTCACCTTGCTGGCGTCTGAGTCAGACTGCAGCTCTCTGCCCTTTACCAATCCAGCCACTGGCCCATCCATCTGGCCCATCAAGACTCACTTTTGACTTTTCTGAGCCTGTCAAGTCCTTCTTTTGACCCATTTTGCCAAAGGAAAGGAAGTTGCCTAATAATTATGCACACCTGATATAGGGTGTTGATGTCATTAGACCACACCCCTTCTCATTACAGAGATGCACATCACCTAATATGCTTAATTGGTAGTAGGCTTTCCAGCCTATACAGCTTGGAGTAAGACAACATGCATAACGAGGATGATGTGGTCAAAATACTCATTTGCCTAATAATTCTGCACTCCCTGTAAACTTGTAAACTTGTCATCCAACATCATTTCTGTTGCGCTCTCCTTTTTCTACGAGTTAATCAAAAAACTGGTAAGTCGGATCAGTCTACGAACACGGTAAGCTATGTCATCTTCTCCTTTCATTGTTACTTGCACTGCCTGTCACATGCATAGTATAGCTTTCACTGTCAGCGATGAGGGATTCACATGTCATAAATGTAGGGAAATAGTCAGGCTCACAGAGAAAATCTCAGAATTAGAGACACGCATCCAAACTTTAATTAAGGATAGTAAGAATGCAAGGGCTACCGATACTGTTTTGGATGCGACAAGCTTAGTGAACTCTGTACATTGTTCGGTTCCGGCTGTAGAGCCCATGCAGCAGAGCAAGTTTGTGACCGTGAGGTGGCCTAGTCGTGGAAAAAAAACACCGCTCTTCCGTTCCAATTAGAACATCAAACAGGTTCTCCCCACTCAGTGACACACCCACTGAGAATCCTGTTGAAAGTGCCGTAGTTATTGGCGATTCTATTACACGGAACGTGAAAATAGAGACACCAGCCACCATAGTCACATGTTTGCCGGGAGCCAGAGCGCCTGACATCAAAGCAAATTTAAAAGTGCTGGCTAATGCTAATCATAAATACTAAGATTATTATTCACGTCGGCACTAATGATGTTCGACTTCGCCAGTCAGAGATCACCAAAACTAAAATTAAAGAGGTGTGCGAACTCACACGTATGTGTAACAGAACACAACTCACAGAGGATCAGATTAGTAAGTTCTTTATTTTGGGCACAACGGATGATGAGATAAATGGTAATACAGAAGAGAAATAGATGAACAGAAGATGATAACAATGGATACTGACAGTTCATATGTGGGTTGCAGATGTAGACACAGACAGACGATAAACCACAGGAGGAACAGGGAAACAGAGAAAACTAGAGTCCAGAACATCCATGAGGATCAGCGAGGGTAAGTGAGTCCGTATTCCAGAGTTGAGACCGGACGAGGTGTTGAGGTAAAGTGAATGCTTATGAAGGGAAATGCTAATGAGGTAAATGCAAACAGGTGGAGGTGATCAGTACTCTGGTGAAGGGGTGTAACGTGATAGGTTGGTGAGTGAGCCTGACCGATCTCTAACAGTATGTCAGACACAGTAATTTGTTCTGGACCTCTTCTTGCTCGTATGAGTGAATTAGCAGACTATCAACACTCAATGGCTGGCTGTCTAAGTGGAGTCCACAGAATAATATAGGTTTCATAGACAATTGGAAAAGTTTTTGGGGCAGACCTGACCTGTTGAAAAGCAATGGTATTCATCCCTCCTGGGGTGGTGCCGCTCTTCTCCGTAGTAATATGGCACATAGTCTCAGAGCTCAACCTTGACTAACTGGGGCCCAGGTCAGGAAGCAGACAAACTGGCTAAACCGACCGTCTGCTAGCTGTCTCATGTCACAGAAGTCAGATAAATCCCAACACATAGAGACTTATTCACCTAGATACATCACATAGAGACTGTGTCTGTACCAGAATTAATATATACAAAAAATGTCCAAACCCATTTAAGGGTAAAAATTTAATTGATGTTCAACAAGTAAAAAACAGAGATAATAAAGATAAACAAATGACAAAGCTTGGGTTGCTGAATATTCGATCCCTTTCTTCAAAAGCACTTATTGTAAATTATATTATCACAGAAAATAATCTAGATGTGGTGTGTTTGACAGAAACCTGGCTACAACCAGAAGATTATATTACTTTAAATGAGTCCAGGCCTCAAGGTTACAATTGTTGACATGAACCTCATCGGAAAGGAAAAGGGGGAGGTCTTGCTGTAATCTATAGTAATATCTTCAGTTTTACTCAAAAGTCTTTCAAATATAATTCTTTCGAAGTGATGGTGCTTGATGTAACGTTATATATTGTAAGTGACATCCCATTTGACGTTTGTGCTGGCTACTGTATACAGGCCACCACACAGACTTTATCAAAGAATTTGCTGATTTTATATCGGAGTTAGTACTGGCTGTGGATAAAGTCCTTATTGTTGGTGATTTTAATATCCATGTAGATAATGAAAAAGACGCATTGGGATTGGTATTAACAGATATTCTAAACTCTATTGACGTTAGACAACACGTGTAAGGACCCACTCATTGTCGTAATCATACTCTAGATCTAAAATTGTCACATGGAATCGATATTGATGTAGTTGAAATTCTGCAGCAAAGCGATGATGTCTCAGATCATTATCTAGTCTCATGCGTGCTACATTTAACCAAGGCTGCAAAACAGTCTTTCTGCCACAAATATGGTAGAACCATCACTTCTACCACTAAAGATTGCTTTATAAATAATCTTTCAGATCAGTTTCATCATCTTAGCAAACCAGACAACTTAGAAGAACTCAATGTGGCAACAGAAACTAAAGACGCTCTCTTTTCCAGCACTCTAGACTCCATCGCTCCTTTGCACTTAAAAAAGATTAAGGATATTAGTTCAATACCATGGTATAACAAGCACACTCGGGCCCTTAAGAAAGCAGCAAGAAAAATGGAGCGCAGCTGGAAGAAATCAAAACTAGAAGTTTTTCGTGTTTCATGGAGAGAGAGAGAATGACTGAGTACAGAAAGGCTGTTAGATCTGCTTATTTTTCAAATCTTTTAGAAGAAAATAAACACAAGCTCTTTGATACCAATCTTTCATTTGAAAGCCACATTTCTAGCATATGTAAAACTGCATTCTTCCATCTTAAAAATATATCTAAACTACGACATATACTCTCAATGACAAATGCGGAACAACTAGTTCATGTGTTCATGACCTCGAGACTAGATTACTGTAATGCTCTACTGGGTGGTTGCCCTGCTCGCTTGATAAACAAACTACAGCTGGTCCAAAACGCAGCGGCTAGAGTTCTTACTAGAACCAGGAAATATGCCCATATTATCCCGGTTCTGTCAAAACTGCACTGGCTTGTTATTAAACATTGTATAGATTTTTAAATCTTGCTAATTACTTACAAAGCACTAAATTGCTTAGCTCCCCAGTATCTGAGTGAGCTTTTAATGCATTATAGTCCTTTGTGTCTATTACGATTTCAGATTTCTGGCCAGTTGTTAATACCTAGAATATCAAAATTGACCGCTGGTTGTAGATCCTTTTCCTATTTGGTACCTAAACTCTGGAACGATCTTCCTAGCATTGCTCGGAAAGCAGAGACACTCTGCCAGTTTAAATCTAGACTAAAAACGCATCTATTTAACCTGGCATACACATGACACATTGGCAAGTTTTGTCTTCATATGCATGAAAGTATTGTTAGGCTGCATAGATCAGGTCAGCCGGAACTGGGAACACTTCCTATAACACCGGATGTACTCGTTACATCAGAAGAAGACTCTCTGCTTATACCAAGGTTTACCAATTAACGGGATTGTCTGGATCCGGGCCGTGTCCTGGTCAGATGGGGAACCTGCGCCTGTGCGCGGAGCAGCGTGGCCCTGGGGTGTCGGCGGAGACTGTGTGAACTAGCTCATCCCTTGTGAGGGGCTTACCGATTCATCAGCCAGTGGCACATATCCCCCAAAAAAACGTCCCATACTGGCGTGATTAAAAAGATCTTAAACTAGATGGAACTGGACTAAATATTTTGACTGTTGCGACTCCAATCGGACTTATGACCTGTAACTCTGCCTGAGTATCGGGCAAGTGTTCTTTGTTGGCCAGAGGAGAACTGGCCTCCAGACTAAGCTTGGTTTCCCCCAAGGTTTTTTTCTCCATTTTGTTGGGAGTTTTGGTTCCTTGCCGCTGTTGCCTTTGGCTTGCTTAAGTTAGGGAAACTTGCTTGATATTCAGCAGTGTTTTTGATATGCCTGCATTGGCGCCATTGTATGCAAACTGAGCCGAGCTGGACGATTACGTCATTGTTTTCTCCAGTGCTGATATACCTAAATTAACTAGACTAATAATTACTGATCTTTGCAACGGAATAAGCTGGACAGTGACACCATTTTCTTTGGGAGCTGCTGTGCTGCCAAAAATGATTTGCCAATTATTAATGTAAAGCTGCTTTGCCACAATTTGCATTCTAAAAAGCGCTATATAAGTAAAGGTTACTTGACTTGACTGACATGTAGAAAACACAGCACATAAACCGTCTCAAGCTGAAGGCAGTTCTTCACTCTCGAATGTTTATATTCAGAGGTTCATCACCACCATGTTCTCATGGTGGTGGTATTTACAAGAGTGGTGTCAATTCACGTCACTTTGCTGAAGCTTGTGAAGGGCCATCAGCTGTGAAACAAGATATCCTATCAATTCAAGCTGTCCATATCCCCTGACCAATTCAACTGCAAAGAGTGAAGATTGCAGTCACTGGATCTCTTTGCATTAGTGGATATGATTTGATGTCAAAAACAATAACAAATAATCTTTCATTTGTTAGATGAATAATGAGGTTTTCCACATTACTTTCAGAAAAAAAAAGTTATTCTTTCCACAGGATAACACTACTCTGCCATAGCAACACTCATCTTCATCACTTGAATCTTATGCACTTTATTCCTTTATCATTCATTTATTTCATTTTGGCAGTCATGTTGTTTACTGTAGTTTATCTTTTTGTTAATAAAATACTATACTTCTGACTTTTTTGTATTGAAAACCGTCATAAGCTTATCCAATACCTGACAAATCCTTTAGACTGGACTGCTGACAAACTCCCAGTTTACATATTTTGTATTTATTCAACAATCCTCCTTGATTGCACTTTACTGTTAAGGTGAAACTCCTTAGCTGGAACCCCATAATTAAAGAAGGAAGGAGTCTTTGGTGATGTGTGGCCAAAACCCAAAACATATATACACCCAAATTCACATTTTACAATAATCACAACAGTACAATACTTACTTTTGTCAGTGTGATTTCATCTTTCAGAAAATACTACACATGTATGGGTGGTGTCAATGTTGCAATGAGAACAATATTATTTTTGTGAATATCTGAACTTGGATGGAATGCTACAATAGTATATAAGATAATGAAACTTTTAAAGTTGTGATAAAAAGTAGCAACAGATCTTCTGCATATTGTGTAATGGTGTAATGGACTATCAAAAATGAAAAAAGCAGGCTGCTGACTTGGTTCTATGCATCAGTTGTTGATTGATTTTGAGATTTGGGTGTTGAACTCAAAAGTAGAGAGAAAGTGAGCTTGCAGGAAGGGGTTTAAGCAGACTAAATGATTGGAGATTTTTTTTTTAATTGATCATATGCATGGATTAATAAGTATTCAGAAAATAGAATTAATTTTTATTTCATGTCCACTCTAAAGCTCATCATAGTCTGTCAAACACAATGTTGTTTAATTTGGGATTTTCCTGTAGGCCAAATCAAGGCCATGGTTGCATCCAAAAACCTTGGCAGCTGACTTGTTTCCTCGCTGCCCTGTCAGGGAATGACTTAGCAGGCAGCATTTGCACACAAAGGTACCTCACGAAACTGATTTCAGACAGGCTTCTGAGGCAGTGTAAAGATTTAATGATAGATAAAACCGATTGCGCTTTGGTGACAACAAATGAACTATTTAATTACTACAATAATAACTTCTCATAAGAAATACCATTAAAAGTGGTGGAAGTTGGTCAAAATGTACACTTTACACACAAACTGACCACCAGTCTCAGATTTCAGATGCCATCTTTATTTTTTAGTTTAACAGTCAGGGAATTGATTACGTAGGATTGTGGGATATCAAAGGCACCGAAGGATACATCTATGTTGTCTTCAAAAATCAATCAAATGAAGACATCTCAGGAGAAAGAATGCGTCTACAGGATGCATAATTGGATTTGGATGTGCCTTGTTACCTTCCTACCTTCTTATCTAGCCTGCTGAGTCAGCATTTTTCAGTTTTCGGACACATCCCATGTGTTAGTTTGTACATAACACAAGACTTAATACAGAACGAGACTGCTTTTTATGGGTGAGACTTTAGCTGAACAGACTAAATGAAATGATACAGTTACAGGTGATTATAATTCTCAACAGTTTTGTGGATCAGAGTTTTTTCCTATTTTATGTGGTCATGCGATGCAAGCATAGATACATGACTAATGATGAGATACCCCTGCACGATATATCTGCCTAGTAAAAACAATAACTTATGTTATCATGATAGGCCAAACTTTCTCATCTCACACCAAAAAAACTGATTTTATATACATTTATATATATATTATTGATTTGTATGCTCTGTTGTTCTATGGGTTTTGTAATTTGGGAAAACAGTCATGAAGCCAAAAGGTCTCCTGTTATGAACTACATACAATAACAATAATACATACAATAACCTTGATCATAAGACAATAGTAATTCAACATACTCCGTTTGCACCTGGCTTGTTCCACAAACAAAGGGACAATGTTTCATTTACACTGGTTATCAAAAAATACATACAGTATATTCAATGAAAGAAAACAGTAAGGTTATAAATTGATAAAGGCAGACCAATTGCTCATGTTAATTTATTAGTAGTAAATTAATCTTAATTTTTTTCCAAATCCACAAGTCATACCTTGACTTGATAACAAGGCACAAGAATTCTTTCGATTTCACTGATTCGTTCGCTAGTGGCAGTAACTTGAAGATTTTTACTTCACTTATACAATGGGATCATAAAAAAAGATTTCAATAAAATTAATGCACACTAATTTGCCATAACTAAAGTCATCTAGCAGATTAAAAAGCAAGTTTAAAAAATGTTTTGAGATATATTCTTGTTTGAGGTTCTATGGACATTTTCTTTTCTGTGTTAAAGAGTCATTTCTTAATGACTCTTTAACAGATTATCATCTTTTATGTCTTTTAATCAAAGCATGTGTTTAAAAAAAAATGCCTGTATGTTTTGTGTGTGTGTGAAAACATTAATAAAGAGTTACTTCATAAATCGTCTCCTCCATTCCAGATACATTAGGTTATTTTCCTACTGTGGCCGAGAGAGCTCAACGCGCTGCAAATAAGAAAACACATGCAAAAAAACCCCCCAAAAAAACATGCAAATAAAAAAACCATGCAAACACAAAACCGCGCAGCATTTACAAAAACACGCTGCAAATAGCGCACTTTTTGGGGTCCCCCTTGAAACATTTCCATTGTGGTTTGTGCTATTTGCAGCGCTTTTTGTATATGCAGCACGTTTTTGTATTTGCAGCGCAAATTTTTGTGTTTGCATGTGTTGTGAGGATTTGCAGAACATGTGTTGTCAAATTGATGATCACGTTTTTTTATTTGCATGTGTTTTTTTATTTTATTTGCATGTGCTTTTTTTATTTGCACGCGTTTTCTTATTTGAGCTCTCTTGGCCACCGTATTTTCCACTATACATTATCCTACATTTAGGTCTAAGGTATGTATTTTTAAACCAAATCTTCAGTTTATCACAACAGTTTATAACATCATTCATATTGATTCTAGCTTCTGTTTAAGACACTTTCTGGAATGTTCTGGAATTCATCTGATTGTCCTCTCTCACATTATATCACTTTAAAGTGTGGTCTATCTAATGTACATGCACATACACTCTCACACACACACACAAACCTCTCACGTTGACACTAAAAGCCCACATTAACTTTGAAGGGCTACGTGTTTAAGACCCCACAGATATCTAGTCAAAGATCCCTCACTTAGAGAAAGGCAACAGAGTTCAAATATCCCAATATAGAAAAATATATATATAAAAACACATGGCGAAAATGGAGAACGATAAAAGAACCATTTCTGAAAGTGCACATCAAATAAGAGCATCATCACTAACACCTCTCCAAAATGCTCTCTCCATTTCCACAGAATCCTTCCACAGGTCGTCTGAAGAGAGAAGCTACAGTGAAAAATGGTGTAGAGAGACATCTTACAGTGAGAAGATTTCAGTCTTTCATTTACGTCCACTGCAGTTTGAAAAGTGCTCACACAGAAGTGGCAGTGTTCAACATCTGAAGACCGACAGTAAAATGCAGTGTCAACCTGCTATATGGCTGGCGCCATGACAATCTCAGGAATTTCAGAGCAAAGAAGCCAATTTGTTTTTATTCTGGTAGATGATTAAAAAAAGTACCATTTCAGATGATGGTGCAAATGAAAGAAATTACTGTACAATCCTGTCCCTGACTTTTGTAGGTATTTTACAGTTTCTGTGAGTCAGAGGAGCAGATCAGACGAACGGGGCTCCAAAGCACTTGACACACCACTGTACACTGTTGCTAGGTGGTCTGTCAATGGGGGATAGGACTTTAAGCTGTTCTGCGCTGAGCTCATTGTATGCAAGACGGTATTCACGATTAAATGCTTCTGTGAGGGGAAAAAGAAAGTTAAAAAAGATAGTCAAGAAGTGAATCTCACAAAGATATGAATCCAGGATAGGAGTTCAATAGGAAATTATATTTTCCAGAAGATTTGAAAAACACTTCGATTTTAAATTTGAAATGTTGCTCATACTCACGCACATTTTCTCAAAGTTCTCAATCTAATCCGTTTTTTTTTTTTTGATGTTGTTGTTTTTTTATTAAAATTTGCACAAATTAAAATTAGTCCAACTAATAGCATACAATACATTAATGAATATGAGATTTATTTACAATGTGTTAAAAACAAATTCCGTTTCAATTCAGAAACTGCAACTCAATGGATCTTAATGGTCCTAAAAATATGCTTCATGTTCTCTATGCAAATACAACTTTTAACTTTTTTTTTTTTTTTTTTTTTTTTTACATGTTCTTGGCAGGTTTTGTGAGATTCACCCTATAAGCACTTATTAAATTAAAATGTAATGACTGAAGTGAAATCACTTTCATGTGAAACTGAAGAACAGCATTCGCTTACCTATATCAATGTTCTCCCTTCCTAAGGCAACAAGTGACAGAAACAAAATTTCCCTGTAGATACTCCTGGACATGAAGAGAAGAACACAAGAGCATTAGAGCACAGGATACTCATACACTCATATATAACAAAATGAGTGCAAATGAGTTAGACCTTTTTGATCACAAACAACAGGACTCTAATAAGCTGCATTTTAACCTTCATAAGTTCAGTCATTAAAACTCTTGGAATAGTTTTAGTACGTTATTGGTTATGACAATGTTAATGTATTAGATCTTTGTGTAGAGGGCTGCATTGGGTTTGGGGTGGATTGGGCAGTCAGAAAATTTAGCGGTAGACCCAAGGGCAACGGTGGGATTTGGCGTGTTGTGGAAATGGAGTCAACACAAGAAGTTGAGAAGAAAATGAAAGCGGCTGTTTACTTGACAAAAGCAAAACAAGGCAAGTCAGACATATGGAATCAATTCTCAATTGACCCTTCGCAAACAGTTTGATTGACAGGCGATCTAACCAATAACAACGCCGAATCCGCCATCTTCTCATCTTATCTGACAAAGCAGTCAAGGAGTAGCCTATGGTAGATTAACGTTGGTTAACTTGAAATATTGTGTGTACTCACGTCTTTCCGTAGTTGAAACAACTTCCTTCTGATGTCTATTCATGTTTATTTAGTGTATTGTATTCAGTGTTTAAACTGCTTTAAAAATTACAATATTTTATATATAGAAACTGTTTCATACGTTGTCAGTGTCCTCTTTGCTCCGCAATGTATTTTTCACTGCGGGAGAACATGATGCGTTAGAGAGCATGAGCTGTCGGGCATTGCAACATAGGGCGGGTTTTGCGAAGGGTCAATGTTTTACAACCCTAATAAAAAAGATAAGCCTATCCAATATGTTTGTAACATCCCCAATGCTATTGCCCTGTCCAACTTATCACTGAGAGGTTGCTTAAATGCTTTGGAAAGTAGAAGTTGTTTCCTAACCGGCTCTCTCCTGTTTGTGCTTATCGACACATTGCCATGATGTCTTCTCAAATGAAGTGTCATATTAGAAGTGTTTCCATTAGTATATTGAATGCGTTTTGCACAAAGCTTGCACACAGTCGCAGTTCTATTCACCGTTTTATTTCCATTGTCATCATAAGTAACATGAAATCCAAAATGTTCCCACACACCGAATTTGAACGACACGGGCGCATCTGCCAACTCCGGGCAGCCTTCATTATGGGCCGTTCGCGCCTAAAAATCGTGGAAAGCGCGTTGTGTTGCTTCCATTTTGAGCGCGCACCTACATAGAAAATAATGAATATGTGCGCGCAAAAGATGCGATATGTGAACGGCCCTTTTACTCCACTTTTACTGCCAATATGTATGTTTGGGTGAAACTGACCGAACACGGGGTTAACATTGCGCATGCGTCAAACCGTAGATAGATAGATAGATGTGGTGAAATGATAGATAGATAGATAGATAGATAGATAGATGGATAGATGGATAGATAGATAGTTGTGGTCAAATGATAGATAGAGAGACAGATAGATTAAATGAGTTCATGAGTTTGATTATAGCAGTTTTTATTGCAGTTTAATTGAGTCTAATGGGATTCCATAGTCTTGGCTCAAATGAACAGTCCTTCAATGAAAGTCTACGGGTATTTTATGATCAGCTAGAAAAGATATAGCAACTAACTTCAGAATAGTCTGAAGGTCTGAGTTAAGTTTGTAGAGTTAAAGCTCTAGGACGAGTTACAGTCAACGTTTTACGGTCAGAAGAAGAAGAATAACTAGAAGCTAAAGTTTGTAGAACAAACTTTGATGTTGGCTTGGGAAAGCCTTGAAGTGCAACCTGCGGGAAAGTGCATACACACTCATTGTGCATTCAGAATATTAAAGCATCTAAATTATTGCCGCTTTGGCATTGCTCTTTTAATTGAGAGCTTCGGGCTCGTGAACTGTCTGAATGTGTGTGCGTGCAATGTATGTGGAGAGCACGAATGTAATATAAATGATAATGACCGAAATAGAGACCCAAAATTTTATATATTAGTTTTATTTTTTTAAATCCCTGCATGTATAAAGATGTATTTGTATAACGGGGCGCGATCATTATTAGGAGACGCTGCACCTCTCTTTGTGTGACAGAAAATCTTCCAAACTGTAAAAGAAGCTTTTTTATTTGTTCTTGTGATCGAATCTTGTCTAATCGCTTGAATGTTTTAAAGAATAAGGTTTAAAAACACTTAACATCGAGGGGCTTTCCCGCGGTCATGATCACTCACTCGCTTTCAGAGAAATGACGCGCAGCTCTTTGTTTAATCCATTAGGAAATGAAGTTTGCACAGATGCCACACAGCGTCAACACATTAAGACATACACATAAACATTCAAACAAAGAATTGAAAGGAACATTAAAAGGAATGATAAGATTCTGAAAGACGCGAGAAAGAACGAGCTTCGGGAAGCGATCGTTCTCAGACGTGGTGCGTCTATAATTGTCACAGAACACCTTCCAAACTCAAATTAAGCTCTTTAATACATTCTTGTGATTAAATCGCTGGAATGTTTTCATTTATAAGCTTAAAAACACAAATGAGTTCGTGATCATTCACAGACATCATCAAACTGTCAAACAACACGGGGCGTGTGCTTCTATGAGTGAACAGAAATAATGTGATACACGTGCAGTGCTGTCCACTAGAGGGAGCCACGAGATCGTTTTTGTTAAGAGCCTCAAAAACGCCCAAGAATATCATTAAAGTTTGACGTCTTGCCATGGCAACAATATTTAAGATATCACAAAGACATTCACATGTCTAGATCTGAAATGTTTTGACATTATAATGAAGAAGTTTGAAGCAAATCAGGTAAATATAAGAGGATGATCTCAAAGCAGTTTGAAAGTGACACATTTCCTGCTGCCAATTGATGGCGCTATATCTTTGACTCATAATAGTCACATCCATGTGCTCGGCCTCCTACAACGAACACACAGGTGAAGTTTCATAAAAATCAATAAATGTATGCAGACGTTACAACACACTTCCTGTTTCTCTTTTCTCACCATAAATTCGTTGCCTCGCCACGGGCAAACCGTGTGAGATATCAAAAATCCCCTGGCAATTTTGCTTCGTCAATGTCTTGACTTCACGGTGACCGAGTTTGGTGGTGATCGGATTAAGCGCCTAGGAGGAGTATATCAAATTCCAGAGCATGCGTTTTTCAAACAACCCATAATAGCTCACTTCCTGTTGAGGCGGTGAACAACTTAGAGCACGAAAGTTGTCAGGCCTGATGAGGTCTTCATGTGTACCGAGTTTCTTACTAACATGTGCAAGCGTGTTTGATATATGGACCAAGTTTTAGGACCCCATTCAAGGGGGCGCTGTCGAGCCCCCCTGGCCTTCGCCCTTTCAGGGCTTGGGCCCTAATAATCCTAAGGAAAACAATAGGGCTTTTGCCCTTTCAGGGCTTGGGCCCTAATACTAATCCTTAGAAGAACAATAGGGCCTTCGCCCTTTCAGGGCTTGAGCCCTAATAATAATCCTTAGAAGAACAATAGGGTCCTGTGCCCTTTCAGGGCTTGGGCCCAGATAATAATAAACGGAGGAAATCCAATAGGGTCCTGGCACTTTTGTGCTCGGGCCCTAAAAGTTTAAATAGCATAACATTAAGTTGGCTTTTTCAAGCCAACTTAATAACAATAATGTGTCATAACACTGTTTTTTATTTTATTTTATAATTTATATACCTTTAAGCTTTAAATAGTCTTCCATGTAAATAAACATGTCATGTCACCTTTGCAGTATATAGACCACTAAATGGATATGACAACATTGATGAACACAGACCCAGGGCACATGTTGCAGAATAAGACTATTGAAATGTTAAGCAAGCAAACTCATTGGCTGCAGAAGCAATAGAGTTCAGTCAGCCTTGTGCCAGGTAGTAAACAATATGTATTCTCTCTTTGTGTAAAATCAGTCTGTGCCATCTATAGTTTCATGTCTGAACTTGTCATATATACAAGATATAAAATGCATGTCCAACCTCTGGCGTTTAACTTCCGGGTGTTTCTTGATCTCCCTAAGGAGCATGTTGATGGGGCCATAAACATCGTTCGTCTGAATGCTGCGTACAATGCTGTTCAGTAGAGTTCGAGTCTCCTGGTGATCAGTGGGGGCTAGAGTTCCCTTTCTTTGCACTGCAAACAAAGACACTCACATTCAGTGTCATACATGAAGTAGCCTAATGGCAGTCCATTCATTAGGATTTTTCTACACTATTTATCAAGTTTATTTAGATGTGCACATTCTTGTTTGTTGTTCCTAAAAACCGTGACAATGAATATTAATGTGTTGATGCAAATACTGAGCAAATAAATCTTCACAAAGAGCCCCTGCTGTACTCACAGAAGGTCCTCCAGAGCTGATAGAGGGGCTCGGTGGGCTCCTGATGTAAGTTGACATTGTCCCACAGCAGCTGCACATACACCTGCTTAGTGTCCTGAGACAGAGATGTCTGCTGCAGCTACGGGAAGAAAACAGAGAGGGGAGCATTACCATGCAGTTTAGTTCATCAAGTAAGCAATTACTGGGCTGAAATACACAAAAAGACTCAACAAATATGAGGTATATTTCATAAAGAGCTGAATGAGAAAGACATGATGGCTCATACTGGGACCATATAATGCCTCACCAAACTAGCCTTTACAGTGCAAATGCAAACATCAAGAGATGAAACTAAGCATTCATCATGTTAAAGTCACAGTCATTAACTCTCTTTATTACAATAGAAGCCGTTTGCGGGTCATATGCTGCAAGACTAGTCAAGAGTAGCGGATTCATGATTTGTTTCGATTTATTATCCAAAATCATTTGGGTGCATCAGTTAATAAAAAAACAACAAAGCATTAATGAATAAGTAAATAAATTTAAAAAAGAAGAGAAAATGGCAATTATTCATTTATGAAGTAACCATAACCATTATTATTATTATTGCATTTGCAATGCATGGTCTGAAAACTGAATTGTGAAGCATTACTCATGAAGGTCAAGCACCTGTACTCCATTGTTGCAGTGTTCAGAGGTGAGGATTAGTCCAGGCAGAATGCTGGGTAGATCTAAACGGCGGAAATACCACACCAGGTTCCAGAAGATAATGGGGTGCTGACTGAGGAACTTATGGGTATAGATTACCTGAGAGATATGGGAAATGGATGAATCAAAGAAAATGCATACATAAATCCAAAAACATTACAAGACAACAGGCTGTTGTCCTGTGAACATTTGAAGACTTGATTTCTATCTTGTTGGTACACACTTAACCTAACTACAGGCTTACAGAGGGTTCACAGTGTAAGTTTGCTATGATCTAGAGGTCTGTACCACAGAATTAAAACAAGAAAGGGAAACAGGGAATCATTTTATGAATATATTTACTGAACCAGCAATAGGTTGTTGTATATTCATGCTCGAATACCTGATCCCCCTCATTCTCTAACAGCGACTCCAACTCTTTGCGCAGGACCAGCGGACTGAGATATGGCACAGAAACTGGTTTTGGGTTGGGCCACTTTTGACCCAAAGTGTCCTGGAACAACAAAATACTCAATTAAATCAAACAACTGTGAGCAATAAGGATGATTCTTGAAAAATTTAAAATATTAAAACTGGAAGATGCTCACTCACCGCCACCTCTTGTAGGCTGTTGGGCAGGCTTGTGGTTGATATGCCATGATTGGGTCTTTGGATCAAGTCCAGACTCTGCAGTGGGCCTCCCACACTGTTGCTCCGGGTTAAAGTGCTGCGTTTCTCAGCTTGTCTCTCCATGAGACCCAGGGGGTCTGAATGTACTGGCTCTGGTACAAGGCTAGAATACATAGATTCATAATGTAAAGTTCGTAGAGTCATAATTCTTCATAATGTCTTTTGAGATTTATGACAAAAACATCACCAGTTAGCCAATAACATTCTCATTTGACCTACTCGATGGAAAATAAATTCTAAATTTCAGAAAAGAAACATTTAGGTTGTGGTTAAACAACATATTTCCAAACCATAAAGTTTACTTGCCGAACTTAGGGGGAGTTTCAAAGTGTGAGTGGATGACTCACCATTTGCGGCTCGACAAATCTATGTTTGTATGTTTACATGCACTCAGGTTCATCAATTAACCAGAAGTAATATAATGCAAGTTCTGTTCATATGAATGTGTTGCAATCCGATTCACATACTTGTTAACATGTGCATTACATGTCTTCTGAACAAAACTTAGGCACATGGAGCGCCCAGTTGCCACGCTTAGAACCAGAGAAAGTCACTGGAGCTACCATGAGAATAATAGCCATTTTTGCCTTGAAGACATATCTAAAAAGAATGCTGACAAGCATGGTCTTATAGGAAGTGTTCCCGGTTGCGGCTGACCTGATCTATGATTTGGAAAAAAAAAAAAAAAAAAAAAAATTGAAACATAAGCAGATCTAGAGAGGGTTTTAAAGCCTTTCTGAGCTCAATCATTCTCTCTCTCCATGAAATACGAAAAACTTCTAGTTTTGATTTCTTCCAGCTGCGCTCCATTTTTCTGGCTGCTCTCTTAATGGCACGAGTGTGCTCGTTATACCATGGTGTTCCACTGATCATCCTTGAGATGTGTCTACAACTTGATTGGAGTCTACTTGTGGTAAATTCAGTTGATTAGACATGATTTGGAAAAGCACACACCTGTCTATATAAGGTCCCACAGTTAACAGTGCATGTCAGAGCACAAACCAAGCCATGAAGTCCAAGGTATTGTCACATGGCACATGACAGCCTGCCTGGAGTTAGCCAAAAGGCACCTGAAGGACTCTTAGACCATGAGAAACAAAATTATTTGGTCTGATGAAACAAACGATTGAACTCTTTGGCCTGAATAGCAAGTGTCATGTCTGGAGGAAACAAAGCACTGCTCACCACCCGGCCAATACCTGATGGAGATTGAGAGGTCCTGCAAAGAAGAATTGAAGAAACTGCCCAAAAATAGGTGTGCCAAGCTTGTAGGATCATACTCAAAAAGACTTGAGGCTGTAATGGATGCCAAATGTGCTTAAAGTATTGAGCAAAGGCTGCGAATACTTATGTACACATGAATTTTTCATTTTTAATATATTTGCAAAGATTTCAAACAAACTTCTTTAATGTTGTCATTGTGGGGTATTGTTTGTAGAATTTTGAGGAAAATAATGAATTTAATAAAGTGCTGTGAATACTTTACGGATGCACTGTATGCACGTTTGTATGAAGTAAAACGTATGTAAATATACACATCATGGCACTTCACATATGTACCAGGTATTTTTTAATCCAATTGAGAAAATAGTCAAACTTGAGCATTTAGATGCCTAAAATTTTTCATGTGGATTGAATTATTTCAGGACTACACTACCTCTTTCAATTTGATAATTTCGTTAAGATTTATTTGGGTGCATGTAAAAGTAGCTACTGTGACTGATGTTTGGCACAGAACCTTATCTTATGGTTTCAAAATCAAGCTTTCAATATTTACTCGTACCAACAAACACAATAATTAGGTAAGGTTAATGTTACATTTCAGGATTTTGTTTACATACATCTTTGGGGTTCCACTTTGAGCAACAGGCATCTCAACAGGACCCTTGCTGTCCTCCGGAGATACTGGGAAGCTCATAAGTTCTGGAGGCGCACTAGGACAGCCCACTTTCACTTCTGAGGGGCCAGAGGTGGCCGGTTGTGTGCTGGAGCTGTGGATACTGTCTCCTGATGTGCTCGTCAAGTAGAAGCTGTAAACCAAAAATACACAGTGGTTAATATCAATTTCTATTAATCAAAATGGCACAGATGTTTTTCTGTTACTAAGCACAACCAATAAAGAGATACTTTACCCCCAAAATGACAATTTTTCATCATTTACTCACTTTTCAAGTTGTTCCAAATCTGAATGAGTTTCTTTCTTCTGTTGAACACAAAAGATACAGACAGTGGACAGTTGCCATTAACTTCCATAGTAGGAAAAAAATACTATGAAAGTCAATAGCTCCCGTCAACTCAACTATCCAACATTATTCAAAATATATTCTTTTGTGTTCAACAGAAGAAAGAAACTCTGAAAACTTTGGAAAAACATGAGGTTGAGTAAATTCCAAAAATTACACTTTTTTTTCCATTTAACTGTCAAACAAGTTTTTAAGGTTTTAGGTTTTTTGAAAAAGAGTAAATATGTCAAAAGTATATACCATTACTGTAGTATCAAAATATGTTTGCATTTACTTGTTGTGAATGCATAATGTATGTTTTGATGAAAATATTAAAATAGTTTTGACTGTATAGTTCGGCATCAAACTGACCTAAATCTTTAATAACTCACCCTGGTGTAGTACGCAAGTCATGGAACTCAACATAGAGCAGAGGGAGAAAAGAGACTTGACAAAAAGGACAGGTGCAGTTAAGATTGGAGTCGTCAGCTGTCCAGCCTGCCATGATCTCCTCATCATAAACCAGAGCCTCACAAGACCGACACTGAGAGCAACTGGACATTAGAACCTGCCAAAAAGAAGCATGAAGTACAATTGTACCACTTCATTTTGAAGTGATATTGTATTGAAGCATCAGCAGAGGGCACTGCTCTCACCTCTAAAGCACAATTCTGGTAAATGCTGGAGGTACTGGCATGATTAGAGGAACTATGTTCAGACCTCTCTGAGTCTGCACCTCTCATTGAGCGACCTGGAGTCAAAGCTGTAAAGAATAAATGCAAAGAGAGAAATATATTTCAAATACAACAACAGTGTGTACAGACTTTTAACTTTACAATAACATAATTTTATCTTTAAATTAAAAATAAAATTATTGATTAAATTATCCTTATGCTGATACATGTGTTTTGGAGAGGGCATACAGCAAATGCATGTGTATTGTGTATGAGCCTTACGTGTCGACAGCTGTGCACGGCTGGTATCGCTGCTATCACTGCTGCCCCCCAGGCTCGTATTGCTGTGCGTGAGCCCATTTGAGGCCAGGTTAGGCATCAGGCCTCTGGGTAAAGTGTTCTCTGTCGCTCCCTCTGCAGATAGCAAATGCTCTTCTAGCCCAGCTGGGAAACTGTCTCGGGGCTGCAAGATATCCTCCTGAATTACAGACATCCAAAATATAGTACAGGCTAAACACATGACTAACATTTACAATAAGGACACACTGGAAAGCTTAAGAGTTTAGCTTTGGTACCAAACACCCACAGAGGAAGTATTGATACTGATGACTATGTTAAATTCACATACAGTGAGGAAAATAAGTATTTGAACACCCTGCTATTTTGCAAGTTCTCCCACTTAGAAATCATGGAGGGGTCTGAAATGTCCACTGTGAGAGACATAATCTAAAACCAAAATCCAGAAATCACAATGTATGATTTTTTAACTATTTATTTGTATGATGCAGCTGCAAATAAGTATTTGAACACCTGAGAAAATCAATGTTAATATTTGGTACAGTAGCCTTTGTTTGCAATTACAGAGGTCAAACGTTTCCTGTAGTTTTCACCAGGTTTGCACACACTGCCGCCACTCCACACAGATCTTCTCTAGATCAGTCAGGTTTCTGGCCTGTCACTGAGAAACACGGAGTTTGAGCTCCCTCCAAAGATTCTCTATTGGGTTTAGGTCTGGAGACTGGCTAGGCCACGCCAGAACCTTGATATGCTTCTTACAGAGCCACTCCTTGGTTATCCTGGCTGCGTGCTTCGGGTCATTGTCATGTTGGAAGACCCAGCCTCGACCCATCTTCAATGCTCTAACTGAGGGAAGGAGGTTGTTCCCCAAAATCTTGCAATACATGGCCCTGGTCATCCTCTCCTTAATACAGTGCAGTCGCCCTGTCCCATGTGCAGAAAAACACCCCCACAACATGATGCTACCACCCCCATGCTTCACAGTAGGAATGGCGTTCTTGGGATGGTACTCATCATTCTTCTTCCTCCAAACACGTTCAGTGGAATTCTAAGTTCTATTTTGGTCTCATCTGACCACATGACTTTCTCCCATAACTCCTCTGGATCATCCAAATGGTCATTGGCAAACTTAAGACGGGCCTGGACATGTGCTGGTTTAAGCAGAGGAACCTTCCGTGCCATGCATGATTTCAAACCATGACGTCTTAGTGTAACCTTAGTGAAACTGTGGTCCCAGCTCTTTTCAGGTCATTGACCAGCTCCTCCCGTGTAGTTCTGGGCTGATTTCTCACCTTTCTTAGGATCATTGAGACCCCACGAGGTGAGATCTTGCATGGAGCCCCAGTCCGAGGGAGAGTGACAGGCATGTTTAGCTTCTACCTCAAACAACCTCAAACAGGTGCATCTAATTTAGCATAATAAATGGAGTGGAGGTGGACATTTTAAAGGCAGACTAACAGGTCTTTGAGGGTCAGAATTCTTGCTGATAGACAGGTGCTCAAATACTTATTTGCAGCTGTATCATACAAATAAATAGTTAAAAAAATCATACATTGCGATTTCTGGATTTTTGTTTTAGATTATGTCTCTCACAGTGGACATGCACCTACAATGACAATTTCAGACCCCTCCATGATTTCTAAGTGGGAGAACTTGCAAAATAGCACTAAACTTTGGATAAAAGCGTCTGCTAAAATGATGAAAAACTTATTTTCCTCACTGTATATCGTTAATGAGAGGAGCTAGAATTTTAGTCCTCTAAATTATACTGGCGTCCAGGGACCCAGAAGGATTGCTAGAATGTCTGCAATTTATTTATTTATTATTATTATTTTGTGCAATGACAATATACGTATAAGCCACTATTTAATTTAGCTAAAAACACACATTTTTACAATACTATTTTTATATTTTTGTGACACAATACAAATTGGTCTTTAAACATGAATATATACGGTCCTGTTGAATGCTTTATTCTGACTGGTTGACAAATGTGTTAAATTATTTTCAAGTAAACACAAAGCTAGTAGTTTCAGGCAGGTCTTGACTGGATTACAGTTCCATATCGCTTTGCCAAATGATTTCAGTTATTCAAAAGAACCAAAAATCAAAAACACTGATCAAGCAAATTAGCCAGAGTTTACCAACTAGGAGTTAATTCACACACGCTTAAGCAATCTATCAATCTGTCTCCAAAATCTGCGTTATTCTGGATATCAATGGCTCAGGCCTGGTTATTGGAATTAGCAACAGAGGCTTAGGATAAGATGCATAAAAACATTTGACATACACACAAGATCATTTTATGGACATATTTGACAAATGCCTTGATATAAAACATTTAAACAATGTCTTGTGGTCTGGTATGAGTGCAATAATTGACTTTGGGCAACTGAAATATTAGAAAAATATTGTGCATTATTTTTCTAATGTTCAGTGGCCTCTGTCAAGTTGCAATGGCAAGAGTCATGCTTTCAACATGCAAAACATGACTGTATTCGGCTAAAGTTCAGCTTTGAAACCTAGTGATAAATAATAATAATAAAATAAAAATAAATTTCACAACTCCTTTAATAGCCACTGCCCTCAACAAACAGTAGGAAGGTGTGATTGTTGTACTGGCATTTGTTGCTGTTTTAATTTTAACCTTCTGTCTATCCTTGGCTTTCGTTTAAAACATAAAAGAGCAAATACACTATGTTAACCAGTCACAATTAAGAATTCAACAACAGTATAAGAATGTTACTGAAGCACTGAAGAGGTACTTTGTTGACCTATTTCCTCCTGAGATGAGTTTCCCTCTCTAAAGTCGTTGGAATTACTTCGATTTTGATCTGTCTGCACATAATCTCTCGATTTTCTAACAACATTTTTTCTTTTGGTCTCTCACCTCATCATCTGAGTAGGAGTAAGCTGAGGCCACTGCATCCCACATCTTACTGGCCACATTGGCTGCCTGCTTCATACCTGACTTCAGCATATCTACTTTTGGCCCCACCAAGAGAGAGTCCATCTTGATGCCTGATATGGAATTGATAACGGATCCCAGTGAGCTGCTCTGTGATGACTTTACAAGCGTGGTCAGCGATGAGGACCTTTGACCTGCGGAGCCTGGGGTCTTAGGGGATTTGAATGCGAATGTCTTAGAGCGCGTGACGGCAGGGCTGCGTTTCTGTGTTTCTATTGAACTAGCCACTTTGACCGGGCCGATCGGAAGGCTTGATCTTCTTTCCAAAGACTGCACAACTGCAGGTGAGTCTGGACAGTTAATTGATTCGTGGTTTAATACCTGTTGCAACGCCATGCTGGGAGAGCTACCACTAAGGAGTTTACCACTCATGTACATCTCAATCTCATCTGCAAGATTCCTTGACACCACAGTTGGAAATGGCCGTGTGGACTCCTGGCTCTGAATGGAGGTTGCATCCTCAGTTTCGGAGGCAAGGAGCGAGAGAGGATCTGCCCCCACCTCAACATCCTCCCTCTCCACAGCTTTAGAAGAGGAGGAACCAGTGCTTATAGTTCGCCCAAGTCCTTCACTCCCCTGGGATGCTGCTGCATCTATGGAATCATGTTGCCCTCTACTTTTCTCCACTTTCTCTTCTGCAGCACTGACTGCTTTGTGCTCCTTCTCCGGCTTATCTTCCTGTTCTTCTTCCTGGAGGGCGGGGCTCAATGTAGCCTCCATCTTAAACTCTTTAAAGGGAGCGATGGTTGTAAAAGGAGGAGGGGTCAGGCTGCCTGAGAACACGGCTGCAAGGATTTTTGCATCTGCGCCCATGTGATCAGCGCTGAGCTCCAGACTGCCCTTCTTTTGTAGCATGCCGGCTTTGCTCTCTGCACTGAAACTACAGCTGCGCTCCATGAAGGCTTTCACCCTCTGCTGCTGTCCAGACTGAGAGACATGTGAATCTGGGATTGCAGAATCCTCATCCACAGGCAGGGTTACATCTTCACTCTTTTTACGGGGCATGAAGAGCTTACCAGTACAAACACCTATTGGAGACATGGAAGACAACAAAAAGCAATGGTACTTCTTTCATGAGGCTCTAAATAAATGCTAGATTTTGTTTGTCTGGTAAAAAATAACAGTGCTTAGCAAGGCAACAAAAGTTTGACGTAAATCAAATGCCCTGTTTACACCTGGTATTCAGATGCATTTCCACCAATCAGATCACAAATACAGGTATAAATAGGATCTAAACATTTTTGAGCTTGCACAATTTTGACCACATCCAGAGGTACTCAAGAACGCATTCGATAGGATTGCTTTTATAGTGTAGATGCTTATGTGGTCGAATGTGTTTGAACAGCCGGAAAAGACCGCCTACTCTCCAACTACTGACCTAATGTGTAACCATTTTGGGAAGCACACTAGCTAGACAGGATTTAAACCCTTGGTGTGGTTTATAGGTGGTTTAGGTCTTGCTAAAACAGCAGAAAAAAAGGCACTGCTCTCCATGTGTTTTTCCGTTGTCTCTGTGCGTTCATATGTAAATTGCGCAAGCTTATTTTGTACATTAGATCAAAAAACCTGAAAAAACCCATCCATTTATCCACCCATAGACCCTCCCCTCAAAGAAATCAGGACAGAAGTGGTTGAAAGTGTACAAAAGAGACCGATATGTGTACGGTTATATGTCTGCCTCATCTACTTGATCCAATTGAACAATATGCCTAAGATCTTAAACACCAGGTGTAAACGGGGCCAAAGATCTTGTACCTAATCATTAATAATCATATCAGTATATATTTCCAGTGACTGACCAGTTTCTTCCCTGCCTGTAGTGCTGCCAAAGTGGACAGGGATCTCAGTGGACAGTTTAACAATGCTGTCTACAAAAGATGCCATCTCGGCAGGGCTAGGGGGTTCCGTCACAGCTACAACACTGTCCAAAGAACAAGCAATATCATCCCCTTTAAAGAGACAAAAGGAGGAAACAATATTAGAGGAATTATTCTGATGGCAAAGAACATTATAATAGACAATCTAAGGTTGTGAAAGGAACTGCATTAACGCATGTGATTAAAGCAATATTAAACAATGATAAGAAAATATCACCCGCAAAACACATTGGCGTACAAACATGAGTGAAAATGGTATTACAGTACTTCTGTGACAAGCACAATTTTGTTAAATATGAAATATTAAGATAAAGTGTGGGACAATTTTATTATTTAATTAAAGCAAATTTGCATTAACTTCAGTGTACTTCCTTTGTATTTAAATTAGCTATATAAAGTATAACAATCCAGTTCAGTACCATTTTGGGTCTTGGCTGCTTTGCTGTTGCTGGTGTGGCTGGTAGACAGAGGAGCAGAGGTTACAGGTCCATCTGCAAGGTCCAGGGGCAGCTCGTCCTTAGATCCATAACCCTGATCTGACTGACCGGCTTTTAAAATTATAAACACAAAACATGGAAATGTAAATAAAATCATATTTAATTTCACGCAAAATACATTTGAATCACACAAGGGGCTACAGTACCTGTACTATAGTGACTGTTACTAGCGTCCTCAACTATAAGGCTGTGGGAAAAGAGTAGGTGTTCCTCTACAATTGGTTCATTTGAGCTGTCTACACTGCCATGGCTCAGTCTGTCTCCATCAGCACCTGCTGCTGTACCTGCTGAAAGCTCTGTATGAAAATACACACCATTCCTCACAGTCATTTCATGATGATAAGAACAGAATATCAAATTTAAACAGCCTGCTAGCAATTCTAATGTGCACAAAATGCCTGAGGATATCAGTGGATTTAGTCTAAAATCTACAAATGTATACAAACTATTTGTTTCATAGCAACTTTTTCCTGTTTCAACTGCATGACATTTTCAGCATTTTGTCTACAGGTGACGATAATCTTGTTTGATGTTGAGGACAGCAGTAAAAGTGCACTTAGTAAAAGTGTCAAGGAACTCAAACCTGTGGTTTTCAGAGAAGGACCTCTAAGAAGAGCTGTCCCACGCAATGCCTGTTTAAACTGCACCACTCCTCGCACCAGGTTCCGCATTTTGGTCCACATGAAGAGTCCACTACGGTTACTGCTTGGCCAAGGACTTTCCAGGACAGCCTGCATAAGCACAGCCATTGACAGGTCAGGAGTAAGTGAGAAGGTGAGATGCAAAAACATCACTTTCTCCATTTATATATGTTTGCTCTCTACATTTTCACAAAGGTAAATTAGAGATCTCGGTTTTCTAAAGTTACATTTAAGTTTCTAAGAAACGTATGGAACATATCAAGTAGTGAAATTTATTAGCGGAATTTAAACGGAATCCCTTTACTTAAATATGTCTATATTTTTTAATTCTTACAATTTTGCTGAAGCTTTTTAATTTTTAATTTTATATACTTGGGTATGACATTTTTGCTCAGTATCCATATTGGACAACTTTCTGACTATTTTTTACAGCTGTGGTCCCATGATATGTAGCCAAAACCTTTTCATGTCACTGAAACCTTTTCATTCAGGTCAACCTGCTTAAAATATATGAAGACTGACCCCGACTGGACACCATACCTATACATCAGGGCAACACCAGCTCCCTAGTTCAACAGTTAGGGCACTGATCAGGGTGTCAGCCATTGTAAGGACTGTCTCAGTCGCATATAAAATGATCAATTCTGCTCTTCATTAATATCACATTTATACTTGCTTATTATTGCTTATTTTGTGTGCCTCTGTTTCCAGACGTAAAGAACATTCACAATGCATTTCAAATGCTTGTTATCGTTAACGCATTTCAGATTTAATCTTTCTGCATAACACCCATCTCTCATGTTTTCCCAAAGACAGTATACATTAAATAAAATCGTTATTTCTATATGCAAACCTGTAGCTTTCAACTGTATGGGCAGACAGAGATGATTTGCACAGATGATTTGAACGTACTCACAGAGTAGCAGTATTTATTGACTGTTTTGAGATTTTCAAAGAGAAACCATCCAATCTGAAAGTGCATGCTTGAATCTTTTGTAGAACTTTAGAGTAGAAATGTGCTGATGTATTGCACCTATAATACAGTATACATTATAATTTAATCAATTTATGCAACTTTGTTTACTTCCACTGCGCCCATCTACATTTTAAGAATATATTTTGTGTTGATGCTTTATCCATTCTTGCATGAACAATAAATGCATTTACAATTACATTTTTCAAAATGTGGTGTCCTCTGTCTTCATATAACCAACACCTGAACTGCCAAATGAAACATGCAAACCAAATGTTGTACACACTGGGTAACTGATTTGTAGTTATTTATTTTAATGAATGCACTAATATCCACGATCCATAAACTAGATATTTAACACATGAATGAGGATGGATGGAGCAATGTGTGGTCGACACTACAGGTTATTACGGGCTGGTCTGGTATGGATACATGTTCTGAAACGATAGCAGCTTACCCAAATAAAGTTATATATTAAAAGGAGTATTAAAGTTAAATTCATCAATTGTCTTGTGTTGTTTAAGGATTTCTAATAAATTTCTAGCCTTTTCAATCTCTTCTCTGAATAGAACCCATGTGCGTGACAAAGACCGATTCAACCCAATGACATGTGACACGAAATCACCACCAGGTGGCGCAAAGGGATGGTTTGAAACATTGCATAAGGTTGCCATGACATTTGTACTTTTGCATGAAGATACAATAACCAAATAAATTTCTGGTATTATCAATAATAATAATAATAATAATAATATAAAATTGAATCTCATTTTATTTTTAAGTGCTCCAGGTATTTGATAACTGTTACAGTGAAGGCAGACAAAACGCTTGAAATTACAATCAATATTTCACAATGTATTTCAAGGGCATACAGGCATACACATTGAAACATTTATTCCTGTGAAACACAAAGTGTCCATGAATTAAGAAACTGTTGATCACTTTTTATTAAACCATTTCTTAGTAAATGAATTAAATTGTTGGTCACTTTTTAATTAAATTGTTTCTTTGTAGCCTCCTACTTACTTGTAGTCACAATTTAACTACAGTGGAACTAAAATGCAGGGACGAAATAGCCCAATAAAACGTTCTCATATTACAACTAAAGCAAATAGCGCGGGTCTCTGTAAATTGGCCTAAATATTTTCAACACAAGTTTAACTGTCCCAGGACTTTTAGACCTATTACAGGTTTGAATAGAGAGATCAGTGTTTATATAACTGTGTCTGGGATGTAAAATTAAGACGACACAGCACCAGTAAAGACGTTAATAAAATGAACCTGCTTTGGTTTATAGCCTAATTCAGAACAAATTCAAAAAGGCTTTTTTGTAGATAGGTTATTACATAAAAAAAAAAATTGTTAAGTTTTATTATAAATAATTATTTTAGGCTTTATTGTGTTAGGCTAATAACACACAGTTTATGTTTTATGGGGAAAACCAATAAAAATCTGTTGTTTTCCACAAAAGGCAGAATCCCTGATCAGGATTTTAACACAGCCCTCTTGCACTTTAATAAAAAATAAAAAGACACACCACAAGACCATCCTGTATCTCACAGTCAGAGTCAAAAATTTCCTCAACAAATTATTTGCAATGAGCTGATCAGTGTTGGGCAAGCTACTTGGAAAATGCAGTGAGCTAAGCTAGAAGTTACTCTAAATGAAGCTTTACCACACTGAAGCTACCCCCCTTGGAAATGCTATAGCAACATGGCAAAAGTTTAGTTTACTACATCTGAGCCAACTTTGTTCAAAGTCAATGCTCTCTCAGTATTCAATAAAACTGTCAGTCAGACAGATGACCAGGCAATTGTTCAGTTTAATTGTTGATTCAACAACTGTTCCAAACCAATTTGGCAACAAAAACAAACAAAAAACACATAATAACAAAACCAGGTGTCGAAAGTGCCTGTATGTGTACGCATGCGTGCGCACCTGTGTTTGCATGGGTATGTTCAATTTAGACTTGTGCACAGGGCCTACAACCAACTTTCTGCCACACCTGCCAATGGCCGGTGACTTAAGGAAATTTACTGGCCAAAACGATTTTTTACCAGCTATGAAAAAAAGCAGTTATGACACCAATATTTTAAATACTAGTGAAAATTCACAATCCTCTATTCCAATTTCGATACCACAACTAAAACTATCTTAAGTAATATAATTTTATTAGCTTACATTTTTAAAGACAAGTAAACAGTCAGTAATAAAATAAGAACAAATAATCAAATTAGCAGCAGGATTATTATGATGCTGTCCCTTTGGCTAAATTCAGACTGTCATTCTAAATCCGATTATTTGTATATGTGATCTAAAATGATTGACATCCACACTGTGTGTATCGCAAGTGTTCAGGTCCAATTTGTGTGTCCATGGCACTTTTTTTGTTATCCAGAATTTCTATGGCAATGACGTTGCGTTGGTAGGTATATGCCTATGCTTGGGCACATTTGCAGGACAAACTGTAAGGTAATTTGAAACTCAACTCAGCTCAAACCACAATAGCAAATCCAACCAGTGTAAAACAAGAACAAGTCACATAGGTCCTTATATGGCGGTGATAGCAATTGCATTTCCGATTTGAGCTTGAGCTTCTGAAATGCTTAAACTTAATAGGGTTCGATATTCAGAAAGAGAATTTTTAGGGCCAAAGCCAAAAGGGCGAAGGCCCTATTGTTTTCCTTAGGATTATCATTATTAGGGCCCAAGCCCAAAGGGACATCATTTAAAAATTGTCATTTAAACATTAATGTCAGTGTGACGGTCAATTAATGTAAACCGCAACTAGTGATTCCTCGACTCTTGACAGTCTGAAAAACTGTTTCATTTCTATTTAGAAGTTTCATATGAATAAGTAATTTCACATGACTGACATTTACATATACTCCACAAGACAACATGTTAGAATATACAAACTGTATATTTTATCCCCCTACACTACCCCTAAACCTACCCATCACAGAAAATGTTCTGCTATTTTAGATTTTCAAAAAAGATCATTCTGTATGATTTATAAGCTTGTTTCCTCATGGGGACCAAAAAATGTCCACGCAAGATAAAAATTTACTATTATTACTATACCTGTGGGGACATTTGGTCCCCATAACGTAGAGAATCCCCGTCCACACACACACACGAAGGAATAGGGGATGGTTTGTACAGTGAGAAAGAGATTCAGAAGATTTAACAGCATTTTAAAAAACAATTAAATTCTAAACGTGACAAAAACTAGTCTTTGAAAATAACTAAATAAACATACCAGTAGAGTATGGGAAAAACATTGATTATAATACAAATTATTGCACTTTAAATATTTTATTTAGAATTTTGTCTCACAGAATTTGATCTAACCTTGTTTAAAAATAACCCTATAGTGGTTTTGGTTGTTACAAATATATTAAATTTCTTTTTATTTCTTGTCCTCAAACAGATCGCTAATCGGCTAATTTTTAAGTAAACATACCACATTGATTAAAACAAAACGTTTCAATTACTTCTTATTGTATATAGAACTAAACAGTGTATAATTCAGAGGAGAATATTGTTTAGTGTCATGAATTAATCTTAAAATACGACATTTTAAAGAAAGTAAATGATCTGGAAATTGTATATTCATTTTCAATTTATCCAGGTTCACTGCCAAATACACAGTCTTAATTTAATTCAAGTAAAACAATGATATTACAAGATATGAGACTTCCATTTAAAAAAAAAAAAAAGAAGTTTTTGTTGAAACTGTTCGTCTTCTCAACTCTGTTTTAAAATAGGTATATGCTGCCCTCTAGTGCTCATTTTTATATATAACATTTGAATGATCTTAACCAAAGAGCAGTTATCTGCCTAATTTTAACTTGAAATAAAAGGAAGAATATTTCAGTTATTGGATAACATAAGACAAATTCCTTACTTGTTTCTGTCCTTTCTTTAAACCATCACCGCGATAACACTATTCGAGATATACTATAATCGTTTGCAATTTAGCATTTTCAGTATGTTGTCATCATGTTCAGAACGTTTGGTGGCGATTGCATGAATCCCCTAAGAGTAGCAGTTAAAAATTCAGAGCTTGATTATTCAAAACATCCACATTCAAGCCAAAATATCTGACTTCCTCTTGGTCAGAGCTAATGACTGTAAATTAGAAAGTTGTCCAGCTAAATGAGAACAATATGTGTACCGAGTTTGGTGACTGTAGGTTACACTAACCCCCCAACTTTTGTCAAAAGATGGCGCAATAGAGCCCCTCCTCCACGCCCGTATTTAAGGCTTTGCCCATGTCTAGTGGATGACAATCCTAACGTGTATGTCGAGTTTCATGTAATTTGAAGCATGCTAAGAGTCTCAAAAGCATCCAAAACAAATTTTAAACTTTGATCTGTTGCTATGGCAACAGTGTTTAAAATATCAAAGATCTTTTAACAGGTCTACATTCGCCATGTCTTAACATTATTCTGGTGAAGTTTGAAGCAAATTGAGTAAAAATAAGAGGGTGATCTCAAAGCATTTTGAAAGTGACAAAGTATAACTTTGACTCACAACAGTCACATGTATGTGCTCGGCCTCCTACAACAAACACACAGCTGAAGTTTCATAAAAATCAATGAATGTATGCAGAAGTTATAACACTCCTCTTAGGGGATTCATGCAATCGCCACCAAACTTCCTGAACATGATGACAGCATACTAAAAATGCCAAATTGCAAACGATTATAATATATCTCGAATAGTGTTGCCATGGTGAAGGTTTAAAGAAAGGACAGAAAAAAGAAAAGAACTTTTCTTATATTTTCCAATAACTGAAATATTCTTCCTTTCATAATTTGTATTATAATCAATGTTTTACCCATACTCTATTTGCATGTATATTTAGTTTTTAATCAAAGGCTACTTTTTGTCATGTTTAAATTTTAATTTTTGTTTAAAATCTTCCGAATCTCTGTCTCACTGTATTTGCCATTTTTCCCTCAGCCTCACTCTTTCTTATTCATGCGTGTTTGTGTTTTACAACCTTGATCATTTCTTTAAACCTTTGGAAACCTACAGTACTTCAGAGTTTAGCTCCAACAGTAATCAAACACACCTGAAGCATTTAACAGGGCTGGGTTGGTTACTTCTAAAATGTATTTCACTACAGATTACAAAATACATGCTTTAAAAAGTAATTTGTAATGTATTTCGTTCGATTACCCAAGTTTAGTAACTTAATCTAAATACTTTAAAATACTATTAAGTATGTAACACCAAAACAGGTAATTTCAAGTTATCACCACAATTCTGACTTTCTTTCTCAGAATTGCATCATATAAAGTTGCAATTGCAAGTTATAAAGTCAGAGTAAAGAGATATAAACTTGCAATATTGAGAAAAGTCAGAATTGCAAGCAAAGAAGTTGATATTAATTCGCAATTGCAGTTATTCAAAGCAGTTTATTTGTTGGCCACTGACAACATAGTATTAAATAACTAGTTTAAAAATTGTGCTTTTTTAATTAATTAAATAACCTAAGATAAATACTGATGTATTTATAAAAATTTTGAACTGCTAATGACAACTTATCACTCATTTGAAATTGAACTATGACACTATATCACTATCCGGACAGGACAAGTTTTCTAAACAATGTTTGAGTTCACCCAACATCTGTGATTTCATATGCTGATTTAGGCCCCAATCCCACTTAACGTTTTTCAGCTCTGAAAACGCGAGGTGCACCGCACTATCCGTTTTTGTTGATTTTAGAAAAAAAAAAAAAGCAGTGCACTGTGGTTATTTATGTAGCTGGGCAACCACTGAATCAGCTGTCCTGTCAGTGTAGCTTGAGCGCTCTTTGGTTTGCTGTGAAACTTTCATATTAGCAGAAACTTAAAAAAAAATTATATTACAATCAAAGGACTCAATCTTTGCAGTGTCCAAAGAACTGTAAACATTCGTCAGCACGACTGAAAGCCGTCTCTCCATTCATTCGATTGGCCAACGGAAAAAAAACGTGAACGATGTCGGGTACTTTTCCGCTCAAAGTTGTTTTTTTTTTTGTTTTTTTTCAACTTCAGACGTCTGAGCGCTCATGCAAAAACGGGAGGTGCAGCAGACGGTTAAAACGCGAGGCGCCTGGGGCACATAAACAGCTCGCAGAATGCTCACTGCCAATAGAAAACAATTTAAAAAAGGTGCCTCTCACAACACAAAACACATTCAGTGTGATCGGGGCCTCAGACAGAAATAAAATCAGTCCGTTTTTTTACATAGGATGGAGTGTGTATTTTCTAGACAAAGGCGTTACACAAGGTGTTGGCGAGCATCACGTATGACGAATATGTCGTTATTTATTGATATAATTAAATTTTATTAAAAAGAGTGAATTTCACACAATTTTACAAAAGTGGCTATTTATAATATTCTTTCATTAGTGAGCAAAAAAATCTAGACACACATTTTACTCTTACCTGATGCTTATTTGGCTCCATTTCTTAATTTTGTAATTTTATTTTTTTCATCGGATACCACCCATATTGGAATTAAATCAAAGTGTCCTTTTGGTGCATAAGATTGGTACGCAAACGATAGCTCAGCTAGGCCAAAAAACACATTCTGCACTCACTTGAAAGTGACCTATGACATCCTATGAAATGAAATTAATCTAAATGAAATGATCTCGTAGATGTGGCTGTTGTGGTTTGTGATCATATGGGGACCAACTACTGCAGTAAATGTGGTGTATTCAAATGACTTTGACATAGTCAAAGAAACTTTTACAATTACCCATCATAAATGACTATTGCCCGCCGTACACAGTTGCCTTGAAGGTTGGCGGTGACACTGGGCTTGGGACCGTCATCGCTGCTTGCAGCTTTATTTATTTATTTCAATATGACTGGAAGGATCGCTGGATCCCTGTGGAATTTAGGCTTATTATTGGGTTCAAAATGTTGATGTCGAGTGTGTGACGTCTCTGCAGCCTGTGACAAAGAACATGAGTGGGAAGTCAGTGCCATCTCGTTTTATACACTTTAAAAATAGTCTGAATTTAATTTAAGTCTGAATTGTTCTTTTGTGACTTTTCTTGTTTTTAGGGCGTTTTCACACCTATGGACCGTTTTTGTTCCGAAACAGGGACAACATTTGTTACAATGTTGCATTTTCTTCTTGGTTCGCCTCGCTTTCACACGGCAACATTTTAATGCATACCGAAACATGTCACATGCGGGTAAAACTGTCAGATTATTGGTCAGATTTCTCTCAACGTCATCCATCAAAATAATTGACAAGTTAGCTCCATGAGCTTATTGTGGCTTTATTTGTAACTGTCGAGACACATACAAACACAATATGAATGTACAGTCATTCCCGCTGTTAAATTATAAACTACTTTTGTATTAATGCTGCAGCAAATTCAAACGCTCTCTCTCTCTCTCTCTCTCTCAGTTGACTTGTAGGCTAAGTTATAATGTCAGTCATCAGGTCTCTGAATTAAATTGTCCGACTAAGTTTGCTAATAATAAAAACCTAACATATCCTATGAATTTATGAACTTCCCAGGTTTTGTTGGATGTTGAGCCTTTCTATACTAATATTTATGACAAGGCTACATCACAACCCGAAACATTTGATACTGTAAACATACTGTACACGACATGAGACGTGTGACTGATAGCTAGGTGTGTGACAGTGAGGAAATGGCTAGCATCAGTTACTTTGGAAGCCTAGGTAGCGTGGACTGATTATATAAAGAAATTAACTCTCAGTAAAGGTGAGACATCCCAGATCCCTATGCTATTTCAGACCACAAATGGGTCACAGATATGTCCAAGAGGACAGCAATCATTTGGCCTGATATATACACTTATCTAATAGAGAAGCCCAATGTATATACAAAGAAACCACTGCCCTATTAATGGCCTGGATCTATAATCTGCTTCTGTTTTAGCAAAGGCATGTGATTCCCTTTGGAATATTGAACATTTTTAATCCATCTTTTTGGTGCAGTTTACAGCTGTAAACCTGTTCTTCAGCTGTTACATCTCTGTTTCGGCTAGATATGCCGTAAAGAGTGCTGCTTTCTGCCCTCTAGTTCCACATGCATCTCTGTGATGATGTTGCACCAGTCTATATGAATGTTGTTAATAATGCATTTAGAGCCAGAATCAAGGCTTTGTCGTGACAGCATTTTAGCTTGGAATAGTGCAATTACACAACATTTTAAGAGGAAGAGGTGCTCTTAAGTTTTCAACTACAGTAACTAATGTGCTCACTCACAGAATCAGACACTACAGCTTTTTATATAACACATTATGAATTATGATACCGTTTAGTTTGTTCGTCCGGATTGCTTTTACTGAGACTCAAGAAGGCTTAACCTTGAGCCAGGACTCAAACTTGGATCTCTTAAGCACACTTGCACCATGTGTTGTAACACTGCCCACTAGCCTATTGTTTCACCAGTAAAACTTGCATGCAAAGCTTACTCATTCATATAGCCTATTAGGGAAATACCCTCTTAATACCCCCCATGCAAATGTGTAGCCAATATATGTGACCCTAAATGAGTAATTGTTATTTTCACAATCTCTATTAAAAAACAAAAAGACTAAGCTACACAGTGAAGTTAAGGTTACAAAACAAAATCACCTAGCAAACATACCTTAAAATCTCTGTTAATAACACCTAATTTGGCACACACCTCTACAAAACTAAATATCTATAGGAAAAATAACTATTTAAGTTTTTTTTTTCAATATTTTACTTCGATATTTTGAAGTACTCTAATTCTGTTTATATGTTTATAATGGGATCTTGTGCTGTCTGAGGCATCTTTGTGCCCACGCTTCAAATCTGTCAGTCAGCGCGAATAAGATTGTTTTGATTACATCAGCTTGAGTTTGAAAATCACATTTCACTTGTTCAGACTCATGTCATCAAAAATTCACTTTGAATATTCACATAGTTGGAATGCTGCGCTTTTAAATGGTACCAAACTTGTTCAGAGAAAAAAAAACGAACAAAAAAAAAAACAATACATAGGCCTATTAAGAAATATTTAACAATTAGTAGCCTACTGCATTAAAGTGGTGACTAAAACTCATTCTGGATGAGTAACATCTGTAAGTAAGTGAGTGTTCCTCACCTTGTTGTAGTATCCATATGTAATAGCATTGGGTTCAACTCCAGCCTTTTTCATCTCCATTAAGACACGCACAGCCATGACGGGCATCCCCCACAGACCACACAACTGCATCACCACACGGTAACACACCTGTTAAACACACCGGTTATGTTGTAGGGTCACACTAAGGTCTACAGACATGAGTCATTCTTTTCAGAAAAACATGAGTCAATTTAAATGTTAGTTCCTGAAGGAAGTGTGCAAAGAAAGCACTCAACTATAGTCTCAGATCTGAATGACCATATTTAAGTTTTGTATTAACAACTGTCTTGAGATCTAAACACAAACAGACTGTACTAAATACAGATATATTGTAATCTGATCACTCAAACCACTTTTAGTGGAGGTCAGAGTTGCATATGATGCGTTGAGTTAATTTAAAATACTCTGTTTTCTTCTACTGTAAAGAAACCACCTTAACCAACCTACAGGCTGCAGTTCACTTAATACATGCAAAGAGAATGAAAAAGCTGACATTTGCTATGTTCCGAATACTTTTAGCTGCTCATATTTTTTAGATTATATTTAGTAGCAGACTACACTGGGTTATTAAAAAAACAACAAGTAATATGAAAAGTGGATTGAGGCCAACAATCAATAAGAGATTTGAATCCATGCACAAGTTATTTTATTTAATTAATAAATGCTGCAAAATATGATAATAATAATTAAAAAATCTTTACAAATAGTTAAACAGGCATTTTCTTGATATATACAGTGAGGAAAATAAGTATTTGAACACCCTGCTATTTTGCAAGTTCTCCCACTTAGAAATCATGGAGGGGTCTGAAATGTCCACTGTGAGAGACATAATCTAAAAAAAAAAAAATCCAGAAATCACAATGTATGATTTTTTAACTATTTATTTGTATGATACAGCTGCAAATAAGTATTTGAACACCTGAGAAAATCAATATTAATATTTGGTACAGTAGTCTTTGTTTGCAATTACAGAAGTCAAACGCGTCCTGTAGTTTTTTGCCAGGTTTGCACACACTGTAGGAGGGGATTTTGGCCCACTCCTCCACACAGATCTTCTCTAGATCAGTCAGGTTTCTGGCCTGTCACTGAGAAACACGGAGTTTGAGCTCCCTCCAAAGATTCTCTATTGGGTTTAGGTCTGGAGACTGGCTAGGCCACGCCAGAACCTTGATATGCTTCTTACAGAGCCACTCCTTGGTTATCCTGGCTGTGTGCTTCGGGTCATTGTCATGTTGGAAGACCCAGCCTCGACCCATCTTCAATGCTCTAACTGAGGGAAGGAGGTTGTTCCCCAAAATCTTGCAATACATGGCCCTGGTCATCCTCTCCTTAATACAGTGCAGTTGCCCTGTCCCATGTGCAGAAAAACACCCCCACAACATGATGCTACCACCCCCATGCTTCACAGTAGGGATGGTGTTCTTGGGATGGTACTCATCATTCTTCTTCCTCCATATACGTTTAGTGGAATTATGACCAAAAAGTTCTATTTTGGTCTCATCTGACCACATGACTTTCTCCCATAACTCCTCTGGATCATCCAAATGGTCATTGGTAAATTTAAGACGGGCCTGGACATGTGCTGGTTTAAGTAGGGGAACCTTCTGTGCCATGCATGATTTCAAACCATGACTTCTTAGTGTATTACCAACAGTAACCTTGGAAAAGGTGGTCCCAGCTCTTTTCAGGTCATTGACCAGCTCCTCCCGTGTAGTTCTGGGCTGATTTCTCACCTTTCTTAGGATCATTGAGACCCCACGAGGTGAGATCTTGCATGGAGCCCCAGTCCGAGGGAGATTGACAGGCATGTTTAGCTTCTTCCATTTTCTAATGATTGCTCCAACAGTGGACCTTTTTTCATCAAGCTGCTTGGCAATTTACCCGTAGCCCTTTCCAGCCTTGTGGAGGTGTACAATTTTGTCTCTAGTGTCTTTGGACAGCTCTTTGGCCTTGGCCATGTTAGTAGTTGGATTCTTACTGATTGCATGGGGTGGACAGGTGTCTTTATGCAGCTAACGACCTCAAACAGGTGCATTTAATTTAGGATAATAAATGGAGTGGAGGTGGACATTTTAAAGGCAGACTAACAGATCTTTGAGGGTCAGAATTCTAGCTGATAGACAGGTGCTCAAATGCTTATTTGCAGCGGTATCATACAAATAAATAGTTAAAAAATCATACATTGGGGGATGGTCCACCGGGAGAAAGAAGGCAACGCCTCAGCCGACCGCATGCTCCACAACTGAGGATCAGCATGGCGAAGCTAGCACCACAGAGGCTATCGGCACGTTAACCATGGATCAGATTCTGACTGAAATCTAATCGGTAGCCTCACGCGTTAATAACATGGATGAATCTGTCGAAGCCCGTATAGACACGATAGACAATACTCTAGGCGACATAAAAACGTCCATTGCATCGGTCGAGCTCTCTCTCACCAATCTGCTGACTTCCCCCCTCTGGAGATTGAACATCATGCTCTGGTCCCTAGCCCGGACGCGAACAAGCCGCCGAGAAGTATCTTAGTGCGATTCCTCCGATACTCTCAGAAAGAAGCGGTTCTCAGAGCAGCTTTGAAGAAGCGTGACATCCTCTACAACGAATCCAAACTGAGGTTCTACTCTTACCTTTTGGCGGAGGTCCTGCGCAAACGTCGTAAGTTTGATTCCGTTGGGAAATTGATGGCCCGTTGTAACATGTATCGTGGCTTTGCCTATCCAGTGCGGCTCCGTTGTCTCCATAACGGGCAAATCCGTCTTTTTGATACCCCTGAATCAGCCTCTGCCTTTTTGGAATCTCTTACTTGAGGTATTTTTGTTATTACTCTCGTTTGTATGGGACGAATATTGACTATATTGACTTTATTTATAGCGAGTCCCTGTCATCTTTCCTATTTTCTTTTGATTATCTGACGGAGCTAACCTCGTTGATAATGTCACCATCTTTTACGTTCCAAAGTGATGTGTGCATACGGTTTGTTTAAATTTTCAGTATAGATCCCCCATTTATACTACAGCTCTTATTTTACTCTTAATGGACTCCCTTCTCTCAATTGGCCTCTTTCGTTTTTGGCCGTCTTTTGTTTTGGCCGTTGTCTCTGGCGACTGAATTGCTATTGTGGTCTCCAATCTGAGTTTGGATTTGTACTTGTTTACTCCATTCTTTGACTTCATTTTGGGGGACGTGTGCGCTGTCAGGGTTTTTTTTTTTTCTTTTTTTTCTCCTGTCTTTTCATGTGTTTTACATGTTCGTTGTAAGCCAACTCTCTGCTGTGTTATTTTGCCAAAAATGTCCGTTTTATTTATGCGTTTGATCCGTGTCCTTTATGGCTGGTTCACTTAAACTTGTCACTTGGAATGTTCAAGAGATTGGACATGTAATTAAAAGGAAAAAAAATATAACTCATTTGAAAAAACAAAAACTTGATATTGTACTGCTTCAGGAAACCAAATTATCCGACACTGAACATTCAAAGCTGGGGAAAGACTGGGTGGGCCAAGTTTACTTTTCTTCCTACTACCAGAACAAAAGAGGGGCAGCCATTCTTATTAATAAAAATCTACCTTTTATTTTAGAACATAAAGAAACAGATCCTGAAGGGAGATTTATTTAATAACAGGATCAATCCTCACACACCATATGGCAATTCTTAATGTTTATGTTCCAAATTATGATTCCCCTGACTTTATATCCCAGATCAGGGGTTCCCAAACTTTTTAGACCGCGACCCCCATGATAAATGCGCTGCTGCTCCGCGACCCCTCACCTCCCCCACCGCAACCAATCAAAGTTATATTTTATTGTTCTACGTGAAAAATCAGTGTTACAATTCTGCATCGCTCGATATCCACCTGTTCTCTCTCGGAAAGTAATTGTGCAACTATGTTGGGTTGAACATTGTTCTGCCATCAGGAACCAGTCGAGCAGGTCTGAGCGGCACACACACACACACACACACTCGCGCCCGCGTGCTCATGCTAATCCGACAGTCAACGTGTCCGAAACACCAAGTACTCGGTAAAGCATTTCTGTGTCATGCTGAATAATTCTTCCTCATTTCTCTCAGCATCACACATATAATGCAATATCAATGTCAGTTTTACACATCAAAACGATGTCCTTCATTTACAATCACCTCACTGACCTCCGCAACCGCAGTCTTCGCACCATCAACCGGCCTCACCTGTGACTTTTCTCCTCCTCTCGGTTTTTCTGTTGTGGATATTAACCACCGTTTCATTTTAAAGCAGGTATTATTTGTTTGTAGCCTCCAAACACCTTTAGCTTTAGCAAATAACAGCGCGTGATGTACTTAACTTGACTGTGATTGACGCTGACGTAATCTTGTATAATGTCTGGGACAAATTTACAAATTTAATGAAAAAATATATATTATATATATTTTTTAATCAGACTTTTCTGCAAACACCATTTAATAAGTATTGAATTAAATTAATTGCAACAAAAATATATAGAGCCTATATTTTTTCCACTTTAAAAAAAAAAAAATAGAAATCATCTCGCGACCCCTGCACCGAGGTCCCGCGACACCCACTTTGGGAACCACTGTCCCAGATGATCCTATTGTTCACCTACCACTGTAAAGGCCTAGGTTTTCTAGCCGGAGACTTTAATTGTATATTGAATGCTTCCCTTGACGAATCTTCATCTGCAAATGTATCGAACCCTAAATCATCCAGGGTGCTTAAAAATCTATGTTCAGATTCTGGCTTGATAGACGTATGGCGTCAATTAAATCCTACAGTGAGAAATTATACATTTTATTCTAACCCCCACAACACATATTCCCGGCTTGATTATTTCTTCCTTCCTAACCAATTTTTATATGCAGTTCAGTCCTATCATATTGATTCTATCTGTTGATTCTACACGGGTCAATTAATATGATACAAAATATCAATGGTACCACTTTAAGTGACCCTTCAGCCATAAACAGTGTTTTCAAGGAATTCTATACATCTTTATATAATTCTCAATCAAGAGCAACGGACTCTGACATTGCTGCCTTTTTAAGTAACGTCACTTTACCATTATGCTCTGAGGAAGATTGTTAAAACTTAAACACTCCGTTTTCAGTAGAGGAAGTTTGGGCAGCAATTCAATCCATGCCGAATGGTAAATGTCCTGGCCCAGATGGTTTCCCATTGGAATTTTTCAAAAAGTTCTGGCCTAATATTCACCCGATTTTTATGCCTGTGATCAATGGTATTTGGAAAGGTGAAATCCCCCCTTCATGGAGAAACGCTTCAATTAGCTTACTCCTGAAAAAAGGTAAAAATCCTTTAGATTGCTTGTCTTACAGGCCAGCAGACTGGAATCTATTCTTCCGAAGGTGATAAACCCCGACCAAGCAGGCTTTGTGAAATCCAGGCATGGTTCAGATAATGTCCGTTGTGCTCTTAATGCTATACATTATTTTTTAGGTTTATTATTGATTCATTGATTATTAGGTTATAAAGTTAATATCGAAAAGTCTGTCTCTATGTTTTTCAATTACTCCCATAATTCCCCAACACAATTTCCCTTTCAGGTTTCTAAAAAAGGTTTTAAATATCTGGGCATTTTCCTCCCTCCTGACTTGAATAATTTGTTTGAAACAAATTATTCCCCTTTAATTCAAAAAGTTAAAAAAGATTTAGAAAAGTGGACCTCTTTGCCAATTTCCCTTCTCGGGAGAGTTAACGTCATTAAAATGAACATACTTCCCCGGTTAAACTATCTTTTTCAAAATCTTCCTTGCTACCTAGCTACATCGTTCTTTAAACCGTTGAACTCCTGCATATCCTGTTTCATCTGGAACAATAAGCAACATAGAGTTGGTCTTTCTAAGCTTTGTAAGCCAAAGGATCTCGGGGGTCTGTCCTTACCCAATTTCCAGTTCTATTACTGGGATGCCCAAATTAAAATGATTACAAGCTGGGTTATGTACAGGGAGGAGGCTCTGTGGATCGACTTTGAATCTTCATTTTGCCATCCAAGAAGATTAGATTCCCTTTGGTTTGTTAATAATATATCCCAGAACTCTCTTACTGACAACTGTGATTGTTTATAACACATTACTGGTCTGGAATGATGTGAAAAAACACTTGAATATCCCTCAAAACATATCTATTCACTCTCCTCTGGCCTTGAACCCAGATTTTCCCATTCAGATTAGGAGCATTGGATCGCTGGACTGGGCTCTCAAAGGTTTGTCTGATTTCTCAGGAATGTTTAACTCAGAAATTTTGAGATCATTTGAACAAATTAGAACCGAGTTCGATATCCCTTCTGAAGATTTTTTCAAATATCTTCAAATTCGGCACTTTATAGAGTCCCTTTTAAAGCAAAACAAATTTCGGTTCAAATTATCAGAACTGGAAGAAACCATATTGTCAAGTCAAGTCATCTTTTTTATATAGCGCTTTTTACAATGCAGATTGTGGCAAAGCAGCTTTACATTAATAAGAAAATGGTGTCATTGTGCAGCTTATTCTATATATTATTGATTCATTCCGTTCCAAATATCAGTAGTTATTAGTCTAGTTAATTTAGGTATAGCGGCACTGCAGAAAACAGTGACGTAATCGTCCGGCTCAGCTCAGTTCGCATACAACGGCGCCAATGCAGGCATATCAAAAACACTGCTGAATATCAAGCAAGTGTCCCCAACTTAAGCAAGCCAAAGGCAACAGCGGCAAGGAATCAAAACTCCAACAAATGGAGAAAAAAACCTCGGGAGAAACCAGGCTTAGTCGGGGGGTCAGTTCTCCTCTGGCCAACAGTGAACACTTGTCCGATACTCAGGCAGAGTTACAGGTCATTAAACCGATTTGGAATCGCAACAGTCAAAATATTTAATCTAGTTCCATCTAGTTTAAGATCTTTTTGATCACACCGGTATGGGACGGTTTGTTGGGATATGTGCCACTGGCTGATGAGTCGGTAAGGTCTTAACAAAGGATGAGCTAGTTCACACAGTCTCCGCCGACACCCCAGGCCATATTGCTGCCGCAAACAGGCACAGGTTAATATCGTCAGTTAATTCTTTCAAAGGGCTTATTTCTAAATTCTATGCATTTCTAGTTTACTCTGATTCCTCAGTTTATGACTCTTTCAAACCACTGTGGGAACGGGACCTAGGAGTTTTGTTTAATTCTGGTGATTGGACCAAGATCTGTGATGGCATTTTCCCAAAATGTACGTCGATTTCCATACACGAACAAAATTTTACATTTTTTCACAGAATTTATTTTACACCTGTTCGTCTGCATAAAACGTTCCCCAGCTCTTCCGATCTCTGTTTTAAATGTAAAACTTGTAAGGGCACTTTTATCCATGTGTTTTGGTCCTGTGCTCATATTCAACCGTTCTGGAGGGGGGTCCACTCTGCAATCCAGGAGATAATTGGAAAACATTTTGTCCTATCCCCTTCACTTTTTTTGTTGAGCGACATCCCTAAAGACCTTCTTGACTCAGGTCTCAGACCCTTGTTTACAACCCTTACATTCCTGGCTAAGAAATGTATACTATTAAAATGGTCTACATCTCAGGTTCCAACTCTCTCCATGTGGATCTCTCAGCTGTCAGCCTTTCTGCCCTTGGAGAAATTGACTCATGACCTTAACCATTCACAGGACAAATTCAGGAATCTCTGGGAACCTCTCCAATCTTTCCTAAAGAAAATCTGAATTTTACCTAACTTGCAGCGCCTGGGGTTTGTCTGCTTGCTTGTTTGTTTGTTTGCCTGACTGTCTTTGTCTTCCTTGTTTGTTCTATTTGAAAATCCATAAAAAAAAAAAAAAAAAAAAAAAAAAATCATACATTGTGATTTCTGGATTTTTTTTGTTTTAGATTATGTCTCTCACAGTGGACATGCACCTACGATGACAATTTCAGAGCCCTCCATGATTTCTAAGTGGGAGAACTTGCAAAATAGCAGGGTGTTCAAATACTTTATTTTATTACAAAGGTTTATAATAAAACTAGGGATGCACCATTCTGCACTGGTGAACTCAATAATAATTCATTTAAATATTCATTAAAATGCTCTGACACCAAAAACCGATACCATGCGTTAGGTGCTCGGTTGTGGTTAATGAGACTGGAAGTAAGTGCTCTTCATTTACTCCCCCACCAACATTTCCTGCCGGTACTGATATTCAAACCCGAGACCTTTGGGTTAAAAGTCTGACTCTCTAACCATTAGGCCACAACTGCCTTAATAGTTATAGTAAAACGTCATATTACAGGAAAATGTCATGTTACCTACATTATTACAGGAAAACGCCATGTGATTACTGTGCTGCTACACTGGAGTGGCTCTAAATGTGCAGTATATATGAAATACAATAGAAGCAATTGAGCAATAGAATGAACAGTGAACAGAACAGAACAGTAACAGAAGCTTGTACAAAACAGGTACAATTAAGCATGAATACAGATGAAGTAAACAGCTATTAGCTAAATGAATTAAGCTAATTAATATGATTTATATTATTTTGATTTATCTACCCAATATATATATATATATATATATATATATATATATATATATATATATATATATATATATATATATATATATATTATATTATATATACATTTAAGTAATATAATAATTATTTATTTAAATTCCTCCTGGGAAGTTTGTATACACAAAAATACAGCAAGGTTTTTGAAATCTATTTCTAGATAAGGAAGAACAAAAAATGTTCATCAGGTGTGTTTAATCTTTTTGATGTTTTTAATTAATTCATGAAGCCACTGAAAACGTTATCATTACATATTATATTGTTACATTACATTTTTATTTTGTGCATGGAATTATTGTATAAAGCTTGACAGTGTCACTGCTAAATATTGTGGTATTCCGCAATGTTTCTTACCTACACACTTTCATCAGGAACGCAGAATCCCTGGCAATATTCAAGAGACAGCTGAAAACTCATCTCTTCCGTGAACACTTGATCCCCTCACCAAAAAAAAAAAAAAAAAAAACCCTTTCCTTCCCTTTGCCCTTCCTACTCTAGCTTATGGTACTGAGCAATGTATGAAACTTGTATTGTGAGCACTTCCTGTGTTGTTTGCCAATTCATGAAGAATCGCTTGTTTGTTTTCCTCACTTGTAAGTCGCTTTGGATAAAAACGTCTGCTAAATGATTAAATGTAAATGTAAATGTACATGTACACACCCCCAATTCATAAAGATCGGGGCTTAAAAAAATCCTGAGTTTTCCACTGGTATTTACGACTTTGTGGTGGTTTTCATGTGCGTTCAACTTGTAAATACGATCTTTTTGACATGACTTTGACACCATCTCTATCGGTGAGAACGAAAAATGACATTATTGCTGTCTGACACATTCTGGAAAAATCATTGCATCCCTAAGCAAAACTTATTAAAATGTATACAAATATTTTTGTCAAATATTTAAATGTACACACCTCATCAAGCACCTCCACCTCAGAGCTCCTCATCTTGAGCAGAACATTGAAGGCCTGCTGCATAGCGCGGGGTTTGGACTGTGCTGTACGCATGCTGGCAGGAAGGCAGATGAACCACAGACTGTAGCAGTGACTAAACAGACACTTTGCCCACTGGGGTGGATTGGAATAAAAACGCTTTGCCAACTTGTAGGCCATTTTGATTTCCTGTGCAGAAAAAAGGACATTCTCTTGTTAAATAGCTTTCAGGTACCAGACAATACTGACTAACAACTTGACTAATCAAACCCATGTACCTAGTTTTGTGCCCCTGGTCAGCATTTCTTTAAATAATAAGAATAATAATTCCTTTAGTATTGCATGGTTGGAAAAAATGAAAGATTTAAGCATCAAGGTTGCAAAGTCAAACCATTTTTTTTAAATGGTTACTACATAATAACTAATAACCTTTAATATCATGTTTATTCCAGACTAGAAAAAAATCATATAATTTCATTCTAAATTTATCTCAGTGACAAGTGGCCTACTGAAGTTTAGATTTAGGATTCAATTCAAATATCCTGGAAGATACTGTTTTCTAAGAGTCTAATATGATTATGACTTAAATTTAAGTCTAACATGTTTATCTCGTGCATGTGCACAGTTTAATAGAATGTTTGCATTACTTTATACTGTCAGGACTCTTGCCTATTTTTAGGCTATTGTGTTAGAACATACATCACTTTTCTGATACTGGACGAGCCCCCAATTGTCATGGGGCAAGAGTCCTGACTGTATAAAATAATACAAACTTAATTCTGTTTAGGGACAAACAGTGCAAAAGAAGTAGTATCCTATACACCAATTCTTACTGAAAAACCACTAGAGTATCTCCAAAGAGCACACAACCACGGAAATAGGAACAGTTGTGTTTGGGGAAGTTACTCTGTGACTGGTTAAGATAAGCTGATCTGGGTTTACATTTTAATCTCTGCATCCATCCAGAGCAAAGTGCTACTCGACTCAGAGTACTTATAATAACTGACGTTACAAGTAGCACACACAGACTAAAACGAAAGAACTCTGTTGACATGGAGACCTACCGGTATCCACCCTACATAGTACAGTATGAGAGTTTAAAATTATTGGCAAAACTACTGTTTAATAAACAATTTGATAAATTCATGACCTCAAATTGATGAGAGTCATGATTCTGATAAAGGTCATCATGCCATGAATTTAAGCTAGATGCCTTAATCTATGCCTTAATCACATGGCGTTTTCCTGTAATAATGTAGGTAACATGACATTTTCCAGTAATATGACGTTTTCCTATAACAATTAATGCACTAATTTGAACTAAGGGTTACATGCAAACTTACATGCAGGAATAATCCAACAAATGACAAGTTGTTTAATGAGGTTGACAAGTTTATGATTTTTTTTTTTAGCTTTAATATTTCTTAACGGTTATACTTTAGGTTTAAATTTAGAGTCACTGTCACATGTTCTGCCATATGTCTTGCCTTTTTAGAACAGTAAATTTTTTTTAAATTCCTGTGTAAATGTAATGAAAATTCTAAGTTTGGACCATAGAAGATATCATTTCAGAATTTCTAGTAGTCTGGTATTAAAACATCCTGTAGGAGAATCTTCACCTGTTTTGTTCTTTTGGCCAGCAGGGCAGGACTACTGGACACACTGGCCCCTGCAGTTCTTGTACTCAGTGCTGGCCTCAGCTCTCGTGGACGATCAAACAACTCCAACCGCAAACAAGGGAAATTCGTATAACTATGGAAAAGCACATGACTCATAATTAGAGGAGGGTAGAATAAAATCAGAGTTCTATCATAATCACAAAATGTTAAACAAAAAGTCTAGTTAATATAGTACTGACAGAAACACAATACCACAGACAGTATACCTACAGGTGCTGGTCATATAATTAGAATATCATCAAAAAGTTGATTTATTTCACTAATTTCATTCAGAAAGTGAAACTTGCATATTATATTCATTCATTACACATAGACCGATATATTTCAAGTGTTTATTTCTTTTAATTTTGATGATTACAACTGACAACTAAGGAAAATCCAAAATTCAGCATCTCAGAAAATTAGAATATTGTGAAATGGTTCAATATTTAAGACACCTGGTGCCTGTCACGGTAGACACATTCTCTGTTCCTTCTAGTCTTGTGTTATGTTGTTTATGTTGGTGTGAGCGCATGTGGGTTGTGGACGTGAATGTATGACATCACTTGATCCGCTCCAGCTGATCATCATCTCCTCACCAGCTGCTTGCAATCTCATCACTCCATATATACTTACCGCTTTTCCTTCATCCTTGTCAGATCGTTGTTTTAATGTCGTCGGTGTTGGTGTTCCGGTGTTCAGTTCCTGCCTTTTGTTCCTGTTCCTCGTCGTCGTCGTGGGAGTCTGCTGTTTGTCACCGTCACTTCTCACTGCACGCCTTCCACGGATTCTGGCCATCGAAGTCCCTGCTGTCACCCATTTCACCTGCTTGCACTGTATCTTGGTTTAACTCTAAATAAATTCAGTATCGCACTTGCTTCCAGTGTTGAGTCCAGTTGGCATGACAGTGCCACACTCTGATCAGCTAATTAACTCAAAACACCTGCAAAGGCCTTTAAATGGTCTCTCAGTCAAGTTCTGTGGGCTACACAATCATGGGGAAGACTGCTGATTTGACAGTCGTCAAAAAGACGACCATTGACACCTTGCACAAGGAGGGCAAGACTCAAAAGCTCATTGCAAAAGAGGCTGGCTGTTCACAGAGCTCTGTGTCCAAGCACATTAAAAGAGAGGCGAAAGGAAGGAAAAGATGGTAGAAAAAAAGCGTACAAGCAGTAGGGATAACCGCACCATGGAGAGGATTGTGAAATAAAACCCATTCAAAAATGTGGGGGAGATTCACAAAGAGTGGACTGCAGCTGGAGTCAGAGCTTCAAGAGCCACAACGCACAGACGTATGCAAGACATGGGTTTCAGCTGTCGTATTCCTTGTGTCAAGCCACTCTTGAACAGCAGACAGCATCAGAAGCATCTCCCCTGGGCTAAAGACGAAAAGGACTGGACTGCTGCTAAGTGGTCCAAAGTTATGTTCTCTGATGAAAGTGAATTTTGCATTTCCTTTGGAAATCAGGTTCCCAGAGTCTGGAGGAAGAGAGGAGAGGCACACAATCCACGTTGCTTGAGGTCCAGTGTAAAGTTTCCACAGTCAGTGATGGTTTGGGGTACCATGCCATCTGCTGGTGTTGGTCCACTGTGTTTTCTGAGGTCAAAGGTCAACGCAGCCATATACCAGGACATTTTAGAGCACTTCATGATTCCTGCTGCTGACCAACTTTATGGAGATGCAGATTTCATTTTCAAACAGGACTTGGCACCTGCACACAGTACCAAAGCAACCAGTACCTGGTTTAAGGACCATGGTATCCCTGTTCTTAATTGGCGAGCAAACTTGTCTTAGAGGAAGATGCGATATGCCAGACCCAACAATGCAGAAGAGCTTAAGGCCACTATCAGAGAAACCTGGGCTCTCATAACACCTGAGCAGTACCACAGACAGATCATTCCATGACACGCTGCATTGCTGCAGTAATCCAGGCAAAAGGAGCCCCAACTAAGTATTGAGTGCTGTACATGCTCATACTTTTCAGTTGGCCAAGATTTCTAAAAATCCTTTCTTTGTATTGGTCTTAAGTAATATTCTAATTTTCTGAGATACTGAATTTGGGATTTTCCTTAGTTGTCAGTTATAACCATCAAATTTAAAAGAAATAAACATTTGAAATTTGTCTGTGTGTAATGAATGAATACAATATACAAGTTTCACTTTTTGAATGGAATTAGGGAAATCAACTTTTTGATGATATTCTAATTATATGACCAGCACCTGTAAAGGTCATTTCCTCCACATTTTATTTACTTGTTGACATATATAAGATGAAATACATATTTTTTGCATATTTATATGGAAGTCATATTGTATGAAAGTATTCTGTTTAATCATAGTTCTAGTTATGGTGTTCTACTTCTGACATGATCATTTCAAGCATTATGACTAGACAAATCTTTATTGATCTTTGCTCTCATACACAATGATTATGAAAGTATTGTGTGACTGTCATACTTAGAACTGTACATGTACTGAATGGGAGCATGTTGCAGTCTATTTGTAAGGTAAAGTTGAAAATAACCTTGATGACACCTTTTTATAATGATGGTTGAGAGATGGATTGTGGATATTTTTCACTGCTCGATATGTATAATATTTAAGGTACTTTTGATTTACTTTGTTTCCTTGCACCCTTCCCATTTTTTTGTTCAGTTTCACATATCTACATTCTGTTGACATTTCACAAACTCAGTTAAAATATGAACATCTTTGTGTCTTCCTGCAACACTTTAATTGCAACACAACACAGAATACCCCTTAAAAACAACCTTGGGAAAAAGAATTTTCTTTATTCCAAGAGACAGTAGAAAAAGGTTTTATATAGACTAAATTTGGGTGGAGGGTGGGAGAATGACAAAAATGGGGGGAGGGGGCTATTATATTGCAAACAGTGTCAGCGGAGAGCAAAGTGCTAGGCCAGTCTCAAGGCTATACTGTAAGTGACAGACTGACAGTGTAGATGCATGAAACTAGATTATGGGCTTGTGTTAATGGATGAAGATGCTTTAGATGCGAGGGGCTGAGGGAGGTGTAGGAGCAAGAGAATGGCAGCTGAATAAAATAGGTCTGGACAGAAATTTCCAGCAAACAAGTTGCCTTGAAAATGAATAACCACAGAGTTACAAATTAAGGGTATTTACAAAAGGGTATTTCCAATCATTTATCTTCTGCCCCAGTCACAACAATCATTATATTTCTGTAATGCTGGAAGAACCTCAAATTCTGATCTTTTGCACAGCACATTAACTAATAGTCTCCACACCCCACAGAGCTAAAATGCAAGTGATTTTCACAGAATGTTCATCACTTCAAAGTCTCCATTTGGAGAATGATTATCTTAAAAGTAAAAAAGTACTTAATGAAAAGTTTCAAAAAGCTAATGGCTATGCTGTAGCCAGATGAGCCCATAGTCTGAGGTACACTCCATACATTCAGCACTATGTATCTTTCTAATGTCAGGTACTCTTTATATTTATTTTTGAGCATTTGATAATTCGCATTAATTATCTCCAAATTATCTAACTGAAATAATGCAAGTTTTAATTGCTAAAAAATTGTGGATCCTGATTTATTCTCTTAGTTTCATGACATCATTACTAGTAAAATGTGAGGAGTCTAGCGTTACTGTAATTGTCATTCAATTAAGACTATTAATATTCAGTAATGTTATCGATATATGAAACTATCGTGTATAGTGATGACACAGCTCATCAAGTATGACGTAGAGCATCATCATTTCCAGGTTCAAACTTCCTATCAGATACCAAAAGCTGTACTAAAATCGTGGCGTGCTGTAAAACTAAGGTAAATGTACCTAATAACTGCATCAAGATCTAAGTTTAGGTGCTTTTTCATAGATATTGACATGGTCTATAAGAAAATCACTTGTTAAAATGCAAGACTTGTCTCTCATTTAAAATTGTATATTAGTTGTAATTAGTTGATGTACATTTTATTATATAAAATTAAGATATTGTATGAATAAAGTAATTGGTACTTAATTTGCACCATGCTGGCTGCATGTCTTCCAAATAAACCCACAACATGACTGATTCAGTAAATATAAAATAACTTCTATCTTGTTAATTTTATCTTTTAAAAAAGGGATCTGTGCAAGGCATATTCATTTTTGCTACTGAACCTGGTATCGTGACTGATGGGATTTCAGTGACAATTGTTACTGAAATGTTGGTATTATGAGTGCACCTGTATTTAGGAGGGGGGTCAGGACCGTCATCTGGAGGGGGTTCAGGAGGCATGACAAAGACTGTGTGTTCACTCTTCTGCGACTCATCCAATTCCATCAGCCTGGTGTCCTCAGACGACTCACCTTCGACCTGTTTAACGCAGTTACCATTTTAACATTTTCAGGTGCTGCCACTGTGTCTAATTTACCAAACAGTATTAAACATGAACCTCCTGTAATGTTTTCAAACCCTAATATGCTTGATTAAAATGCTGACCAAAATGGCCAACAATTTTTTTGCCCACTTTTTTTTTTTTCACTTTTCCTTTTAACAAAGCACTCTTGGCTTGTGTTATCCATCAGCCTGCAGACAATTCCTGGAACTTTCCATGACTCTCTCCATATTATTTCCATGCTAAGAGTGTTTAGACACATGATGTGCCAATGCACCTAACAGCAGATGGCAGAGTAAATTATTTACTCCACTAAACCTGTAACTCAGTGTATGAAGAGTAGCATGAAGAGGAACCATCTGTTCCTACATCTCCCTTAACTGTAGATCTAAGACTAATGTCCTTTATAATAGTCTTTAAAACTGCCATTTCAAAACAGCTCTGAGGTCAGTAAAACAGAGGCCACATTTATCATCAGCTCCATCTGCTGCCATCATGGTTTACACTCTAAACATAACCTGGGTAGTTTGTGTTTTCTTTTGTTTGCCTTACATTGGGTGTAACACTAATCTGATATCAAGCATGACAGAGTAACACCTTACTGAAAGGAGCGGCTCACCTTTGTACCCTTGTCCGGTCCTTTGTCGGAAGGAAAAAGCTGAAAGTGAGACGTGGGAAACAAATTCAATCATAGGGAAGTCTACATCCTCTCTTCTACCCATTGGGAGATAAGCTTCCTATTAGTGCAGCAGAAACCAAAATACTTCTACAAATATTTCATAGCAAGATTTTTACATTTTCTTAAGAAATTGTGAGTGGTGTTTCCCTCTGCAAAAGTCACAGTTACAATTTATTTTAAGGTGTCCATGTTACACTGTAATAATACATTTAAGTACTGAGGAATATTTATTAACTACATGTACTTACTATAGGATAAGGGTTTGGTTTATGGTTAGTTGCAAGTAATTATGCATAATTTATAGCTACTACTACAGTAACTACATGTGATGTGTAATAAGGACACTGTAAAATAGAGTGTTACCAAAGTCGCTGTATGATGGTGGATGCTCAAGGTGGTAGCCATGTTGTTATGAGGTTGCTAAGGTATTTTAAGAGTTTATTAACACTTTACTGTGTCGTTGTTAGGGGTTCTAGGTAGTTTCCAGTGCATTAATATACGGTTGTAAAGGTGTTCTGAGCAATTGTTAACAAATTGCTTGGTGTTTTAGGTGGTTGCTAGGTCAAAAGATTCCACCCCCACAAGTCTCCATGATATTCTGATCCCTAGAGAAGACTTAGGTTCTTCCTTCAATTTAAATCTATGGAATTTTTCAGGCTATTTTATTATCCACCAGGCAAAAATTGTAGTAATAATACCTACGAGTGCACCACCAATAACAACTACATATTTTAGTTTATTGCATTATATTACAGAATAGGATTCTGCATACATGCATTCATTTTTTGCACATCTTACTTTTCCGATGCAGTCATCAAAGAAAGCCAGGCCAGTGTCTTTATCGCTGACAAAAGTACATTCCTCGATGAAGCGAATGAAGATCTGAGTCTTGGTGAGCAGAGAGTAGAACTTCTGATTAGCACGATCTCTACTCTTCAAGAATCCTAAATTAAGAGACATCAGCATTAGTCAATGACTAATCAGTAACAGTATTTTTTTTTACTGTTCTGTGGCTGAATTATTGATTAATGATTGAATTATACAATGGCAAGTGGCAAATTTTTCTTAAGTCTAAAATGTAAACTAAAAGCTATTAGCTATTACAAAAAGGTGAGGAGCAAGGGGACATCCTACTGGCTTGACTAGCCAGTGCATGACACTTGTGGAGCTTACACATACACATAAACAAGATCTCATGTCACTACACAGGACCACTATTGAGCTGTAGGAGTTACCTTGCAGGTCATAAAGTGAGCCTGCAGAAGTAGCTTTATCAGAAGGTGCCTGTGTGATTGGTTTGAGGTAGGTTCGGTAGCCCTTCAGTATGGAGGCCATAAAACGCAGGAACACCTCTTGGATCTCCATCTCCAACTCTGTCTTTTTTTTATGCCAGGTGAAGTCTGCCTCGATAGGGGTCATCTCCACCGCAAAGCCTTCAAGTGCTGCACGTCGAACTGCATGGAAACCAATGGTCATTTATAATAGGTCAATCATAATAACGACTTTTTTTACTAGATCGAATTTTCAGAGATTTGAGAGATGTTGCAGAGAGCAATATTTTCAGTGAATAATGAAGCTGTAAAGGTAAAAGAAGATCTTACCAGTGGCAAGCTGCTGGTGCAGGTTGCCTAGAGAGTTGATAAGACTCTTGCAGGGCTTCTTTGGGAGATTCTTCCAGTTACTGTGTCTTTTTTCATCAAACCTAAAACGAAAACATTGCATGGTCAGATGAAACCAAAATAGAACTTTTTGGTAAAAACAACTTGTCGTGTTTGGAGAAGAAAGAATTCTGAGTTGCATCCAAAGAGCACCATACCATATGAAAGCAATAGTAGCAATGGCAGAAATTATTAAGCATGCCTTGAAAAAAGCACAAATAGCAGTAAATTCCCAAATGTTAAATCTTATAGATTTACAGTGCTCACAAGTATATAGTGTTGGTGTCCAAGTCCACACAGACAACATCGGGTGGGGGATCGTAGAGGTCAAAGTATCTAGAGTCAACGCCCACTATGAAGGGACATGGTGCATTGAGGACATCCGCCAAAGACAGAGGACAAAGAGGGATATACGGACACTGCCACTGGAATGGGAAGATCATCTGGAAGGAGATGATAATGACAATAATGTTGTATTTAATCAACATTTAATATTTAATCAATGTGTATGTGTGTGCAATATATATATATATATATATATATATATATATATATATATATATATATATATATATATATATATATATACACACACACACACACACACACACACACAGTGGGGCAAAAAAGTATTTAGTCAGCCACCAATTGAGCAAGTTCTCCCACTTAGAAAGATGAGAGACAGAATGAGGAAAAAAAATCCATAAAATCACATTGTTTGATTTTTAAAGAATTTATTTGCAAATTATGGTGGAAAATATGTATTTGGTCAATAACAAAAGTTCATCTCAATACTTTGTTTTATACTCTTTGTTGGCAATGACAGAGGTCAAACGTTTTCTGTAAGTCTCCACAAGGTTTTTACACACTGTTTCTAGTAGTTTGGCCCATTCCTCCATGCAGATCTCGTCTAGAGCAGTGATGTTTTGAGGCTGTCGCTGGTCAACACGGATTTTCAACTCCCTCCAAAGATTTGAAATTTGCCTTGAAATGCTTCTTACAAAGCCCATCCTTCATTGCCCAGGAGGTGTGCTTGGGATCATTGTCATGCTGAAAGACCCAGCCAAGTTTCATCTTCAATGCCCTTGCTGATGAAAGGAGGTTTTTACTCAAAATCTCACAATACATGGGCCCATTCATTCTTTCCTTTACACGGATCAGTTGTCCTGGTCCCTTTGCAGAAAAACAGCCCCAAAGATGTTTCTACCCCCATGCTTCACAGTAGGTGTGGTGTTCAAATCAGCATTCTTTCTCCTCCAAACACGACAAGTTGAGTTTTTACCAAAAAGTTCTATTTTGGTTTCATCTGACCATATGGCATTCTCCCAATCCTCTTGTGGATCATCCACATGCTCTCCAGCAAACTTTAGAGGGGCCCGGACACGATTTTTGCTCACCGTTCTTGTGATCATTTTGAGCCCACGGGGTGAGATCTTGCGTGGAGCCCCAGATTGAGGGAGATTATCAGTGGTCTTGTATGTCTTCCATTTTCTAATAATTGCTCCCACAGTTGATTTCTTCACACCAAGCTGATTACCAATTGCAGATTCGGTCTTCCCAGCCTGGTGCAGGTCTACAATTTTGTTTCTGGTGTCTTTTGACAGCTCTTTGGGCTTGGCCATAGTGGAGTTTGGAGTCTGACTGTTTGAGGTTGTGCACAGGTTTCTTTTATACATACAACAAGTTCAAACAGGTGCCATTAATACAGGTAACGAGTGGAGGACAGAGGAGCCTCTTAAAGAAGTTGTTACAAGTCAGTGAGAGCCAGAAATCTTGCTTTTTTGTAGGTGACCAAATACTTATTTTCCACCATAATTTGCAAATAAATTCTTTAAAAATCAGACAATGTGATTTTCTGGATTTTTTTTTTCATTCTGTCTCTCATAGTTGAAGTGTACCTATGATGAAAATTACAGGCCTCTCTCATCTTTTTAAGTGGGAGAACTTGCACAATTGGTGGCTGACTAAATACTTTTTTGCCCCACTGATATATACACATATACACAGTGGGTACGAAAAGTACTCACAGCACCCCATATTGACAGAAAAACACAGAATTCTTGACATTTTTGCAGATTTTTAAAAAATAAAAACTGAAATATCACATGGTCCTTAGTATTCAGACCCTTTGCTCAGTATTTAGCAGAAGGACCCTTTTGATCTAATACAGCCATGAGTTTTTTTGGGAAAAAAGCAACAAGTTTTTCGCACCTGGATTTGGGGATCCTCTGCAGTTCTGTCAGGTTGGATGGTAAACGTTAGTGGACAGCCATTTTTAGCTCTCTCCAGAGATGCTCAATTAGGCTTAAGTCAGGGCTCTGGCTGGGCCATTCAAGAACAGTCAAGGAGTTGTTGTGAAGCCACTCCTTTGTTATTTTAGCTGTGTGCTTAGGGTCATTGTCTTGTTGGAAGGTAAACTTTCGGCCCAGTCTGAGGTCCTGAGCACTCTGGAGAAGGTTTTCGTCCAGGATATCCCTGTACTTGGCCGTACTCATCTTTACCTTGATTGCAACCAGTCGTCCTGTCCCTACAGCTGAAAAATACCCCCACAGCATGATGCTGCCATCACCATGCTTCACTGTTGGGACTGTAATGGACAGGTGATGAGCAGTGCCTGGTTTTCTCCACACATACCGCTTAGAATTAAGGCCAAAAAGTTCTATCTTGGTCTCATCAGACCAGAGAATCTTATTTCTCATCATCTTGGAGTCCTTCAGGTGCTTTTAACAAACAGGCTTTCATGTGTCTTGCACTGAGGAGAGGCTTCCGTCGGGCCACTCTGCCATAAAGCCCCGACTGGTGGAGAGCTGCAGTGATGGTTGACTTTCTACAACTTTCTCCCATTTCCCGACTGCATCTCTGGAGCTCAGCCACAGTGATCTTTGGGTTCTTCTTTACCTCTCTCACCAAGGCTCTTCTCCCCCGATAGCTCAGTTTGGCCGGACTTCCATTTAAGGATTACGGAGGCCAGGAACGTTAAGTGCAGCAGAAATTTTTTTGTAACCTTGGCCAGATCTGTGCCTTGCCACAATTCTGTCTCTGAGCTCTTCAGGTAGTTCCTCTGACCTCATGATTCCCATTTGCTCTGACATGCACTCTGAGCTGTAAGGTCTTATATAGACAGGTGTTTGGCTTTCCTAATCAAGTCCAATCAGTATAATCAAACACAGCTGGATTCAAATGAAGGTGTAGAACCATCTCAAGGATGATCAGAAGAAATGAACAGCACCTGAGTTAAATATATGAGTGTCACAGCAAAGGGTCTGAATACTTAGGACCATGTGATATTTCAGTTTTTCTTTTTTAATAAATCTGCAAAAATGTCAAGAATTCTGTATTTTTATGTCAATATGGGGTGTTGTGCGTACATTGAGGATAAAAAATGATTTTAGCAAATGGCTGCAATATAACAAAGAGTGAAAAATTTAAGGGGATCTGAATGCTTTCCGTACCCACTGTGTGTAATATAATATATACATATATATATAGTTTTCATAAAACACCCTCCTATATTATTCTCAATTACGCGCACAAATATTTTGTGCTAAATATTCGATCCAATATATATGATTTGATTATTTATGATTTGACTTGATTATGATGGATGCTGCAGACTACCACAATCTGGCATACTTTACAAGGACTACACAGCACTCCACCACTGTGATCAGGCTACCTGATTGTGAATCTTTAGAATGTTTCATTAGAATGAATGCAAATGTTTTTGCTGTAAAATACTGTAAAACTTTAACGGTAATCCAACTTAATGAATTTACCCAAAAGTATTTTATTATTTTTTTTTTTTTAACAAAAACTCACCGCCACAACGGCCTCAGCCACTCCAGTCAGTACAGCTGGTCTCAGGGAGTGCAACAGGATCTTACTTTCTAGCAGGACAAAGTGTAACAGTGTAGCACAGTTTTCTGGGCCCAGATTCATGAGCAGTGTCCCGTAGTCCGCTCCACTGAGAAAGGAGAAGAGGAAGAGAGAGAATGGAAGTTCACACAACCAAAATATCAGATGCTGATTTTACAGAAGAGGTTTTAATTACTGGCAGAAAGACATTTTCATTTCGACATATTTGAAAACACTTTTTAAAGGAGAACATTCAAAAGTACTGTTTAAAATATACATAGTTCAGTCATGAAACTCTTGATGAAACTTTGAGAAGGACAGGAAAAATCTTGGTATTCTATTGACAAGCAAGCATTTCCTATGAAACATGACCTGCAATTCTTATCTGACCTCAAACTCTGGATCTGCTGGTCAAAATCAGAAAAATGGGACTCTAAAAAAGGTTATAAATGGATTAATTACTCCTTATATCTGGATTCAAGGAAAGATCAGATAACCACATAACATAGAACGACATGAGGATGCGTAATTAATGATAGAATTGTCATTTTGGGGTCATTTTAAACTAACCCTTTAAGCCACTTCAAAAAAATATGGATGTTATGATATCAAAACAAATATAAATATTATAGTGGATGTATGAAGTCAGTTCACCTCAGGTTCACACAGGTGTCCAGAGTAACAAACTATGTACAGTGGAAAACACAGTTTTTAGCTTTTTTTCCTCTCTTTTTTTAAATTTACTTAAAGTGAACATTTTATCACCACTTAATTTCATTGTGATCAGTGTACTTAAACATTTAAAAATGAAGTTTGCTTAATAATTTTTGGTGCATTGAAACTGCATGGTTGGAATTTTAGTTTATAGCATGCTTTGCATTGGATTGAATTGGAAGAGATAAAAAGAAATAATCTTTTACGTATTTTGAATAAAGGCAAGCCCTGTTAGTGTGTAAAATTCAGTTAAGTTGGAAATTTAAAAACAGTTTAATGTAAATGCAGTGTTGTGGTTACTATTGTGCCAAAGAGTAGATGGTTGTGGGTAGGTTGTGAGATGGTCTTGTGATGATATAGTGTTTGTTGCTTCATTCAGTAAATATTTTTGTGCTCAGTACAATTAAACAAATTAAAAACGTACATCTAAAATGACAATAAATTAATTTCATATTAATAGTTGCCTAAAACATTATTATGTTATTATGTTGTTATGGAGATTTTACTTAAAGTGGTCATGACCTGAGAAATCAAATTTTCCTTGACCTTTGACATAAAATGTCTTGGGTGGACAATATTTCACGATAACGATATACATCACAATATAGTTTTGCTTAAAAAAATAGATTTTTATGATATAAAAAATTGATACCCTTGTAATTTCATAATTCTCGTTTACCATTAATTACCTACACTGTGGCGAGCCGCCACAGTCTAATGTGTCCTGCCACAGTTTCATAATGAACCGAAAACATTGTTTACACTTCTAATAATGACATTAAAAATCCCTAACATTGTGTTCTGCACCACTGCTTTAGCAGAATATCTGTCAATCAAACTAAAAGCAAATCGTGGTATGGACTAATGCACTTTTCAAAACGCAAAAGACTGTGCTTTAATTAAAGCTGTAGTCCGTAAGAACTGAAGTTTTACTAAAACCTGACAACCAGAAAGTGCCCAAAATAAAAATTTATCAATTAAATTGAAGTATATGCCACTTGTTTCATATTTTATTATCTAAAGCAATGATCTCTTAAATGATCTATGAATCTATTTCTAAATCACATAAAAATCATTTACCTTAATGGTAATGGTGTGCAAACAGGTTGGGACAGGATTAAGGTGTCATGGGCAGACAGCTTGTCAAAAGGAAAAAAATACAAAAACAAATATATGATTACTGAAGACTTGAGCAATAATTAAACTTAAATAAAATAAAAATGGATCTCCATGTTCTATGAAAAAGACTGTCCTCCTCACCTGGACCAGTATTCTTGGCCTCTGAGGAGAAGGGAAGGAGACATTGTGCATGAAGTGAGATATGTGTCTGGAAAAACAAAACAAGTAAATATTAACCCAACTTGAATCTTGATATCACACTCAAACAGTAAACAGTTTTGTTTAAAACATGGATAGGTGATTTACTGCTAATACAGGTACCGATATCCCAGCTGTAAAGCTGATCCCTATCCCAACAACAATTATGTCTTGATCTTAGTGTCAGTATCAATGTCAATGCACCAATAGTTACTGTGAACTCTGATGTTCACTTTTCACTCAAACTATTTTTTTTTCCCAAAACATAGTAAGCTGTCTATGTAGGCTGCATTTCAAGGCCTTATAGACACATTTAAATATAAGTATAAATACATTCAATTTAAATAGAAACCCAAGATGGTGGACAAAAAGAAAGAAATCTTGATTATAAATATTCAATTAAATACAGAAAAATGTTAATACAAATTCAATTCAATATGTAATATTTCACCCAATGTTTTTGTGCTGTGTATTTTTATGATTATTAGACTACTATATAATTAGCTTATAGCAACATGTTAATGTCAACATCTATTAGAATTATTTTGTATGTAAAGTCTCCAATGTGGAGCCACACAAAGTAACAGTCTCTGTAGAGCTTTCCAAATCAGTCACTTACAAGGTTCCATGATGGGTTATGCCTTCTTGGAAGAGAGTTGTCTATGTTCATTGGGTTTTGGATTCAGACCGTGAAAAATACTGTGGTTGTTTTTTGTAGTTTATTGTAGTTTTTTTTCAAAAATAGAGATGACATTACCAAACATTGAAAAAAGCTGCATCCCAATTCAGAGGCTGCATCCTTCAAAGGCCGTATTTGAAGTCCGAATGAGTCACAGCGGCACAACAAAAACTGCCTTTGAATGAGGCCTACAAATGTGTCCTTTGTTTCCCAGGCAATCAAAGATACAACAGAGATGGATCCTTCATAGCCTAGTCGATCCCAAGATTCATTGCAGACTGGAGAGGACAGGATGTTCTTTTTGTTTTGAGAGAGAAAAGGCTGAATTACACTTTATTGTATGTATTGTGTTTCAACTTGCTTGAATATCTAACGATACAAATGAAAAAATAAACACTTTAAAGCTTCTTATTAAAAGGTTCCAATTTTGACACATCTTACCAAGATGCAATTTTATATAGTATATACCCTTTACTATGTACATAAATGGACCTCAGTGAACAAGGTTGTGAACCCTGTTTTGTTTTTTCTTGAATAACTTAGAAGGATGCAGCCTCTAAATTGGGTCACAGCTAAAGTGTTCTATTTAAGTGAGCAACAGCTGAAGTAAGAATCTGTTTGTACTTCTCAATGGGCAGAGGGTTGACTCCATTGGCTGACAGCTTGTAAAGAAACATGAGGAATTTCTTGAAGGATTCAAAGAAAGGCCAGCGGGACAGTAGGCAGATGCACTTGTTGGTGTTGACCGTGCGGTTGGGTATGACCTTCTTGTCCACAGTGGAGACCAGACCCAGCTGGATCTTTTGTTTCTCACTGAGGCCGTCCACGGGATATGGCTCATAGAACTGTATTCCAGCCCCATACACCTGCAGAAGGGAAAAAAATAGGGCCCGATCAAGCACAGTGAGTTTTTATAAAACTACTTTTGCATGCCTTCCATTAAATATCTTTATCTTTCAGCTAACTAAGGTGATGTTAAGGAATCGAATACACGTCACCACAATTAGAGGAATTAAGAAAGCACATTTTACCATACATATAGCTGAATGACAATAGGATCATACTGACATCAAGACATTTTACTCTACCTTTTCCCCATTGGAGTTGGTGAGGACAAATGTTGAGAAGATGGGTAAAGGGTAGCGTGTGTTAGGAGCCCAGCACTCAATCTTGGCCCCCATAGGCAGGCAAAAGAGGGGTACAGACTCAGAGAGGGGAAAAGACTCGTAGTCCTCCTCAGGATAGCGGAATATCAGACCTTTAAATGGAGAGTTTTATTAGAAACATTGTGTTTGAATGTGTGCCATGCCAAATTAGGAACTATCATTAGTCCCCGTCTTATGGTATCAGAATTTGAATTATTATGCTGTAAAAACAAAAAACAAATGTCATCTTGAAAGAGATGAGAGAGGAAGTTTTGTTTCTCAGTGATTAACACAATGTCATGTGTCAGGAAGTGATGTAACATGGAGATAAACTAGCCGTTTGCTGACAGAAAGTGAACAATGAAAACTAGTGTGAAAGGTCATGACTAGTATACAGAACATAGTGACGTACTGAATATACAAAGGGTGTGTAACATTTTTAAAGGTGGACTTTCAGACACTGTTTAATAGAGACCTGGGACCTTTCACAGAATCGTATTAGAAAGACATACGTAATGTCTATAAAATGACGACTGTCTGCATGCTTAATGTTTATTTTAAAAAATGTTTTTGGCAGAATTAGAACTCATTTTCAAGAAATCTCTCTGGAGTGGTGTCCAAAAAAAGCCTCTCTTTTTAGAGCACTGTCAAAATCAATGAGATCAAAGGGATGAAAAAAATAAAATAATGGAGGGAAAGAGAAAGAGACGCAGAGATAGAGACTTACCAGCCTTATAGTTGATGGAGTTAGAGGCGGAAACTGACTTCTTGTAGCACAAAAACACACTTGATCCCCACTGAACATGGAAAACAAAAATGAGAAGGAACAAATTCATTGAATTGCATTAATTTGCGTGAGCAGTGCGTTTTCATTTTGGTGCCCACATTACACTAATAGATCACAGAGTGTTATCTAATCCTACATCTTTGAACCATGTATTGAGGGATTCTGAATCATAAGTTCAGAAGAACATTTTCTAGGTCTTTGGCGTGTGAGGTGATGGACTGATGTTCACCAAACAAAGATTTGTAATTATGCTGACTTACATTTTATTTAAACGTATTAGTGGTGCTTGCAAAGCAAAGGCTTCATATCTCTGAATCACAGTGTTCTGAACCACCCCAGAGCCTTGGGGTGGTTCAGAACACCCTAACAACTGTTTAGCAACCACGTAACGAAATCCTAGCAACAACTGAGAATACCCTAGAAACTGCTTAGCAACCACCTCTTACACCTTAGCAACTGCCAAGCAAAACACACAACTCGTAAAATTTCATGGGAAACATTTACATAAAGAAAACCGTTTTAAAGAAAACGCTTGTGTTAAATATGCCATTTAGCACATTGATTTCCTGTATACAGAATACATTAGGTGTACACTGAATTTGAACATTTAATATCACTGTCTTAATATATTAAAGTCATATAAAATAGGGTTTTCGTGTAACGGCTTTCTATGGTTGAGTATTGTACAACGGCTTTTTCGTTTTACATTGTTTTGACCTCCATGCTAACTCACCATGCCACAGTTGAGGTTCTTGTTCACCTTGCAGAATGTGTGAGGAGGAGTCTCGCCCTTGTTTGTGATGATGACGCAGATGTCAGTCACAACCAGCGAGTTCTGGGGCTGGATGGGGGGCGCACGGCGGTATGTGATGAATATGCGCTGAGATGTGGCAGAGCTGTTATTGACGTTTGCACAGCGGCCAAATGGTGTAGCCTCTATGACCTCACAACCCTGAATGAGACGCTCTTTACCCTCATACAGGACCCTATAGCAAAGAACAAATACTGATCAGCAACTTGACTTTTGATTTTAATAATGTATTGGTAAACCTTGTAATTAGCATTAAGATGAATAAAAGTATTGTTCATTCTTAGTTCATGTTGACTAAAGTGGTTCACAATCAGGTTTCATTAGTAAGCATTAGTCAGCATCAACAGGTTAATTGAAAATGGAAAAATAAATTAAATATAAAATATATTTTAATGAAATTGGAGCAATTTCTGTCACTCCACTGAAAATCCATTTACCCCAAAAGTTGATGTTTCAATGTTTATATCTGAATAAAAGCCTAAATTAAATCCGTTCATGACATAAATTCTATTCTGTTAAATCTATTACATGTATTCCATGTAATGCGAGTGCATTGCAACATCTTGATATTTAATATTGTTGCGTGGTGAGTGAAGACAAAATACAAAGCATGTTTTGTGTTTTGTATTTTTTTAATGAACATGCATTAAAAAGGGGGATTTTAGTGATTCAAATTATGTGATTTGGTCATGGTGAGGATCAGGGAGGGCATAGAGGAGTTTTATCCAGGCAGAAGTGGGACTGATGAGGACTGACTCAGTAGGTTATATCCATAAAAGAGTGAAGACCTTGAGCCGAACTATAACTCACAGTCAGCTGATTCTGAATGGAGACCACAAATAGATTTTGAACGCTTGTGCCCTACATCTGTTATTCAGCTCTTATACACTATGTGTATATTTAGGGTGCGATTTGTTTAAAAAAAGAAAAAAAAAACTATTATTTATTAGCAAGAATATGTAATTCATACACAATGAAGAGTAAAAATACAGAAAGTAATTGTTTAAACTGAATGAACCACATTGAACATTTTTAACAATTAACTTATTGACCAAAATTAGTGTTATAAGAACTTAAGACCAATCTTGAGTCTTGGTCTTGTCTTGGGCTCAACCACATTTGAACTCGGTCTTGTCTCTTGTATCAGACTCTGGATTTTATTTCAAGACTGGTCAAGACAACACCTGTGGAGATCACTAAATTGCAGTTGCACTATCATTTTTTAACATCATTATATCATTATATAACATATTATAACACATTATATAATTAAGCAATATTTATCAAAGAAAAAAAAAAGTTATCTTATTTGATTGGTAACAGCTCTATATAGTCTTATAATTCTAATAGTACTTTTATTCATTTATTTTTTACTATTATTAAATACAAGACATTTTACAGGCCGTAAATGTGCATCTCTCAGAAGAATTTAAGGAGTCTTGTTCTCATCTTAGTCTCAACACACACTGGTCTTGGTTTGGATAGTCTCGACTAAAACACTAAGCTAAATTAAGTTTATTTATACAATTTACAGCCCCCATGAGGTATTAAGATGAGCTGCATTTTGAACATATTTCAGCTATCTATCCCCACAAATTTGCATTATCTTCATTCATTCCATCAGAATATGGTGCACATATTATACTAGGCTGCATGCAACACTGAAAGATGAAAATCTGTTTTCGTCTCTTGAAAGTGGTGGCAGCAACAGTGCTTTGCACTGACTACAGATAATCTTAATTCATGTTAAGGATGTCAATAGCTAGTAAACTTATGATCTTCCAATTATAAACATTACACCTAAAATTATAACTTATTATTATTCTGTTTGCATAATAAATATCTGTTCAAAGGTGCAGCTACATAGAGGAACACCCATTCACCCTAAAAACTAACCCAACATCAATGAGTGGGGGCTTTCCATGTCCCCTCTTGTAACACAAGAAGAGTTCTGGGCTCTTGAGGCTGCCATGGTTAAGATTGGCCAGCTGGCTGCTGTAGGTGCTCTCAATGCATGTGAAACCTTCAGGCACTGTTTCTCCAGCAGACTTGTTGATGACGGCCAGGTCTGTGATAGGTGCCTTGGGCCCACTGGACTTGGCTTCAGATAGATCTTGCTCTAGTGGTGTGGACTTGTCTGTGAGGCCAGCTACAACAAAGTAGTCCGTCACGCGGTGACCTTTGTCCTCAATCATGCCTGGGCAAACCTGTTTGGACAGAAACAACAAAGGTTTTGGGACTCTTCTTTTTTTTTTTTTTTTACTACTACTACTACTACTACTACTACTACTACTAGTAATAATAATATAAAACATGCAGAATTTGACAGACACAAACTACATGGTTTGCAACATTCAAACTGTTTTGCTGAAATCAAAAGGCAGGTGCTAATGAATGGGGTTGCCAATTGCACATTAGTTCCACCAATTGCCAAAAGAACCAACTGCGGATGGCTTCTACTTAGTTGTACTTCTATTTCTAGTTCTACTTCAAGGCTTTGTTGGAAAAGCTAAAATAATGACTATTTACAAATGTATTGTTTAAGTTCACGCTGCGTGAGAAACAATGCATACTATTTACTGTATGAATTACATACATCATGCTTCTTAATGCTACCAAAATAATTTGACAAGAAATAAGCGGCTTATCGCTCTTTCTTTTTGATTAACATAACAGACAGCATCAGGTATGTTAGGCTTCTGTCACTTATGACCTAACATATGGATCCAATATAACACACACATTCAATTTTATCCCAAATGTTTAAGTAAACTTAGGACATAACCTACTGTTTACGTAGACAGACATTTGGGCAACTTTGTGTGTATTTGACCATTTAAGCGCCAAAAAACAACTCAATTCAGTACTCACATGATGTTCTGATGATGATTCTGTGCACAGGTACAGAAAATGATCCATCAGAACAGTGTACGAGTACCAGATATGCTCTTTTGTGTTTTTTTTTTTTAACTTTAACAGTTTAAAATTACTTGAATTTAAATGGGCAAGGCATAAAATGCATTAAAAGGATACAATTTCATGATGACGCAGCACTGCAACATTATGTGAGCATAATTACAACATGATTATATTTACACTGCAGGGTTCCAGACTGCGACCAAAATGGTCGCATATGCGACCTTTTTTTAACGTTGTGCGAGTAAAAATTTTATGTAGTCGCATTTGTGCGAGTGCATGATCATGTTATTCGCGCATGTGTAACAGAACGAGGTGTCGGCAGCTGCTGCCGTCCGTAACTGTTTTGTTTTCAAAATGAACAAAATTTATATAATAATGAATGAGTACATCATAAATCCATTTTCCAAACCGTGTTTTTGTCTTATCCTGAATCACTACGGTGCGCCAATAATAAGTGTTTATATTCGGACTATTTCAGACCAGGCTCGGCTGCGCTGCGGAGTATCACAGTACCTGCGTGACTCGTCATAGACAAACAGAGAGAAGTAGTTCCGGCTACAATGTTCTTCCGCAAGACACATGCAGTTCTATTTATTAACCCTAGAGAGCGAACGTACACGCGCATTGCACAATGATGATGAAACGCGCCAAATTTCGGAATTAAGCCATATAAAAATAAAAAGGTTAATAGCTGAATAATAATCATAAAAAAAAAACAAAGTTTGGAGTTCAAGGATGCTGCTGGAAAGGACGAGCCATGCATACAGACACATAATGATGAGCGCACAGGTAGAAATGCATTAAGTTACTTCAACAGCAATGGCTTAGACCAGAGCTCCTCAATAGGCCGCGAGAGAATGTTGGTCCGCGCTAATGTCAAATAGTGTTGTCAAGGTAATGTATATAAGCACGTCTCGGTCTCGAAAATTCAAACGCAGCATCATTGCTTACGTTGCGTAACCGCTGGTGAGTTTAAAATGCTCGCGCTCCGCGCCGACTCAAACTGACTAGACAAAATAGACTCAAATGTGAATGGACTAAAATGTTTGTTTTATTTTGTCTGACCAACCGCAAAAGAAAGAAAGTAAACTGTATGTGATAAAGTACAGTGTTTGCTTTTATATTATTAGCCTAGTTACAGAAAGGCAAACTAAAGGCTAATATTTTCTCATTTAAATTAAACATTTAGCAAATACACATCTATATCATTAAAACAAATCCCTGAATATCTAATTAATATTTAATATCACAGACCTTACAGATTTATTCGAATACAAAAGTGAGATTTTTCTGAAGTGTTTGTAACCCGCGTGAACGCGTGTGTTCTGTGCGTGACTGTCGATCCGTGTGAAATGAATTCAGACTTCAGTTCAGCTTCACGGGAAACGCGATCAAAATGTATGTATATATGTATGTATAATTTATATTAATTTTAATTCATATGTAATAAATTAGAAATATGAAAAGTATGAATTAATCGAAATATTATATATATATATATATATTATATATATATATATATACCAGATTTATATCGGCCATCAGCCACTGTGATTTAATATATTTAAGATTAATATTAATCTTAATATTAATAATTAATATTTAAGATTACGATTCATCAAGCATGCATTGATTAAAATTGTTGTAGCAAAAAAAAAAAAGTGCGACCAAATCATGTGCTGGTGCGACCAACTGAGAAAATTGGTAGCACCAGTGCAACCAGTGGAAAAGTTAGTCTGGAGCCCTGCACTGTGTGCAGAACTATTAGACAAGTTGATTTTCTGATCACGTTTTCTTTTTTACCCAAGCACACTTTACCAGATCCCTAACCACATCAATCTTAATAAAGGAAAATGAAAAATGCCTTATAATCAGGTGTGCATAATTATTAGCCAGGTTTTCTTTTTAAAAAAAGTATTAAATGCTCATGAGAAGGATACAATGCAAGAAATTGCGAAGTTAAGGCATGACCGATGAACAGCGAAACGCTCATTGGATCAGCAGGGTCAGACAAAAACAGGCGGAGAAAAAAAGACACGTGAACACTTTTTGATCCTTTTCCTATTTAGCACTTAAACTCTGGAACAGTCTTGCTAGCATTATTAGAGATGCAGATGCATCCTGTCTAAATTAAAGACCCATCTATTTAACCTGACATACACTACACATTCCAATAATTCAAATCCCTTAAAGGATTATTGAGCTGCATAAATTAGGTCAACTGGAACTGGGAACACTCTCCATAACATCCGATTTACTTGTTACTTCATAAGAGGAATGGCATCTATGCTAATATTAGTTTGTCCATCTCATTCTTTTCCTATTAGTATTATTGTTCTATTTGAATTGCAAGTAAGCGAGCAGCTTGACACTGGCCACATTTTGGTCACTTTGAAATGAGTCCAAAGTTTTCTTTAGGAGCTCAGTCTAAGTCCAATATTTGACTTAAGGTTTTTTAAAATATTTTTCTAAACCATTAAGTGTCACTGACACACGCACGCACAGCTGAATTTATCTTATTAAACTAATTATATAGAACTATATAGTAAGTGCACTATAACTGAACTAGTTCTATGCCTTTATTTTGTTATACAAATTTATAGAAAAGAAGGGCTATGAGATTTCCTATCCTATAATGCAGACAAAAGGACACCGCAAAGAAAGTGTTAAACCAGCAAGACAGAGAGAGAGAAAGAGAGCGAGAGAGAGAGAGGCACACACACAGACAGTTTTATTAGTCAGTTGCCTCAGATTCACCATTTTAATGAATTTTAGTAATAAAATCTACACTGTGACAGAAATTAGTCTTTGATAATGTCTTAATAAAAGCATCCAAATAGAATACCCACAAATATACTTATATGTATAACAGTATCTAATAAAAAGATTGTTTAAACTTCTTCTCAACCCTGTATAAAAATAGGTATATGCTGCCCTCTAGTGCTCATTCTATATATGATGTTTGAATATTATTTTGAAATATTTTAACCAAAAAGCAGTTATCTGCCTAATTTTAATTTACACATACTCCTTGAAATAAAAAAAATAAATGAAAATGTGTTTATTTATAATATTTGTATTGTTATAGTATTACCTAGAGTTCTAATTTTAATAAATAATAATATTTTTAACGTTGACAATAAATCAGCATATTACAATGATTTCTGAGGGATCATGTGGCACAGAAAACTGGAGTTATGATGCTGACGACAACAACATTTTTAGCAAAAACAAAAACTGAAATTTAAACGTGACAAAAAGTAGTCTTGACAACTAAATATACATGCCAATAGAGTATGGTAAAAAAACATTGAATATAATACAAATTATTGTACTTTAAATCTGTTCAGAATTTTATCTAACCTTGTTTAAAAATAACCCTATGGTGCCATTTTTTGGTTACAATATATTTTAAAATTTCTTTTTATTTATTCTCCTCAAACAGATGGTTAATGTGCATATTTTTAAGTTAAATATATTATATTGATTAAAAAAACATTTGAATTTCTTATTCAATGTTAGTATTATTGTATATAGTACAAATAGTGTCATCTCAAAATACAGCATTTTAAAGAAAACAAATATATTGATCTGAAAATTGTACATTCATTTTAAATTAATCAAGATTCACTACCAAACATACAATCTTAATTTAATTTAAGTCAAACAATTATTTTACAAGATATGAGAGACTTTCTTATTAGTATTATAATAAGACTTTCTTATAAGTATTGTCAAAACTGCCTTCTCCACCCTGTTTAAAAATAGCAATATGCCCTCTAGTGCTCATTCCATATGACATTTGATTATCATTTCAATTATTTTAACCAAAGAGCACTTATCTGCCTCATTTTAATTTACACATACTTCTTGAAATTAAAACAATAAATTAAAATGTATTTATTCATATTTGCACAATTAAATATAGAAATTAGGTGTGTATATTTAAATTATTCATGAATAATTGACAACTTCCTATTTCCCTTTTTGCTCTTAATTTAAACCTTCGCCATGGCAACACCATTTGAAATAATATTATAATCATTCGCAATTTAGCATCTTTCAGTATGTTGTCATGTTCAGAAAATTTGGTGGCGATCGCATGAATCCCCTAAGAAGAGTAGCTAAAAATTCAGAGCTTGATTATTCAAAATATCGATATTCAAATCAAAATATCTGACTTTCTGTTGGTCGGAGCTAATGACTGTAAATTAGAAAGTTGTCTGGCTTAATGAGCACAATATTTGTACTGAGTTTGGTAACTGTAGGTTAAACTAACCCCCCTACTTTTGTCAAAAGATGGCGCTTTAGAGCCCCTAAATGTAAGCAGAAGTTATAACACACTTCCTGTTTCTCTTTTCTCGCCATTAATTTGTTGCCTCGCCACGGGTAAACCGTTTGAGATAGCAAAAATCCGCTGTTTTGCATCATCAATGTCTAGCCCGGTTCTGTCAAAACTGCACTGGCTCCCTATTAAACATCGTATAGATTTTAAAATCTTGCTAATTACTTACAAAGCACTAAATGGCTTAGCTCCCCAGTACCTGAGTGAGCTCTTAATGCATTATAGTCCTTCGCATCTATTACGATCTCAGAATTCTGGCCAGTTGTTAATACCTAGAATATCAAAATCAACGGCAGGCGGTAGATCCTTTTCCTATTTGGCACCTAAACTCTGGAACGATCTTCCTAGCATTGTTCGGGAAGCAGACACACTCTGTCAGTTTAAATCTAGACTAAAAACGTATCTATTTAAACTGGCATACACATGACGCACTATAAACTTTTGTCTTCATATCCGTTAAAGGATTGTTAGGCTGCATAGATCACGTCAGCCGGAACCGGGAACGTTACATCAGAAGAAGAATGGTGTCTACGCTAATATTTGTCTCTCTGCTTATCCCGAGGTTTACCAATTAACGTGATTGGCTGGATCCAGGCCGGACGGGGAACCTGTGCCTGTGTGCGGCAGCAATGTGGCCCTGTGGTGTCGGCGGAGACTGTGTTAACTGGCTCATCCTTTGTTAAGACCTTACCGACTCATCAGCCAGTGGCACATATCCCAACAAACTGTCCCATACCGGCGTGATCAAAAAGATCTTAAACTAGATGGAACTAGATTAAATATTTTGACTGTTGCGATTCCAAATCGGTTTAATGACCTGTAACTCTGCCTGAGTATCGGACAAGTGTTCACTGTTGGCCAGAGGAGAACTGGCCCCCGACTAAGCCTGGTTTCTCCTAAGGTTTTTTTCTCCATTTGTTGTTTTGGTTCCTTGCTGCTGTTGCCTTTGGGGACACTTGCTTGATATTCAGCAGTGTTTTTGATATGCCTGCATTGGCGCCGTTGTATGCGAACTGAGCTGAGCCGGACGATTACGTCACTGTTTTCTGCAGTGCTGATATACCTAAATTAACTAGACTAATAACTACTGATATTTGCAACGGAATGAATCAATAATATATAGAATAAGCTGCACAATGACACCATTTTCTTATTAATGTAAAGCTGCTTTGCCACAATTTGCATTGTAAAAAGCGCTATATAAATAAAGATGACTTGATTTGACTTGACTCTTGACTTCATGCTGACTGAGTTTGGTGGTGATTGGATTAAGCGCCTAGGAGGAGTATATCAAATTCCAGAGCATGCGCTTTTCAAACAAACCATAATAGCTCACTTCCTGTTGAGGCAGCGTACAACTTAGAGCACGAAAGTTATCAGGCCCGATGAGGTCTACATGTGTTCTGAGTTTCATACTAATACATCCAAACGTGTTTTATATATGGACCAAGTTTTCGGACCCCATTCAAGGGGGTGCTGTCGAGCCCCCCTGCCACGCCCAGGTCCCAGCCTCTGTGGCGTCTTAATGGCCGCAGGTTCCAATGTGTGTAAAAAGTTTCAAGAGTTTGAGCATGTTAAGGGCCCCAAAACCTTGAAAAAAAAAATAAATAAAAAAAAAATAATAATAATAATAATAATCCTAAGGAAAACAATAGGGCCTTCACCCTATGGACTTGAGCCCTAATAATCCTTAGAAGAAAAATAGGGCCATGCGCTTCATTGGTTTGGACCCTATTAGTCCTAAGGAAAACAATAGAGCTGTAACGCTCGTGGATTGTGCTAGGAAGCATGGAGACAGAGGACCGATGAATATTAAAGTATTTATTTAAACAAGACAGGATAACAAGACCAAAGAACATGAGTAGGTAACTTTAACGAAGAACAAGGACAGGACTGACACAGAGGGAATTTATACAGATCAGCACAAGAGGATAATTGGTGGGGCACAGGTGATAGACATAACGATTACGAGACACAGGTGGTGACGATGAACTAATAATGATGACGAACCAAAACAAAGACCATGTGACAAAATGACAGGACTGATAGAAACAAAAACAAAGAACACATGACTGATGATGACAGGACTGGGGAACAGAATAAACAGATAAACAGAAACACATGGACACGATTATGACAAGAGCCTTCGCCCTTTGGGCTTGGGCCCTAATAATAATAATATTATTCCTTACAGAAGAACAATAGGGCGCTGGGCCTCAATGGCTTGGGCCCTCATAATAATCCTAAGGAAAACAATAGGGCCTTCGCCCTTAGGGCTTGGGCCCTAAATAAATTTAAAAAAAATAAAGGATTGTGGCCAAACTCCCTCAAGTCTCTTCTTTTTCCACTACTATCAGCCTATAGTTTTGCTGCTCTCATGGCTCCAATTATGACACTTGGCCGGTGTAGTAGTCCATGAACAATACAATAGACATTTACAGCACACAGGCAGTGTTGATCAATGACGACCCTTTCTTTCTGGCTAAAACACCAGTCAGACAAGAGCGCTAAGAGCTTGTTATGAGAGGCCTGGAAAAAATTAGCTGATAGTCACAAGCGTACTGTCAAAAATATTGTCTCATCTTTGGTAATTGGTTAGACATTTTCAACAGAGGTGCTATAATAATTAGAGGAATGTGCCTTCCCAGGTCATTTTTTTCATATTTAGGAATTCATTATTTTATTTCACAATTAGAAAATACATAAAAAAAAAGGTTAAGTGTTCTGAGAGAGACAGAAAATTAAGGTTCCTATAGATGGGAACATATTTGGATACAATGTTTTGTTTAGGTGAGAATATAGACAATATTTTAAGGAAAGCAACTCAAAGGTTGTTTCTTATGTGTAAACTGAAGAGTTTTGATGTTTGTCAATCCATTTGGAAAATGGTATAAATAAACAAAAATCATTTTGAGAGTAGTTTAATGTTTAATATTACAGCCTAGTATGGTAACTTAGGAGTGAGGAATATGAAGTTGCAAAGGATAGTGAGAATGGCAAAAAAAATAATAATAGGACACCAGTAAACACAACTTGATAAACTGTATTTGCTGGCAATACACAGAAGAGCGACATTTCAGAATTTGTTATGCTTCCAGAAGGTGTAAGGTCCGAATATTTCTTAAAAATATGTAAAAATATTCCTTTACACCAGTAACAGTTAGGATATTAAATGAATAGTAAGCAAACTTTTTTTAAGAATAACTTATTTTTGATGTATTGTGTATGTGTAGAACTATTTTTTATGAGAAGCCAAAGGAGAATGTCTACATTGGTGGAAACTAAACTAAGGTAAAACGATATGCTGGGGCCCTCCAAATCACTAAATCTGCACCTGCCTATGATAACTGCTCTCTCTTGGTCATCGGCATATTGAACGCAGATTTGAATGTTCCACTGTGGTCATACTTGTCAAAGGTTTACTAGACATAGCTGAATCGCTTACATTTAGGAATAATATCGTGTGGGTGTTTAAATCCAGATTGCAATCTTTTATTGATAAATTGCGTAGCTCTAGCTTATGCATTTCTTCCTGTCAAACTCTAAGTCAGAACATTCTAGTGTGTATGCACTCTAATGCAGTCATAGGACATAACACGCAGTGAAAATGTATCTGTGTTGAACTTATTCTTAACCTCAATCTAGTGTGAAATCTAACAACTATTTGCTTCAAAATTTAGTTGCATATCTGAATTATATATTATGTAATGATCTACATAGAAGGTTGAAATGTGGGAAAATCAAAGCTGGGGCTCTCAGCATCCTTATCACTATTCAGTCTGACACAGTAGGTTGGCCTTTTACTGTTACTATAGCAACAGTTTCCAACCTGACTGCACGGGAGGAAAGTATTTGCTTCACTCTGACATTTTGTTTCTCACTCTCCCTGTGGTCTATATGCGCTGTCTAATAAAAGTGAGCAGAAGGGTGTAAGTGATTTAAAAATTCTGTATGGGAAGCATGAGAAAAGCTTCAGTAATGCAGGCCTTGTGTAGAGGTGACTGCCAAACATCTAATCCAGCATGCTAAGAGACAGACTAATAACTGTAGCTTATATTACAGAGAGAGAGAGAGAGAGAGAAAGAGAGAGAGAGAGAGAGAGAGAGAGAGAGAGAGAGAGAGAAAGAGAGAGAGAAAGAGACAAGAGAGAGAGAGAGAGAGAGAGAGAAAGAGAGAGAGAGAGAGAGAGAGAGAGAGAGAGAGAGTATTCCCAGCTGGAAGAACACATCACTGCTAATGCTATTCATCTGAAAACATGTCAGAAGTGCTAATACGTGCCAGTCAAAGATTTCCATGTAACCTTATGTTTTTTCAGGGCCCTATTGTTCTTCTAAGGATTATTGGGGCCCAAGCCCTGAAAGGGCGCAGAACCCTATTGTTCTTCTAAGGATTATTATTATTATTATTATTAGGACCCAAGCCCTGAAAGGGCGCAGAACCCTATTGTTCTTCTGAGGATTATTATCATTACTTTTATTTTATTTTTTCAAGTATTCGGGGCATTTTAGGGCCCTTAACATGCTCAAAAACTCTTGAAACTTTGTACACGCATTGCAACCTGTGGCCATTAGGACTTGAAAGAGGCTGGGCCCCCTTGAATGGGGTCCGAAATCTTGGCCCATATATCAAACATGCTTGCACATATTGGTATGAAACTCAGAACACATATAGACCTCATCGGGCCTGACAACTTTCGTGCTCTAAGTTGTACGCCGCCTCAACAGGAAGTGAGCTATTATGGGTTGTTTGAAAAATGCATGCTCTGGAATTTGATATACTCCTCCTAGGCGATCACCATCAAACTAGGTCAGCATGAAGTCAACATTGATGACGCAAAATTGCCAGGGGATTTTTGATATCCATTCCATTCCAGCAATTACACAAGATTTAATCACAACAATGAATTAAAGAGCTTCAATTAGAATTTGGAAGATTTCTGTCCGCGCAGCGTCTCCTAATAATGATTGCGCCCAGTTATACAAAGAACTCCATCCATGCAGGGATTTTAAAAAATAAAACTAAAATGTAAACTCCTGCAAATGAATCGTATTTGGATCGTTATCATTTATATTACATTCGTGCTCTCCTCATACATTGCATGCACACACATTCAGTTCACGAGCCTGAACAGCTCTCTGTGTTTTAGTCTGGCAGGTTTAACCTTTTCATTGTTGTGTCCCTTTGTCTGCATTATAGGTTAGGAAATCTCATAAAAGTAAAGGCATAGAACCAGTTCAGTTGTCGTGTAGTGACTATATGGTTCTATTTAATTAGTCTAATAATATGGTTAAAAATAACGTAAAATACCTTAAGATAAATTCAATGGAACCTGGATGAATTTAAAATGAATATACTACATTTCAGATCAATATATTTGTTTTCTTTAAAATATTTTTTCTGAATCTCTCTCTCTCAGGATCTTGCAGATTTAACCCTTTCATTGCTGTCTCCTTTTGTCTGCATTATAGGATAGGAAATCTCTTAGCCCTTCTCTTCTATAAATTTGTGTAAAGAAATAAAGGCAAAGAACCAGTTCATTTGTATTTCGCTGACTATTTAGTTTTATATAATTAGTTTAAACTCTTACGTGGGCAGCGACAGTGCCACCTGGAGGGAAGTGATTGGGAGGAACGGACCCCCTGATCTGAACCAGAACGGTATTCTGTTATTGAACTTCTGTGCTAGTCACAGTTTGTCCATAACGAACACCATGTTCAAGCATAAGGGTGTCCACCATTACATGTGGCATCAGGACACCCTAGGGCGGAGGTCGATGATCGACTTTGTAGTTGTTTCATCTGACCTTCGGCCATATGTCTTGGACACTCGGGTGAAGAGAGGGGCGGAGCTGTCAACTGATCACCACCTGGTGGTGAGTTGGATCAGATGGCAGGGGAGTAAGCTGGACAGACTCTGCAGACCCAAACATACTGTAAGGGTCTGCTGGGAACGTTTCCCCGAGTCCCCTGTCAGAAAGATCTTCAACTCGCACCTCTGGCAGAGCTTCAACCAGATACCGAGGGAGGCTGGAGACATTGAGTCTGAGTGGACCATGTTCTCTACCTCCATTGTAGACGCAGCCGCTCGGAGCTGTGGCAGTAAAGTCTCCGGTGCCTGTCATGGTGGCAACCCCCGAACCCGGTGGTGGACACCGGATGTAAGGGATGCCGTCAAGCTGAAGAAGGAGGCCTATCGAGCCTGGTTGGCTCGGGGGACTCTTGAGGTGGCTGACGAGTACCGGCAGGCCAAGCGGACTGGGTAGTTGTGGAGGCAAAAACTTGTGTCTGGGAGGAGTTCGGTGAGACCATCGAGAAGGATTATCGGTCAGCCCCGAAGAAATTCTGGCAAACCGTCCGGTGCCTCAGGAAGGGGAAGCAGTGCCCTGCCAACACTGTTTACAGTGGGGGTGGGAATCTGCTGACTTCAACTGGGGACATCGTTGGGTGGTGGAAGGAATACTTTGAGGATCTCCTCAATCCCACAGACACGTCTTCCACTGAGGAAGCAGAGGCTGAGGGCTCAAGGTAGGCTCACCCATCACCAAAGCTGAAGTCACTGAGGTAGTTGGAAAGCTCCTTGGTGGCAAGGCAGCGGGGGTGGATGAGATACGCCCTGAGTACCTCAATTCTCTGGATGTTGTGGGGCTGTCTTGGCTAACACGCCACTGCAGCATCACGTGGCGGTTGGGGACAGTGCCTCTGGACTGGCAGACCGGGGTGGTGGTCCCTCTTTTTAAGAAGGGGGACTGGAGGGTGTGTTCCAACTACAGAGGGATCACACTCCTCAGCCTCCCTGGGAAAGTCTATGCCAGGGTACTGGAGAGGAGAATAAGGCCGATAGTCGAACCTCTGATTCAGGAAGAACAATGCAGTTTTCGTCCCGGTCGTGGAACACTGGACCAGCTCTATACCCTCTCGAGGGTACAGGAGGGTTTATGGGAGTTTGCCCAACCAGTCCACATGTGTTTTGTGGATCTGGAGAAGGCATTCGACCGTGTCACTCGTGGCGCCCTATGGGGGGTACTCCGGGAGTATGGAGTCCGGGGTCCTTTGCTAAGGGCTATCCGGTCCCTGTATGACCAGAGCAGGAGCTTGGTTCGCATTGCCGGCAGTAAGTCTGACTTGTTCCCGGTGCATGTTGGACTCCAGCAGGGCTGCCCTTTATCACCGGCCCTGTTTACAGTCTTTATGGACAGGATTTCTAGGCGCAGTCAGGGGCCGGAGGGAGTCCGGTTTGGGGACCACAGGATCTCATCCCTGCTTTTTGTGGATGATATTGTCCTGTTGGCTCCAACGGGCCAGGACCTCCAGAGTGCACTGGGACGGTTTGCAGCCGAGTGTGAGGCGGCTGGGATGAGGATCAGCACCTCTAAGTCTGAGACCATGGTTCTCAGACGGAAAATGGTGGCTTGACCTCTTCAGGTTGGTGGAGAGCTCCTGCCTCAAGTGGAGGAGTTCAAGTATCTTGGTTTTTTTTCACGAGTGAGGGAAGGAAGGAGCGTGAGGTTGATAGACGGATCGGTGCAGCTTCTGCAGTAATGCGGTCGATGTACCGGTCTGTCGTGGTGAAGAAGGAGCTGTGCTGCAAGGCGAAGCTCATGATTTACCAGTCAATCTACGTTGCTACTCTCACCTATGGTCATGAGCTTTGGGTCATGACCGAAAGAATGAGATCCCGGATACAGGCGGCCGAAATGAGCTTTCTCCGCAGGGTGGCAGGGCGCTCCCTTAGAGCTAGGGTGAGGAGCTCGGTCACTCAGAAGGAGCTCAAAGTAGATCCGTTGCTCCTTCACATCGAGAGGAGTCAGCTGAGGTGGCTCGGGCATCTGTTTCGGATGCCTCCTGGATGCCTCCCTAGGGAGGTGTTCCAGGCATGTCCCACCGGGAGAAGGCCCCGGGGAAGACCTAGGACACGCAGGAGAGACTATGTCCCTCGGCTGGCCTGGGAACGCCTCGGTGTCCCCCGGAAGAGCTGGAGGAAGTGTCTGGGGAGAGGGAAGTCTGGGAATCTCTGCTCAGACTGCTGACCCGGCCCCGGATGAGCGGTAGAAAATGAATGAATGAATTAATGAATAATTAGTTTAACAATATAATAAGATACATTCAGCTGAATATATAACACTTTGAACTGCTAATGATAACTTTGCTATGATATGATCGCTTTGAGTTAGTATTATATTTCAATGTATATATTAAGACAGTGTCAAAAATTAATTTCTGTCACAGTATAGACTTTATTCTTATTGTTTAAAATGTTATTGAATAATCTGACTCAACTAACTGGTCAGTCTCCAACTGGAAACACCATTTAAATTCATTTTGCCCACCATGCCCAGTTGTTCTTAAACCACCGAGGTGGCAGTCCCCTATTGTTCTTCTAAGGATTATTATTAGGGCCCAAGCCCAAAGGGAGAAGGTCCTATTGTTTTCCTTAGGACTATAATAATAATAATAATAATTATTATTATTATTATCATTATAATCATCATAGCAACAGATCAAAGTGTCAGATCAAAATATTTGTTTTGGATGCTTTTGAGACTCTTGGCATCCTTCAAATTGGATGAAACTCGGGCACTTTTGGGGCCCTTAACATTCTTGAAAACTCTTGAAACTTTGCACACACATTGGAACCTGCGGCCATTAGGACGTGACAGAGACTGGGACCTGGGCGTGGCATGGATGCTCAACAGCGCCCCCTTGAATGGGGCCGAAAACTTGGTCCATATATCAAACACACTTGCATGTATTAGTATGAAACTCAGAACACATGTAGACCTCATTGGACCTGACAACTTTTGTGCTCTAACTTTTATGCAACATCAACAGGAAGTGGTTGTTTGAAAAACACATGCTCTGGAATTTGATATACTCCTCCTAATCGCTTAATCCTATAACCATAAAACTCGGTCAGCATGAAGTCAAGACATTGATGAAGCAAAATAGCCAGCGGATTTTTGATATCTCAAACGGTTTGCCTGTGGCGAGGCAATGAATTGATGGTGAGAAAACAGAAACAGGTAGTGTGTTATAACGTCTGCATACATTCACTGATTTTTAAGAAACTTCACCTGTGTGTTCGTTGTAGGAGGCCGAGCACATGGATGTGACTATTATGAGTCAAAGATATAGCGCTACCAACTGGCAGCAGGATATGTGTCCCTTTCAAAATGCCTTAAGATCACCCTCTTATTTTTACCCAATTTACTTCAAACTTCATCAGAATAATGTCAAGACATGGCGAATGTAGACATGTTAAAATATTTTTGATATTTCAAACACTGTTGCCATAGCAAAGCTCAAAATTCTATAATTGTTTTGGATGTTTTTGAGACGCTTAGCATGCTTCAAATGGCATGAAACTCGACACGCATGTCAGGATGGTCATCCAGTAGACATGGGCAAAGCCTTAAAAGCGGGCGTGGAGGAGGGACTCTATAGCGCCATCTTTTGACAAAAGTTGGAGGGTTAGTTTAACCGACAGTCACCTTAATTCCTAAATTTCCTGAATTCCTAATTGACGCGTTTCATCATCATTGTGTAATGCGCGTGTACGTTCGCTTTCTAGCGGTTAATAAATAGAACTGCATGTGTCTCGCGGAAGAACATTGTAGCCGGAACTACTTCTCTCTGTTTGTCTATGACAAGTCACGCAGGTACTCAGGTACTGTGATACTACACAGCAGAGCTGAGCCTGGTCTGAAATAGTCCGAATATAAACACTTATTAAAGGCGCGCCGTAGTGATTCAGGATAAGACAAAAACACGTTTTGGAAAATGGATTCATGATGTACTCGTTCATTAATAAAAATAAATTCATAAATAAATTCATAAATTTTGTTCATTTTGAAAACAAAACAGTTACGGACGGCAGCAGCTGCCGATACCTCGTTATGTTACAGATGCGCGAATAACATGATCATGCACATCCTCAAAAAATGGTCGCAGTCTGGAACCCTGCATTTGATTATGTATGGTATCGAAGCATCCATTACAGCATGTGTTCAGGACCTAAGGAATTTTGGCTTACACATCTGTAAACTAAGCAGAATGTCTTTTCCCCATGTAACGCATCAGATATGGTCCTACACTGGCTTAGAACCTCAGTCTGCTACAGTAGCCTATAGTCACACCCAAACTCATGAGATCTGATGGAAAGAGATCTGAGCAGAACACTCTCAATGTTTTAATGGTGCCTGAGAGGCTCAATGTTTACAATTTTGTGGGTGATAAACCCATGAATGGCATACTAATACTAATTAATGAACGATAAACAACTGGGTTTAAATCATTTATTGTAACAAAAAAAAATTACATACTTCACCTTTAAGTCAGCTGCACATCAGACGAGAAGCGCCATTCTGTGTTTTGGCTAATAAAAAGGAAGTCTCGTACATATACAAAAAACGTCTTTCTTTCCAAGAAAACATAATATAAAACCAGGTCTTATATATTGAAACAAATTTGCCAAAATATTTCAAGCGGGTTACCATTGTTTATGTTTAGGGTTAGGAGCTGCTTAGGAGAATATATCCATTAAATTTAAATAATTAAACCAGTGAATCATTCTTGACAATTAGTAAAACAATAAATAAATTAAATAAATACATAAAAATAAAGGAAAAATAAAAAATAGGGTCCTAGTAGTGTTGTAGTATTCGAGACTGGTCTTAAGACATTTTTTGAAGGTCTCAGTCTTGTCTTGGTCTCAGACTAAAAGGACTCAGGATTTTTTTTCAAGACCACAACTGCAGGGATATTCCTAAATTGCCGTTGCACTGTCTGATTTCTTTGTTAACATTTTTTGATTTGACTTGAACAATTTGATTGGATGTAAAACTCGCATCAAATGCAATCAACAACTTCTAATTTTATTTATTTTGTTACTGTTGTGCTGGGTCAGAAATCAACAAGGGATTGTGTCAAAAATGTCATCAAAATTAATACAAAAGTGCACAAAATTCAAGATATGATTGCATAAAAGTACTTGTATATGATCTTGATATTTATATTATAACATATGATATAATTAAGAAATAATCGGATTAATTTGAGAAGCACTAGTCTGGTCTTGCTCTTGACTCTTGTTTTGACTTGGTCTCCACCGCTCAAAGTCTTGGTCTTGTCTGGGTCTCGACACACACTGGTCATGATCTCAACTTGGTCTCGGATTAGGTGGTCTTGACTACAACACGAGGTCCTAGAAATGGACACTCCTGAGCCAACCCCCTTCAGTGTGACAGGCCAAAGCACGGAACTGTAAATTGACGTATCTTGCCTTTAAAGCAAACCTCAGGAGGCACCTGTGATGAGGGACTTCCTGATTATGGAATTTAAAGTAAGTAGGCAGACTTGTCATTGTCTCTAACACACACACCATTGCTATAAGAAGACCTGTCATCCTCATAGAGGTAATGACACAAAATGGGAGGGCTGAGGCAAACTCAACGCCCACGTCATAGTATTGCTAGGTACAGCACTTAGTTGAGTACCGCATGTACAACAAGAAGAGAGGATCCTAGAGAATTCCTACCTCTATCATGCATTTTGTAAAAAGTGTGTGAACGTCTGCTCATAACACAAGGGCATTCTGAGCTGATACATCAGACAAAACAAAGCTGTTGAAACAGGGTGGTCTTCGAATAAACAAGAGTATATGCTCATAAGTAGAAAGTCTTTGAGAACTGTTGTAGCTCACAGAGTGTGGATCCTGTTGCCCAACTCCAGTTATCCTATCTTTCTTTCAGGAGTGTATGTAGCCACTCTCTCAGTCTTCTATAGCAAAACAGATAATAAAGAAAATGTAGAGTTCGACACACCCGCTTTCTCTCACTCATAGTCTTCAAATGATCAAATGATCATTCAAATGAACTTCAAATGATCCAGAACGCTGCTGCTCGTCTTGTCTTCAACAAGCCTAAGAGAGCCCACGCCACGCCCCTCTTCATCTCTCTGCACTGGCTACCCCTCGCTGCTCGCATCAAGTTCAAAGCGCTGATGCTTGCTTACAGATCCACCACAGGCTCTGCACCTTCCTACCTCCACACACTGCTACAACGCTATGTCCCCACCAGAAGCCTGCGATCACTAAAGGAGCGTAGGCTTGTGGTACCATCACAGAGAGGCACAAAATCACTCTCCAGAACATTCTCCTTCACTGCTCCCTGCTGGTGGAATGATCTCCCTACTTTCATCAGGAACGCAGAATCCCTGACAATATTCAAGAGACAGCTGAAAACTCATCTCTTCCGTGAACACTTGATCCCCTCATTTAAAAAAAAATAAAATAAAATAAAAAAAACCCCTTTCCTTCCCTTTTCCCTTCCTACTCTAGCTTATGGTACTGAGCAATGTATGAAACTTGTATTGTGAGCACTTCCTGTGCTATTTGCCAATTCATGAAGAATCGCTTGTTTGTTTTCCTCACTTGTAAGTCGCTTTGGATAAAAGCGTCTGCTAAATGACTAAATGTAAATGTAAATAGTCTCATTCGCTCCAGTGCTTGTATTACACATTATATTACTCATTCCCGCAGAATTCGCACTCACATCAAAAGCACATGCACCACTGACCTAAAAATGCCTCAAACAGCAAATGGAGTTTTTCATGGCTTTCAGCATGACAATGATCCCAAATAAACTGCCTTGGCAACAAAGGAGTGGCTTTGTAAGAAGCATTTCAAGGTCCTGCAGTGGCCTAGCCAGTCTCCAGATCTCAACCCCATAGAAAATCTTTGGAGGGAGTTGAAAATCCGTGTTTCCCAGCGACATCCCCAAAACATCACTGCTCTAGAGGAGATCTGCATGGAGGAATGGGCCAAACTACCAGCAACAGTGTGTAAAAACCTTATGGATACTTACAGAAAACGTTTGACCTCTGTCATTGCCAACAAAGGGTATAAAACAAAGTATTGAGATGAACTTTTGTTATTAACCAAATACATATTTTCCACCATAATTTGCAAATAAATTCTTTAAGAATCAGATAATGTGATTTTCTGGATTTTCTTTTCTCATTCTGTCTCTCATAGTTGAAGTGTACCTATGGTGAAAATTACAGGCCTCTCTCATCTTTTTAAGTGGGAGAACTGGCACAATTGGTGGCTGACTAAATCCTTTTTTGCCCCACTGTATGTCAGTTTTCCCTGTAGTATCAAATGCTATCGAATATCAATATTTTTCAAGGTATCGTATCAAAGTTAGAAATTACAGCATCGTGACATCACTAGTTTGAGTCCACTCTATAAGGAGTATGGCTTCCTCATGAGCATGGGTAAGCGGAATATCTATCGAAGACATCTGTTTAACAGTAGGATGGGCCTCACCAAACGCGTTTCTATCACAATTACCAGTTTTCAACTTAAAGGCCCACTGAAGTGCCTTGAAACTCACAGCATTATTCAATGTGTTGACGTAATTTCCACTGAAACAGGAAGACGGGATGGGACATTTAGAACAGCTCCTCCCTTTTTTTAAAATGTCTAATAGAATTTTGTTCATATTACAGCCATTTCCTTCAAATCCCTAACTGTTTCTCCTCCAAATCATTTTAAAATATAGCATTCCGTGTTGAATTCAAATGGGTTCGATTCGTTTTGTGGTTCTGCTCTGTGATTTCTGGACCGGAGCAGACTGTGTGCGCGCTGCGGCAGTTTTGATTTCATGGCAACTTGAAATATTCTGAGGCAATGATGCTCAGCGGCCCACTTTATATAGGAAGCGAACCCACCCCTATTTCATGCTTGAACGCCCGTTGTAGAACAATGGCATTATTCAATAAGGCTTCAGTATTTCTTGGTGTCTTACAATGTCTTACGCTTGGAAGGATACGTTTAGTAACCAGAGACATTTTCATACAAAATGAATATGCTGTAGAGCGGTGCGATGCCAATAAGTGACTTTTTAAAAGTATTTGTCATTGAATCCTTCATTCAAAAGATTTGTTCAAAAACACTGATTCCAGTAAAGAAACGTATTTATTAGTCATTGAATTAATTCAAAACCATTCTTCTACTAATTAATTCAAATTAATTATAAATTTTTCCAGCAATTAGAGACCAGCAATTAATATTTTGTCAGAACCTCTAGTAAATTACATATTATTTTGTTTAATTGTATTCAGAATCGTGGGAGAATCGTGATCTCTATTTGAATCCAAAAAAATTGTGATTCTCATTTGATCCAGAACCTACTGGTGTAAGATGTAATTGATGCAACCATTATTTGAAGAGCTGAGCTAGTTTAAAAAGGTTTGATCGCTATCGTAGACATCAGCGTTTAGCCTAACTTTGAACTTTTATTTCAGTACTTCTGTGATAAGATGAATATTTGTAACAGAAATAACTACAATGTAGTTCTTCTCTTTCTGGCTCAGAGTGGCAGGAAGAACACATATTTGAATGTTCCGGTATGATTTTGTCAAAGGTTTAAAAGACAGGCGAATTGCTGTCATTAATAAAATATCTCATGGGTGCAATTTTTTACGATTAATTGTGCAGCTCTACTATGCTGCATGATGTGCCTGTGTGAGACTTGTTAACTTTGCTTAATGCTGGACAGCATTTAGTGAAAGTTTTTCAAATAGCTATAGTCATGCAGATTTAAGGGAAATTAAAATATAATACTAACTAGTTGTTATCATGTAAAAGAGTACTTTTTGATTACTTTTAGATTACTTTTGACCTAACTCGTTTATTACATTTATGTTAACAGGATAATCCTGGAAAATATTGACATAAAACTACAAAAAGAAAGAAAATATACACCTTTCTTTGTTAATAACATCATGAAGTGCATTAAATATTACATTATGCCAGGGTTTCCAAAACTGGGGTTCCTGTTGTCATAGCAATAACCTTTAAAAGTTCATGTACTTACTCTCATGTTTTGAAAAACAAACGTATTTAAATGTGGTAGTTTATGAACAAAATCAATGCTCAGTGTGTACAAAATACAGGAGTCACTCCTAAACTATAGCAAGGTCTGATCAAAGATCCATAGTGTGTTTTGGCATCTCATGGCTATTAGCAAGATGGATGCTAACAGCTGTTTTGGTTTGGTGTTAAACCAGTACTATTCTTGACCAAAGTAAAATGAGCAACTACAGACATTATTTATGTTTTAGAAACAATGTTTTGTCCACCACTTTGTCGTTAAAAGAAACCATGCAGAGAGTTTATCCTGATACCTACGGCCTGAAAGCAGCACTAAAAACCTAAACACATAAAGGGGCATAAATAATTCTCCCATGCAGACAAAAAAAAAGGATCCACAAATAAAATATCTTGAATTGTATTAAGACAAAACTGCCATAATAATTTGCTTTAATAGGGTGCTACAGGGAGATTACATATATCTCTTCAGTGTCCAACACTAAAATGAATTAGAACCAGACCATAGCATAATATTCTAAATAAACATGATACAAGTGCTAGCATAAAACGTACTACAGCCTACAGTACTACAATACAACTTTACAAAACAAGGCTTTATTTCAACCCCATTTTGTTCCTTTCTTTAAAACGGTAATTCAGAGCCATGTGAAAAAACTGGTTTCTCTGAGATTCACAGACCAGTAGATCAGGTGACGGCACCTTTGTTAGACGTCTCTGAATGCAGTATTAAATTATTAAATAGTGCAGAAGAAAAACATGCAAATTTACCAGTAAAACCTATAAATATGCATTTTTGTACCCTCAGACTACTTACTAGCAATGCTGATTTTGATGTACAAAAAAAAATCTTTTTCCCAGGATAGCAACATACATCCATTTCTCAGTAAAACATAATATGTCACGCCTACCATGCCAAAGGTAATATAAAAAGGCAATCATAACAATAATGAATATAGCTGCAAGCAGCAATATGGGGCCAAGCCCCTGTGGGGGCTGCAGCGCAATGAAGAGCAGAAAGAGCAAAAACAGCTGACTCAGAAGTATGGGTGGGAATGAACTCAAAATGAACAAAATGTCAAATGAGAATGAACACAGAATGAACAAAAACACACTTGTCTAATCCAAGAGGAATAAAGATTAGTACAACACTTGCCATGAAAATGAAGGAATTGAAATGACACAATTTCATAAAGTCGCCCCACATGGGATTCGATCACAGTGTCTCTTGGTCAGAAGAATACGCGTTTCACGAAGATGCCGAATTTCCATAGTTTAGGCGAGAATGAAATGAGCAGAGCACAGAATGAACAAAGACAGACTTCTAATGCTAGAGGAAGGAAGACTAGAACAATGCTCAGGGGGATTATAAAACAATCCAATTGACACAACTTTATAAAATTGACCCACAATGAACTCGTAACCACAGTTTCTGCGTCAAGTGCCTGTCACTGATCTTGTTGTGCCACAGGGACGATGTGTGTTCTCTCAGATGCCTAAGTTCCATAGTGAGAATGAACACAAAATGGAAAAATTACATTAAAATGCATGTTATATTTTTAACTAGATTAGATTAAATCTTTCACAAAAAAAGCTGTTTTTCAATTAACCAATTATCATGCTCGGGTACCTTTAGGTCATTCTGATAACGAGACTTACCAACTTTTGAGAAAATGTCAATTTGTTTAAGAGATATTGCAATTCATGACAAAATTCAAAATCTTGATTTTGTGATGAACTGTTCAAAAGTTATTGGTTCTGATGAAGCGTACCAATTTTTGTTTCTATTGCTCAAAGTTTGGCCAAAATACAGCCTCTGAACCATTTTCGGGTTGACCTTGTCATAACTTTTAAACAAAGATGAATAAAAAAAAATCTGTTCAGTCATTTCTGTGCCGCTCAGACCACAGATCATCTGATCAAAGTTTGGACAACATTTGAAGGAGTAGGGGAAAATGCAATACGGACATTTTGACAATTTTGCGTGTATTTGACAGTTTAAGGTAAAACAAAATTTCAAATTTGCAATGTGTGGCTTGTGTGCGCGTTGTTTGTATAAGCGCAAAGAAAACATTTCTCAAAGAGCTCCCAAGAACGTTACTACTGAAAGATAAAATTATGTGGATGTTCAAATTGGCAAGCTTTTAAAAGACATGGGCAAGTGATTTCCGTCAGCGCGCAGCTCGCTTACATAGTACTGGTGCGATGTCTATTGAAGACAGAAGCAATTTGCTCATTTGGAGAGATAGAGATGTTAGAGAAAGTATACCTGAAATTATTTCACAAGAAAGTTTTTAAATTACTGATTTGATGTGATGATCTGTGTTGACTAATTTATTAATAAATATTTGCAGTAATTTCTCACTTTGTAAACGTGAAACCTGCGAGAATGAGTAAAATTATGCGCAATAGCCGTGCCAAAATTTAGACCCTGTATGGTATTGATTTAATATTGGCATTTCGGTATTATATTTGGGTACCGTAATCAAGTCAAAATTGTTGTATTGAGCCATCACTAAGGTGTTTACATGAGTTGCTTATAGAATCCTTTCATGTTCCCATTTTCATGTTATAAAACATAGATCGATTAATGGCACATGCCATGCCGCCTGACCCTCCAGAATTTCACGTATCAACATACAGTTCGTCTTCATAATGGTACCATATACAGTTTTGGGTGTTTCATTTTTAATTTTACGAAATCTTCAAGTATAGTTTATCATTCATCATCCTATATGTGCAAATAGACAGCAACATTTCATTCATGCCACCACGACAAATTTGACGGTACTGGATGAGAGATGTGATGAGAGGAAATTTGAATTGTGCCTTCTGGCTTGAAGCTATGCTCTCTTGTTTGCCATCAAACGGTTGAAGCCTTTAGTTCAATTAGGACATTTAAGTAGGTTTCATAAATGTGGCTTAGAAACAAAAACATTACTGGTGTGCATCTAGAGACAAAACAATGACAGTTAAAGCAGCTCAAACCGACGTCGATAGCTCGATTAAGGTGTTTACATGTCTATAATGCACTTTGATAATGCGACTAAAATAGGAATACTCCACGTGTCTTATCTGAATTTGGGTTTACTTCGAGTATGACTTTAGCCAGATTAAGGTAATCAGAAATCGATGTTTATATAGTAGTTTCTTAATCAGAGTATTGTCTTAATCGGATTAATATCGGAATATTGTTGTCCATGTAAACATATAGACTGACTCACATTTGAATGCAAGCAAGAATAAGAGCAGTAGAAAAGGGAAAAATTTTAAGAGAATAATGTAAATGATGTTAAGACAGAAGTTAACTAACTGTAAACTATTCCTCCAATCAAAAAAGTTAGGTAACACTTTAGTTTAGGGTCCAATTCTCACCATTAACAAGTCGCTTATTAGCATGCATAATACTAGGATACTGGCTGGTAATTAGTACTAATAAAACACTGAAGGGGTGGATTCTGGAATCCACTGCCGCTTCAAAATATATATTTCGAGTGATTTGCCATGAAGTTATTAATCAACATTTATCTTTCTAAATATAACTATTTGAATAACTTCAACTTATATTAAAACATTTATTTTCATTTTCCTTTTCAAACACTAGAAAATAATGATGTATATTGTCTGTAGCGAAAAGTACAACTATCACTATGTTTGGGGAAAGTTTCCTGTTCAGAGCAGAGCTAAGATCAACTTCAGCCTTGAAGAAGTTGAGAATCATGTGTATCTTTGTATGTGCGCTAAGTATTCTGGACAGTTCCTTTATGGGTACTGGTGACCAACTGGCTCTCTGAGACCTGCATACACCTTGTCCTGACTTAACAGGACATTCTGTGCCTAAGTTGAGGGTCCGATCGTCAGCATCATGAGGGAAGGAGATATGCTTCTGACTGTCAGTCCATGTGTGGAAAATTACCAGTTTTGTCTAGTTTTCTTCACCAATCAGAATCTTAGTAGTGAGGTAGTTAGTGGACTATTATAATTGTTGTGGAAATGTGAATGTACAAAAAGAGAGAGAGCGGCCTATAAACTCCTACTCCTGATATTCTTCAGTAAAATTTTCTTCAGTTTATTTTTTTAAACTTGGACTCCAGGTCGTCATTTATCATTTCTAGTCTTTTGGGTCTTTAACTGTAAAAATCCCCTACAACACATATTAATGCCTTATTCTGGATTACCATATTCTTCATCCCTTTAATCCTACCCAGTACCGAAACTTAACTTACTAACTAACTATTAATAAACAGTAAATAGGATTTTTTTTTAGGCAAAAGTCGTAGTCAACAGTAAACTTAAGTGTAACAAATTTGTTTGCAAAAACTGACATACTGTGCACCCTGCTACAGGTCCGTATGATCATCCCCCACAGTACCCCTGAGCACTTTGTCCTTCATCCAGAAAAGTGACCCTCCAGCACAAAGGAGGAGGGGTGGACAGATGCCCGGAAGCCTTGTGTCTTGCACGGCCTATCTCAATTCACTTGGCTGAGCCAAGAACAGGCCCCAGAATAAAACAGTTTGATTCACTACAGCTAGGCCTGAGGGGAATGACACAAAAAACAACACACAATGCAGCAGCAACACCATTAGCAGCGGTAATGAGGATGCATCATAGACTGACAAATTTGTATGAGAAAAGAATTACAAGCAAAGAGACATTTGGAAAAGAGCTTCAATAAATTAAGTGTCTTATGAGATTAAAATCTACACATTTAAGACAAAAAAATGATAAAGCACTGCTGAGATACTGCCTCAGATTCTTTTTGACATCTTCTAACCAAAATGGTACACAAATGTCATGCCAATTAATGCCGTGATGAAACTGTACAAGAACTCTCAGATGTCATGCTTGCGATGACAGGTACCAAGTTTCAAATCATGCAAAAGCTTTATGTTGATACAGCCTCACGACCATTTTGGCGTGATCTTCATCAAATTTGCTGATCCACTATACGAGAATGGTCTGGTATATCAAAAAAGTTTGAATAACAACATGGTTTTACAATGAACTGAGCCAATTTTGTTGAAAATCGGATGAACAGTCGAGTAGAAGTTTTTTTTGTCAAAAATTCAAAATGGCTGATTTTTGTTGTTGTTGTTTACAATTTAGATTTTTTTCCTAGGCCTCAACTCAAAAATTAGTAGCACAAACATGAGAAACATTTACTAAAGAATTATGTGTGTCATAATATAGTCCATCTATTTTTTTGATACTCTAATACTTTTTATTGATAGGGGTTGGTGTTTTGTAGACAAAAGCATGAGCATTAATAAATGGATTATGAATTAATGGGTACAGTTTGAATAACCGAAGGTATGGTTACCAATCTGAGCGCAAAGATTGGAAATTCGTGGGTACGGTTTATTAATCTGTGGGCGAGATTTGTTAAATTGCGGGAGCCTTTAAAGAATCTGTGAGTACAGTTTACAAACTGAGGGGACGAATTAGCTATTCTTAAACTGTTCCTGTACTTCTATGAGTAATTCTGACACTTTGACAAGAAACTATCAGGAACCTTTCACATGAGACAAGGATTATGCCTGTAGAACAAAAGGTTGAAAGCCATTTAAATTTGGGTGTGTCATTTTCGGCTTGTGGGGGTGCTGGTTAAGGGTTAATTAATAATGTTGTTGTTATCATAGAAATAAGGGTCCCCTTTTCAATCTTCAGTAAGAATTTTTATCCCCATCAATGGGAGCTTAAGTGGCCTCTTAACAAACCCTCAGATGTCGGTTGACTAAAGCAAGTGCAGTGATCTCACACCACTTGAAATGTCACAAGAAAAGCCTCATGAATAGTTGGATATGTCTGTCTCAGGCACCTGTAATGTGTTACAGATCACACCATCCCTGTTAAGTCAAGTCAAGTCATCTTTATTTATATAGCGCTTTTTACAATGCAAATTGTGGCAAAGCAGCTTTACATTAATAAGAAAATGGTGTCATTGTGCAGCTTATTCTATATATTATTGATTCATTCAGTTGCAAATATCAGTAGTTATTAGACTAGTTAATTTAGGTATAGCGGCACTGCAGAAAACAGTGACGTAATCGTCCGGCTCGGCTCAGTTCGCATACAACGGCGCCAATGCAGGCATATCAAAAACACTGCTGAATATCAAGCAAGTGTCCCCAACTTAAGCAAGCCAAAGGCAACAGCGGCAAGGAACCAGAACTCCAACAAATGGAGAAAAAAACCTTGGGAGAAACCAGGCTTAGTCGGGGGGCCAGTTCTCCTCTGGCCAACAGTGAACACTTGTCCGATACTCAGGCAGAGTTACAGGTCATTAAACCGATTTGGAATCGCAACAGTCAAAATATTTAATCTAGTTCCATCTAGTTTAAGATCTTTTTGATCACACCGGTATGGGACAGTTTGTTGGGATATGTGCCACTGGCTGATGAGTCGGTAAGGTCTTAACAAAAGGATGAGCTAGTTAACACAGTCTCCGCCGACACCACAGGGCCATGTTGCTGCTGCACACAGGCACAGGTTCCCCGTCCGAGCCGGACACGGCCCAGATCCAGCCAATCCCGTTAATTGGTAAACCTCGGGATAAGCAGAGAGACAAATATTAGCGTAGACACCATTCTTCTTCTGATGTAACGAGTACATCTGATGTTATAGGAAGTGTTCCTGGTTCCGGCTGACCTGATCTATGCAGCCTAACAATCCTTTAACGGATATGAAGACAAAAGTTTATAGTGCGTCATCTGTATGCCAGATTAAATAGATGCGTTTTTAGTCTAGATTTAAACTGACAGAGTGTGTCTGCTTCCCGAACAATGCTAGGAAGATTGTTCCAAAGTTTAGGTGCCAAATAGGAAAAGGATCTACCGCCTGGGGTTGATTTTGATATTCTAGGTATAAACAACTGGGCAGAATTCTGAGATCATAATAGACACGAAGGACTATAATGCATTAAGAGCTCACTCAGGTACTGGGGAGCTAAGCCATTTAGTGCTTTGTGCTTTTTTAGTGATTTTAAAATCTATACGATGTTTAATAGGGAGCCAGTGCAGTTTTGACAGAACTGGGCTAATATGTTCATACTTCCTGGTTCTAGTAAGGACTCTAGCAGCTGCGTTTTGGACCAGCTGTAATTTGTTTATCACGCGAGCAGGGCAACTACCCAGTAGAGCATTACAGTAATCTAGTCTCGAGGTCATAAATGCATGAACTAGCTGTTCCGCATTTGTCATTGAGAGCATATGTCGAAATTTAGATATATTTTTAAGATGGAAGAATGCGGTTTTACATATGCTAGAAATGTGGCTTTCAAATGAAAGATTGGTATCAAAGAGCACACCGAGGTTCCTAACTGACGAAGACCACTTAGAGCAGCCATCAAGTTAGAAGAGTAGAAGAGTTAGAAGAGTAAAGCGATCAAACTCGCTGTCAAGTACAGTAAACCATAATAAAGTCTACAGAAAATCTCCTGAAAAAAACAGAAGTCAGGTTAAAGTGAGGTTACATTACATATGACATGGATTAAAATCATAGACCACATGGTCATACAGACCAAAGGCCTTTTACTTTTGCATTTTGCAACAGGTCTTTAAGGAAAGTTTTGGCCATGTTGATAATTTAGAGGCCTTAGAAATACATGTTCCAAATATAACACAGTAGGCTTTATAGGGTTAGAATATGGTTATTTATTTTTGTATACCAAAACTATTAATAAGCAAAAAAACAAAAAAACAAAAAAAACAAGATATAATAAAATTTGTGGTGATAGTATTATTCTAATAAATTAGGTAAACGATACTCTGATCCAGTGTAGTGGTCTATGTGTTCAGTTTAAATTCAGCTCAAATTTTAGCTCTCCAGTAGGAAAAACATGTTTTTTGTATGTTTTTTTTTTTTTTAGAGAAATATATGTAATATCCATCAGCAAAACAAATTACATTCAATGCAATAACTGCTTGGAAACAGCCAACATTAAATTAAGCTTGAGCTAACTTCTCTAATGAAGATTAATGTAAGGGAAACAAATGTAAGAGGACAGTTTTCCATAAAGCTGACTTATTTTGCCAACATCAAAATATGCTCTATGGTCAGACTGGTCATATGACTTATGTTAGTGATCAAAACAAGCCATAAAAAAAAGGCCAAACACACTAAAGTTCCACTCTGTCTGACTAACAGACACCTCCCTTCTATCATACACAAAGCAAAGTCCACTCAAATAATGCATGAAATTTCTATGCAGTATACTTGTTTGTTTGCAATAGCCCTAACATGGTGAGGTATAGCCATGGCGCTACTCTCTCGTCCACTGCTTTGCTCTGCTCACATGCTCTGATAATAATAATTTTCTATGACTATACCATTATTTGGATAAGTGGTCAACATATAAATGTTAAATCTGATTCTGTTGCTTAGAACTGTATGGAAGAGGATTGGGGCCAAGCAATAATAAAAAAAACTTCCGAGATTATAGTTATGAGAGATTAAAATCATTAAATAAAAAAAAAAAAGTTGACATACAATGTTGAGAATCAAATCATTAAATTGAGAATAAAGTCGTGTTTCGAGGAAAAAAGTTTAAATAAAAATGTTGAGAATAAACGCATTAGATCAGCGGTCATATTCATTGCATAGGCTACTGATCCTAGAGGACATGATAGAGTTGGATTGCTTAGTCAAGCTAGGCCTATATTTTAGGCTTTCTTTCAATTACAAAGAAATACAGCTTTAGCGAGTTGTAACCGAATAATAAGTAGCATACGAACTATAAAGTTAATTTGCAAGCAGCTGGGTCTTTTTAGAAGAAAAGAACAGTTTGCGGGGTATACTTGCGGTTGATGACCCAGCTCGAACCCCTTTCTCTGATCTCGCGAGACTTGATCGATTGCTCCTGTCTGCCTCGCTGCTGAATTGTTTGAGTCTGTTGCTCCATATAGCTTTATTTGAATCTATTTATTGTCATTGTTTGCTGTCTACTTTATCTTCACTATATATCTGATATTGTCTTATATTGCCCATCACATTAATCTGACATCGCTAGTTTTTAATCTTTTAATCTAAATCACCATCACAATGCGTTAGCACTACGCTAGTTTGTGTTATCCGTGCCCACCGTCATTTCTGTCGCACTCTCCTTTTTCTACAAGTTCATCAAACATCTGGTAAGTCGGATCGGTCTACAAACACGGTAAGCTATGTCATCTTCTCCTTTCATTGTTACTTGCACTGCCTGTCACATGCATAGTTTAGCTTTTTCTGTCAGCGATGAAGGATTCACATGTCATAAATGTAGGGAAATAGTCAGGCTGACAGAGAAAATCTTAGAATTAGAGACACGCATCCAAACTTTAATTGAGGATAGTAAGAATGCAAGGGCTTCAGATACTGTTTTGGATGCGACTAGCCTAGTGAACTCCGTACATTGTTCGGTTCCGGCTGTAGAGCCCGTGCAGCAGAGCAACTGGGTGACCGTGAGGCGGCCTAGTCGTGGGAAAAAACACCACTCTTCCGTTCCGATGAGAACATCAAACAGGTTCTCCCCACTCAGTGACGCACCCACTGAGAATCCTGTTGAAAGTGCCCTAGTTATTGGCGATTCTATTACACGGAACGTGAAAATAGAGACACCAGCCACCATAGTCACATGTTTGCCGGGAGCCAGAGCGCCTGCTATCAAAGCAAATTTAAAAGTGCTGGCTAATGCTAATCGTAAATACTCTAAGATTGTTATTCAAGTCGGCGCTAATGATGTCCGACTTCGCCAGTCGGAGATCACCAAAATTAACATTAAAGAGGTGTGTGAACTCGCACGTACGATGTCAGACACTGTAATTTTTTCTGGACCCCTTCCTGCTCGTAGGAGTGATGAGATCATTAGCAGACTATCATCACTCAATGGCTGGCTGTCGAAGTGGTGTCCACAGAATAAAATAGGTTTCATAGACAATTGGAAAAGTTTTTGGGGCAGACCTGACCTGTTGAAAAGAGATGGTATTCATCCCTCCTGGGGTGGTGCCGCTCTTCTCTCTTGTAATATGGCACATAGTCTTAGAGCTCAACCTTGACTAACTGGGGCCCAGGTCAGGAAGCAGACAGACTGGCTAAACCGACCGTCTGCTAGCTGTCTCACGTCACAGAATTCAGATAAATCCCAACACATAGAGACTCTTTCACCTAGATATCATCAGATAGGGACTGTGTCTGCACCCCGAACTAATAAATACAGAAAACTTCCAAACCCATTTACGGGTGATAATTTAATTGATGTTCAACAAGTAGTAAACAGAGATTATAAAGATAAAAAAATGATAAAGCTTGGGTTGCTGAATATTCGATCCCTTTCCTCAAAAGCACTTATTGTAAATGATATTATCACAGAAAATAACCTAGATGTGCTGTGTTTGACAGAAACCTGGCTAAAGCCAGACGATTACATTACTTTAAATGAGTCCAGCCCTCAAGGTTACTATTATCGACACGAACCTCGTCAGAAAGGTAAAGGGGGAGGTGTTGCTGTAATCTATAGTAATATCTTCAGTATTACTCAAAAGTCTTTCAAATATATCTCTTTTGAAGTTATGGTGCTCTATGTAACGTTATATAATGTAAGTGACAAATCTCATTTGAAATTTGTGTTGGCTACTGTATACAGGCCACCCGGGCACCATACAGATTTTATCAAAGAATTTGCTGATTTTATATCGGAGTTAGTACTGACTGTGGATAAAGTCCTTATTGTTGGTGATTTTAATATACATGTAGATAATGAAAAAGACGCTTTGGGATTGGCATTAACAGATATTCTAAGCTCTATTGGAGTTAGACAACACGTGTCAGGACCAACTCATTGTCGTAATCATACTCTAGATCTAATATTGTCACATGGAATCGATATTGATGCCGTTGAAATTCTGCAGCAGAGCGATGACGTCTCAGATCATTATCTAGTCTCATGCGTGCTACATTTATCCAAGGCTGGAAAACCGCCTGTCTGCCATAAATATGTTAGAACCATCACTTCCACCACTAAAAATTGCTTTATAAATAATCTTCCTGATAAGTTTCATCAACTTAGCAAACCAGACAGCTTAGAAGAACTCGATGTTGCAACAGAAACTATTGACGCTCTCTTTTCGAACACTCTAGACTCTGTCGCTCCTTTGCGCTTAAAAAAGATTAAGGATATTAGTCCAACGCCATGGTATAACGAACACACTCGGGCCCTTAAGAGAGCAGCAAGAAAAATGGAGCGCAGCTGGAAGAATTCAAAACTAGAAGTTTTTCGGATTTCATGGAGAGAGAAAATGATGGAGTACAGAAAAGCTGTAAAAACCACTAGATCTGCTTATTTTTCAAATCTTTTAGAAGAAAATAAACACAATCCTAAGCATTTATTTAATACAGTGGCTAAATTAACAAGAAATACAATCTCAACTTCTGATGTCTCAAATCAGCACAGCAGTAATGACTTTATGAACTTCTTTACTTGCAAGATTGACAACATTAGAGAGAAAATTATAGCCATGCAACTGTCTACTACAGTATCACATCAGACAGTGGATTGTTGTATCCCTGAGGAAAAATTCCATTCATTCGCTGCTATAGGAAAGGAAGAATTGTCTAAACTTGTTAAATCATCAAAATCAACAACATGCATGTTAGACCCTATACCGACTAAGCTATTGAAAGAGATGCTTCCAGAGGTCATCGATCCTCTTCTTAAGATCATTAATTCATCTTTATCACTAGGTTACGTACCGAAAAATTTTAAGCAGGCTATTATCAAACCTCTTATTAAAAAACCACAACTTGATCCTGGTGAATTAGTCAATTACAGACCGATTTCCAATCTACCTTTTCTGTAAAAAATACTAGAAAAGGCAGTATCATCTCAACTTAGTTCCTACCTGGAAAGAAATGGTATCTGTGAGGATTTCCAGTCAGGATTTAGACCGTACCATAGTACTGAGACTGCTCTCATTAGAGTTACAAATGATTTGCTCTTATCATTAGATCATGGTTGTATCTCTCTATTAAGTGTTACTAGACCTCAGTGCTGCTTTTGACACTATCGACCACAATATTCTTTTGAATAGACTAGAAAATTATGCTGGAATTAGTGGAATTGCATTGGCATGGTTCAAATCATACTTATCTGACCGTTATCAGTTTGTAGTAGTAAACGAAGAGATGTCATTTCGATCACAAGTTAAATATGGAGTACCACAAGGCTCAGTTCTAGGACCGTTGCTTTTCACTCTGTACATGCTACCCTTGGGAGATGTCATTACATTAGCTTTCACTGTTACGCTGATGATACTCAGCTCTATATTTCCTCGCGCCCTGACGAAACCTACCGATTCTCAAAATTAACAGAATGCGTAGCTGATATAAAAATTGGATGACTAGTAATTTCCTGCTACTAAATTCAGAAAAAACAGAGCTTCTAATTATTGGACCAAAAACTTCAGCACATAAAAACCTAGAATACTGTCTAACACTTGATGGCTGCTCTGTTAAGTCGTCTTCGTCAGTTAGGAACCTGGGTGTGCTCTTTGATACCAATCTTTCATTTGAAAGCCACATTTCTAGCATATGTAAAACCGCATTCTTCCATCTTAAAAATATATCTAAATTGCGACATATGCTCTCAATGACAAATGCGGAACAGCTAGTTCATGCGTTTATGACCTCGAGGCTAGATTACTGTAACGCTCTATTGGGTGGTTGCCCTGCTCGCGTGATAAACAAACTACAGCTGGTACAAAACGCAGCTGCTAGAGTCCTTACTAGAACCAGGAAGTATGAACATATTAGCCCGGTTCTGTCAAAACTGCACTGGCTCCCTATTAAACATCGTATAGATTTTAAAATCTTGCTAATTGCTTACAAAGCACTAAATGGCTTAGCTCCCCAGTACCTGAGTGAGCTCTTAATGCATTATAGTCCTTCGCGTCTATTACGATCTCAGAATTCTGGCCAGTTGTTAATACCTAGAATATCAAAATCAACCGCTGGCGGTAGATGCTTTTCCTATTTGGCACCGAAACTCTGGAACAATCTTCCTAGCATTGTTCGGGAAGCAGACACACTCTATCAGTTTAAATCTAGACTAAAAACGCATCTATTTAACCTGGCATACACATGACACACTATAAACTTTTGTCTTCATATCCGTTAAAGGATTGTTAGGCTGCATAGATCAGGTCAGCCGGAACCGGGAACACTTCCTATAACACCAGATGTACTCGTTACATCAGAAGAAGAATGGCATCTACGCTAATTTTTTGTCTCTCTGCTTATCCCGAGGTTTACCAATTAACGTGATTGGCTGGATCTGGGCCGTGTCCAGGTCGGACGGGGAACCTGTGCCTGTGTGCGGCAGCAATGTGGCCCTGTGGTGTCGGCGGAGACTATGTTAACTAGCTCATCCTTTGTTAAGACCTTACCGACTCAATCAGCCAGCGGCACATATCCAAACAACCGTCCCCCCATACCGTGTGATGATCATAAGATTAAACTACTAGTTTAATAATATTTTGACTGTTGCGATTCCAAATCGGTTTAATGACCTGTAACTCTGCCTGAGTATCGGACAAGTGTTCACTGTTGGCCAGAGGAGAACTGACCCCCCGACTAAGCCTGGTTTCTCCCGAGGTTTTTTTCTCCATTTGTTGTAGTTTTGGTTCCTTGCCGCTGTTGCCTTTGGCTTGCTTACGTTGGGGACACTTGCTTGATATTCAGCAGTGTTTTTGATATGCCTGCATTGGCGCCGTTGTATGCGAACTGAGCTGAGCCGGACGATTACGTCACTGTTTTCTGCAGTGCTGATATACATAAATGAACTAGACTAATAACTACTGATATTTGGAACGGAATGAATCAATAATATATAGAATAAGCTGCACAATGACACCATTTTCTTATTAATGTAAAGCTGCTTTGCCACAATCTGCATTGTAAAAAGCGCTATATAAATAAAGATGACTTGACTTGACCATACTCACAAGAAAACGGGACATTCTAAAATGCTTACCATGAAAAACACTTATTATTAAAAGATAAAATTCTGTACACACCTTATTAATAAACCATTCTATGTGCAGATAAGCATAATACTTTCATAATACTTTAGGCTGGGCGAGTGTGTGTAGACATTTATCTTTCTGTTTAGTCTATTTAATAAAGTCTGTGGTTATGTAGAGTTATAATATAGATTTTTCTGTTTCTGTTTGCACACTGACAACAGGGTTCCAGACTGCGACCAAAATGGTCGCATATGCGACCTTTTTTTAACGATGTGCGAGTAAAAATTTTATATAGTCGCATTTGTGCGAGTACATGATCATGTTATTCGCGCGTGTGTAACAGAACGAGGTATCGGCAGCTGCTGCCGTCCGTAACCGTTTTGCTTTCAAAATTAACAAAATTTATATAATGAATGAGTACATCATGAATCCATTTTCCAAACCGTGTTTTTGTCTTATCCTGAATCACTACGGCGCGCCTATAATAAGCGTTTATATTCGGACTATTTCAGACTGGGCTCGGCTGCGCTGCATCACAGTCCCTGCGTGACTCGTCATAGACTACCAGAGAGAAGTAGTTCCGGCTACAATGTTCTTCAGCAAGACACATGCAGTTCTATACATTAACCGCTAGAGAGCGAACGTACACGCGCATTGCACAATGATGATGAAACGCGCCAAATTTCGGAATTAAGCCATATAAAAATGAAAAGGTTAATCGCTGAATAATAATCATAAAAAAACAAAGTTTGGAGTTGAAGGATGCTGCGTTGAACATGCTCGCGCTCCTCTCCAGTGGTCACGCGCAGTTAGTCTGTCAGCGACTCAAACTGACTAGACAAAATAGACTCAAATGTGAATGTTGCGGTTGGTCAGACAAAATAAACCAAACATTTTAGTCCAAAGAAAGAAAGTAAACTGTATGTGAGAAAGTACAGTGTTTGCTTTTATATTATTAGTTACAGAAAGACAAACTAAAGGCTAATATTTTCTCATTTAAATTAAACATTCAGCAAATACACATCTATATCATTAAAACAAATCTCTGAATATCTAATTAACATTTAATTTCAGAGACCTTGCAGATTTATTCGAATACAAAAGTGAGATTTTCTGAAGTGTTTGTAACCCGCGTGAACGCGTGTATTCTGTGCGTGACAGTCGATCCGTGTGAAGTGAATTAAGACTTAATTTCAGCTTCACGGGAAACGCGATCAAATATACATATAATATTACATTTGAATTAAAATAAATCTAAATTATAGATATATATACCAGATTTATATCGGCCATCAGCCACTGTGATTTAATATATTTAAGATTAATATTAATCTTAATATTAAATATTAATATTTAAAAGTACTATTCATCAAGCATGCATTGATTAAAATTGTTGTAGCAAAAAAAAAAAAAGGTGCGACCAAATCATGTGCTGGTGCGACCAACTGACAAAATTGGTAGCACCAGTGCAACCAGTGGAAAAGTTAGTCTGGAGCCCTGTGACAGTAAAAATATTGACGCCACTTCATTCATTCTTGAAGTGAACTTTTTGCCAGTATAGTAATTAGATTCACTGTTCTGCCTTGAACTTGAGAACGCAACGCATCGCTTCTGTGGCTAAGACATATGGTGCTTCATCCATAGCATGCACAAAGACCTAGACCTAGCCAACTCTTTCTTGCACTTGACCAAACAAATTTATAATTACTTGGCCATAATCCTCTTCCATATAACTGAATGAAAAATACTGTATTGACATTTAATTTTAAAATATTTTTTACCCAATTTTAGTGTGTTACTCCTAAAAAAAATGGTCATTTTATTGGCTTGTATTTTTTTTAATTGATCCTTCGCAAAGACCCACCCCTTACTGTTGCTTTGTCTGACAAGCCATGTGCTCTCATAACACACGTCATATTCGCACGCAGTGAAAATGACATCTCGGAGCAAAGAGGACACCGACAACACATTGACAGACATATGAAACATTTTCATATTTAATATCTCATAATTTTTAAAAGACGTTTAAACAATAAATACCGTACAGTGGCTCTTTAATGTGTCGTGACAGATCGCTGTAGCTCTTTCAATTGGCTGGTGAACCAATCATCTCTTCATACTAGTTCATTTATAGTATCAAATAAACATGAATATTGTTTCAAGCCCAGAAAGATGCCAGTACACACAATTTTTGAAGTTCAAGTTCACCAATGTTAATCTACTAACTCCCCCGACTGCTTTTTCCGACATATTGGCAGATTCGTGGTTATGATTGGTCAGATTGCAATCTCAATTAGAGATGACAAGCAGTAGGAGCGGCAGCTCTGAATTGGTAGGTACATTTGAAATAATTTGCCCTAAAATCAAGAGAAAATTAGCGTGGCAAGCTTTTGGAACCAAAGAGTAGCGATGCACCATTGGGACTATCCTGTTGGGATTAAGTCCTCAGCATGTCCTGTGGTCTATGTATATAGTTTGGTTTATTCTGGACATTGGTTTCAGGAGTTGGACCCATGACCTAACTGGAGTTTGAAAACAGGATATAAACTTTGTTTAAAAGTAATGCGTTACAATATTGCATAACTCCCTAAAAATGTAACTAATTGTGTTACTTTGTTAATTTTTCTCACCTAGGCTGGGATTTCTTGTTTGTTGTTTAATAACAAAAAAAGTATGTTCCTTTATTGGCAAATGTAAAGGCCCTTTCATACCAAAAGGGAAATGAACATGCCTCATGGCTAATTTATACTTCTGCGTCGGATCTATAACATAGCCTGTACGGCATAGGTACAGTTTTAATTTATTTTTCATTAATATTTCGTCATTATTGTCCGCGTCGACGTGCAATTACACATGCAAGACCACAAGTAGATTGCATTAGTAGTGGTTCAGTTTTTTTTTTTTTTATCTTGAGAAATAAAGAATCCTTTTTGCCGGAGAAACTGGTTCCCATTTTGTAACCAATTTTTTAGGACCCAAATGGTGTTTAGTTAAGAATTGTTGATGTTGCCAAGGTCAACTAATTTTAGGTTTGTTATTTTTAGATTTTTTTTTATTTTTATAACTACTGAATCACACAACATAAAAGACAAATTAACTCACTTTTTCATATAATTATGAAACCAGGAATCAATTGGAAAGTTCATTGACATGGTATATCCAGTCTTTATTGGTTAAAATAGGAAAATAACACATTTTAGGATCATAACGATGTAACTTCTGCTGTTTTGTTTTCACATTTCAAATATCAATCATCACCGATCAGTAAGACACAGCAAGAAAATTTTATATCTGATATGTAAGTAGGGCTGCACGATAAAAAGAAAAATGATAATGACGATTATTTCCCACAACATTTTAATCACGATTATTAATCACGATTATTCTGTTGGTTAATAACTTTTATTTCTCTTCAGAACTTTTATTTTTTTCAGTATTTTTATTACAGCCATATATATATATATATATATATATATATATATATATATATATATATATATATATATATATATATATATTATAAACAAAACATAAATTATTAAAAACAAAATACTGATCCAGATTTATTACTTATCATTAGCTTATGATACCTAATGTATTTTAATGCTAACAAACATTATTTTAATGAGACAATTTTTAAAAATGTTTACAAGGTATGTACACCTACATGAGACTATTTATCAGTAAACACTGCCTTTTTCTAAATTCTGCTGGGTGCACATAGGTACACATATAGTATTGTATGACTAGCCAAATATCGCTCGCTTTATCGTAAACTTTTAAATCTGTTTGGCAGAATATGTTGAATATACTGTATGACACTAGGTGTCGCATCTTTATAATGGGCGAAGTAGTTACACTATATTAGGGAAAAATGTTAAAATAACACACCCTTAGCTAAATGAGGTCTATGTCCAGAGCAATGTAGTCTCGTCCAGTTATTCAGAGATGCTGCCCTGATCATATTAGATGCGTTGTCCGTCATCAAGCAGACGAGTCTTTCCTCAATCAAACCCCACGCAGAAATCGCTTCTTTGAGGCGCGTTGCAATAGATTCCGCTGCATGGTCTTGTGGGAACAATGAAGTTTGCAAAAGCTTGATTTTTATTTCAAACTCGCTGTTAATAAAATGAACAGTAAAGCCCAGATATGGCTCCGTAGTTCTACTTGACCACAAGTCGGTTGTGGCAGCAAAATATTCAGCACTGTGAATTTCTCGTTCTAATTCCAGTCGACATTTCGCATACAGCACAGGCAGTTAGAAAAATAGTTGTGTGAGGATATGCTGTATCTTTTGTCAAGTGTGGCATTCATTTTTTTAAACCCTTCATTGCTTACGATGTTTATTGGACAAATATCCTTGGCTAAAATGAAACACGTTATTTCCGCGTGTCTTTGAGAGCAAGGCGAATATGGCATTGCGTTGAGCAATGTCCCCATTATTGCTGTTGTCTGTGATATTGTATTTTATGGTGGCTTCTAAGGTGGTTGATGAGGTTTGTGTTACCCTGCGACAATTGTACGGCACAGGAGCAGTTTGCATAGGAGTATGACCCTTTTTGGGACCACTATGTTCGTTTAAGCTGAATGACTGTAAGCTTATCGCGTGACGCCAACTTCTGCTACGCCAAGAAAGCGCGCGTGAAATCCAAACACCGTCATGTGAGACATGTGCCACAGTTTATCATCCGTACACTCTCAACCCATAAGAAAAAAATACTTGGTATTTACTAGGGGTGTGACGAGACCACTATCCCACGAGACGAGACGAGACACGAGATTGGGTTCACGAGACGAGATTTTTATAGTATTTTTAAGAAATCCTCAATAATGAAACGTATGAAGGGAAAATAGTCTCTTATTCAACTGAAAATCATAAAATGCAAAAATGTTGGTGCATTTGGAAATCAACTTGTAATGCATGTTTTTTTACTTCTATTTTAATGAATTATTTGCAGTAAAACAACATGCAAACACTGCTAAATGTTGCTACAAAATCAACCAGTTGTTTTCTGCCCTGTATAATTTCACATGAGAAATCTCACTGAACTTCTTTCTACAGATTGAACATAAAATAAACAATATAAAAAAAATAAATATAAAAATAAAAAATTCAAAAAACACTTTAAGTGTCACTTTAACTGCAGTACAAAGTTGACCATTTCCCAGTCACTATTGATTGTGTGGCTGTAACTGTGATAAAGCTCTGCGTACACCGAGAAGTCCAGCCGTCAGCAGTGACAGCGATGCTTTCTGCCTCTTTAGGGGCCGTTCACATGTCGCGCCTAATAAAGCGTGTAAAGCGCGGCCGCGCCGCTTCCTCCTTCTTTTGCAAGCGTTCGAGAGCTCGCGCTTCTGTAGCGTCTGTCGTTGCTATGCAACCATGAACTGTGCTCCCCACGACCATCGCTTGTTTCTTGTCACATGACAAGACATTCTGAAATGTTGAGATGTTTTCATCTCGCCGCGGCACAGGCGCGCCAGGAAAAAAACGAGCACGCCGTACCATATGCGCGTCACGACCGCGTCGCTTCCATTTTGCGAGAATGAAAATGCGCCCGATATGTGAACGGTCTGTACAACCTTGGCTGAGGTGTACGGCATAGTTTTCTTACAATGTTTACACATTGTTTGTGTCTTGTGTGTTATTCTTGCGCCAAAAATCAAAATGTTTCCACACAAACGATTTGAAAGTGGCGGGGGCATCTTGAATAATAATTTCACCCTCACACTGATAGCACCATGAGACAACTTTTCACCTCGACGAAAAAGTTTTTTTTCACACCCCTAGTATTTACACATTAATATTGCGACGATTACGGTTAATTAATCGTGGGAGACAGATATCGTTATCGCGATTAAAATACGATTAATCGTGCAGCCCTATATGCAAGTATTATCTACATTTTTTTTTACATCTGATGTGGAAGTATTATCTTTATTTTTTTACTCTGTGCTTTGATGTATTAATTTGTACAGTATTCTGCAAGAATCACCCGTTTAGCTTAATGCTCTGGTGCATTGGTTGTACTATTTGCTTGCTCGTGTTGCAGCTGCCTTATACATTCGGAGCAATCTGCCTGCAGGTCCTAGACCAGATGGTGGCAAAGAAGCACTTCATTTTCTCCACTAACTCCTACCAGCCTGATTCCATCAACGCACAGGAGAGGCTGAGGGAGGAAATTGTTTGCCAAGAATATAAGCTATATTATATAAGAATATAAGGTCATCAAGATCCATGCCCTCCAGTCAGAACAGGATGAGACACACAGCGGTGTTGTGCTGTACCTGCATCATGCTGAGCTTTAAGCCAGCAGTAGTGAGGACCCAGGAGACCAACATAATCCCCCTGCATAATGCTGACACCATCAATCTCGGCACCTAGCTTGACACTGGCATGGGCAGGCACCTTAAGCTGGTCAAGGTCACTGAGCTGGCCACCTCACTTGGGTAGCTGTACTGCAGCACCCTACTGGGCTACTAAGTTTTTAGTGGTGAGGACTGTACCAGCACCTTCAAAGGCAAGGGCAAGGTGGCAATGCTCAAAAAGTTCCAGCAGAACCCCAAATTTTAAAAGGCTTTCAAGGTTGGTCAATTAATTTTTAGATAATTTGGCATGTTATGTGTATTCAATAGAATATTTGGAAAGAGCAAACTTAGCCATTATCCAAACAATCTTTTTTTACAGTCAGCTGGCGATGGGTGGAAAGTGAAGCTTGAACTGCAGGAGCAGCCGGATGTCTTCGTGTCCATGATGTACAGTCAAGCACGTAAGACATCATTCAAACAGGTAAGGAGCAAGATGCTCAAGAAGATTGTGAGCCTTCAGCATTTAGCGGAGAGTCGATTTTGCACACTCCTTAACTAACATGGTTGAAACCCTGACTGAAGCTCCACTGGCTCTGACTGGGCCATTGCAAAACGTTGTTCTTCCTTTGAAGCCAATAGTTGATTTATGTTTGAGTTTATTATTGTGCTGAAAGAACAACTTCCTCTTTATTAGAGGCCAAAATGGTTTGGTACTTCACACCATTCATGATTCCCTCTGTCTTTACCCAGCTGAAGAGAAGCAGCCAAATAGCATGTTTGCACCATCATGCTTCATTCATGGTTACAGTGCTGTTTTGGTGATGAGCAGTCTTGTTTTTGTGCTAAATGTACCTTTTAAAATTATGGCCCAATTTGGTTGCATCAGATATTCAAAACATTTTGCCACATGGTTTTTGGTAAAATTTCGGGCTTATTTTATTTAATTTGTTTTTTTTTTTATGAGTCACAGAGTTTGGTCTGCATAATGGTTTCTTTATGGCCACCCTACCCCTTAGCCCTGACATATAAAACAGGGTATTGTTGTAACATGCAACATGTGACCAGTACTTTCCAGACATTCTTGCAGTTCCTTTAATGTTACAGTATGTAGGGCTGGACGATATGGCCAAAATATTATTTTAAAAATTTTTTCCATACCATACAATATCGAAATTTATCACAATATTCATTTAAATTATTAAGGAAATGCTTTCCACATATTTGTTAGACCTTGACAATGAATTTAAACATGTAAACTTTAAGTTTACAATTAAACTCCACAGAGTAGCAACCTTTTAATTCGGTTTTCCATTTTATCTGTTTATATCTGGGGAGATTCTGTGTTTTATGATTTAATAAAAACGTATAAACTAACAATTTAATCAAACTTTAAAAATATAATCAAATAAAAACAACTTAAATTAATTCATTTACAACAAAACATTCATTTTTTTTGTCAGATACAATAGAATTGTGTAAATTGATGATGGTTGTATGACATTCCTTAGAAATAATAATATTGTTGTCATTACTTTGACAAGTACATTTTAGCATACAATAGTGATACATTTCTGTCAATGTCTTAAAATTAAAGAAATAAATTAAGAATTAAGTTAAACATTAAATTAAGAAATTAAACCAGACTTTCATTTTGACAGTTTATTGGGAAGTTCTTGCATGTTTAGTTTCACTATTGTTTACTATATTTATTTGCTTGGGTTTTGTTTATTTTGCGGTTGTAGGCTCTAGAACATATTGAAAAAAACTAATTATTTGGCAAAGTGATATGTAACTGCAATGTGGTCAAGATCCGCCTAGAACTACTTTGCGTTTCCCTGAACATAATTGCACACCTTAGAATGTTGGACAACCAATCAGATTTGATCATTCAACAGCCCTGTAGTATATATATACACACCCAAAGTAGTGATATGGCCAACACACGAAGCAGAGTGGCTGTTACATTTCAATATCTCAACTGCCCGGAGTTAATTGTTGCGCTTATACTGCGTTTAGCACACCTCAAAACATAGTTCAGATGTTCTATTTCCAGACATTTGTCAGGTTTTTGGCCTTAAAACGCACGAATGTGTGTACGAATAATTTCTTACGCATCTAATGACACGTCTTGAAGTCATTTGATAGCGACCACACCATTATCTACACAGAGCAGCCAATTGGCAGCTGAAGTTCCTATTCCTAAATGGAGCTATCCTTACAAGTTTTAAACTAGCGTCATGTCAACAGATGCACGAGTGTATCACTGATACATGGGTCATTGACGAATTAGGTTTTTAAAAGTGTAAAAAAAACTAAATGGAGATATAAATTAATTTTGAAGTTTTATTAAGTGTTAACAATGATATTATGTGGTTTTTATTATCAATTAACACTGCTTTTGTCCTTTTTTTTTTTTTTTACAAAATGGACAAAATTTGTCACAAAAAAAGACATTCAGTTTAATCATAATTTGGTTATACCGAATGATGCTATTTTGAAACAATGCTAAAAGGCTGATATCTAGCTATCAAAAGGACAATAGAATATTTAGTGCAAGTTTTTAAAATATTACATTCTCCATTTTTATAGTGGTTGAACAGAATGACCTGGGGCCTCATTTATACCCGTTGCGTACGCACAAAACATGCCCTGAAAGATGTGTATGCCATATCTTACGCAAAAGATGGGATTTATAAAAATAAACTTGACGGGCAAACTCTGACCCATGCGTACGAACACTTTTACTAGAGTGAGAGAAGTAATGAAGTAAACTTTAAACTCTGTTTTCATTTTGACATACACATTTACAATAATATTCCACTTTTATTAATGGCGATAAGCCCTAAAATTACATAAAGTCATTATGCAGAAGATAAACAAAAATGATATGGATTTAGATAGTGGATGTGCTACTTTTGATCACTTTTCCTGTGACACGCTGTTTCAATGACAGTGAGGAGTGATAGGAGCTCAATAATTCCTCTTTAAACTAAACTGCAAATCTCATGTTATGACAAAATATTTTTAGTAAGAACAATGATCAGTGATGCACATTTACTTTGATATTATGAAAGACACTGCTGCATTCAATGGTCGAATGGTCTATTGTCCATTTCGAATAGGTTCATTGATAATATCTTACTGTAAAACTGCAGCTGCACGGAGGCGTCGATGTCATATACAGGCATCTTCAAAAAATTATGAAAAATAACATTGTATTTGAAGGGTACAACTTGAAGAAAACTGTAAGATTTGTACGTTTCCTTTTTAAAATACTTTGTCAGTGAAGCGCAGAGTCAAACAATTGTATTCACACGGCAATTAATGAGTTTCTGTAATCTGTTTCCACTGAAATAGCCTAAACATACTAAAGATATCTCCTTATCAACAAAACTGCATTCATTCCATTTGATTTTAATTTTAAAAACAATTAAAATACTATTTGGACAATGTAAATTAATGAATCAACTCTATTCTTAAAACTTTATCCGAGAAGTATTATAGCTACAATTTTGTTTTGGGGATTTTTTGATATATTTATTCGAAAACAACTAGTATATTGGATGATTTTTAACAATGCACAAATGGCATTCATAGTCCATATCTCAAATTCTTCCGTCTTGTACTTTTGACAGTGTTAACAATAGTGTCACCCGCATGGGAATATGCATGGAAATGATATGTAGGTTATACATAGTATAACTATGCGTTGTTAGCTCTATATCTGGTGATTTTGGGGAGGAGACAGGGTGGAGATGTACGTACGGACAATCTTCTGCTGCGTGGAATTTATGTACCCAGAATCTAGTTTTTGTGCATACATACAGTTTTAGGAAGAAATCTACTGTATTTTTTTTTTTTTTTTTTTTAATAAATGAGGTCCCTGATGTTTTGGGACATGTGTATGAGCATGGATTTTTCAAATAGTTAAAAGAGTTAGTTACTTTGCTTCATGGCCATGTGATCTAGTTGTACCATACCAATCTCAATTATCATACCAATATCCTGAGAGCTGTCAAGACAGAACTGAAATTATTTGGTCGAAGCGATATTGAACTGTAATGCGGGCAATACCTGCCTGGAACTACTTTAGCCATGTGTTTCCCTGAAAATAACTGCATACCTTAGAATGTTTGCCAACCAATCAGCAGCCCCATAATATATTATATAACATGTTGTGTGCCTTATTCTGAGTAATAAGCCATATCATCTCACAGAAGGATGTTATTTCAAAACGCTTAACTGACATTATGAAGTGAGTTTTGGAGTAAAAACATGTAATTAAATGCTGTCTTTTGTTGGACAAGAGGTTCATAAACGCTTCTCTTGTTTGGACAGATCTTTGACCCGTGTTCCTTTTTCAAATGCTCAACAGCTACTCAAACTCGCAGTGCTTTCAGATGGAGCAGAACTTACTCCTGATCACCGAGCCGTGCTTCACTGACAAGCCGTGCATAAAATTTCATAATCACACCAAGCCAAATCAGTTTAAGTGCAATTTCGGGTTAATTTAACAACTGCAGAGAAATCTGCACCCAACCAAAATAAAAGTCAGATGAAGATGAAGATGCCGTGCTTGATGACTCCAAAACCCGGCTAATTTCATCCACAGGACACTCTGTTGTAGTGGCTGTTGCATTTATGTCCAAATGTTATTTTTTAGAATACCAACTGCTTAATCTGCCATTTTCAGTAAGATTTACTAAATCTGAAGTGTTTGTGTGCCTGCTAGTGTGAGTTTAACTTTGGGACATGGCCAACAGCAATTCACTTCTTTGATTTGGTTAATAAAAGCTACTTTTTTATCTGTTTGAGAAACATGTATTGTTGTATATTTTTTTCATTAATATTATAGACGTAAAAATAAACGTTGCACAAATTTGTGGTGGCCATGGACACAACCTCATTTGCTTCTACTATAATCAGTGAAAACCAAACACGACCACAATGACAAGTGCATTGAATTTTGTTTATAGAAAAAAAAAAAAAAAAAAAAAAAAATAAAATAAATAGATGCTGAAAAAAAAAAAACAGTGAGTGTCACATGTGTGAGTTTGTGTATCAGATTACAACCACTTAAAGTGGTTTAAAGTGGACAAAAGTGAAGAAAGTATTTTGGCTTCTGTCCTAAAATGTGTAATGTCAAAAAACTGATAAACAAGGAAAATATATTTATATAGGCCTGTCTATAAATACTAAAAAATTAAGACATTTCTTTCAAATATATAGCACAGCTTTTTAATGAAGCAATACGATATTATAGGTAGAACAGAACAAGATAGGCATTTATGGAAGTAAAATAATGACAAATGTTTTTGAAACAAAACAGTTGAATTGCACTAATTGAAAAAAGAAATGCATTGCATTAAGTATGCTTGCATTTTAAAGTCCATTTTAATTGTAATTTTAGGGCTTACACTCATATGGTCTGAAATTCCACATGGCCATATATTTAAGCTGTATATATTTTAAATCAAAACATTTTCAGACACATTTTTTTTAATTAAAAATTCAATCTATATTCACCTTTCAGATTTCACTTCCAAAATATTTGGTCTCTTTAAAAATATAACTTATAATATTTTGCAGGCAATTTTCGGTCCATTTTATTTTGTTTTACTAATTCGCTTCCACAAATTCAGTGCCCTAAAGTCAACATTGCACATCTGGGAAGAGCAGGAATAGTAGTAGGTTGCTGATGCATAATATCTTATCAGCTGTTAACAAAGATCAGAGCAACAGCTAGAGTCACTCATTCACTCAAAAATGGATTTACAGAAATTGAGCAAGCAGTAAGTATATGATGATTATCACAAACCACATTAAGCTTTTTCTTTATATGAAAATTTTGCTTTCTCTATATATATGCTTTCCATATATATATTGGCCCTGATAATCATCAAAGTAATATACTTACTGCTTGCAATCTATATGTTGTATGTGTAAACAGACCAAATATTTAATAAGTGAAATCTGAAAAGTGAATACAGATTATTGAATTTTTAAATAATGAAAATGTGTGTGAAACGTTCGGAAGTGAAATATTCGTAGCTTAAATGTTGAATTTCAGCCCATATAAATGCAAGCCCTAAAAATTCAATGCATTAAAAAAGCAAGCAGTAAATGCGATCCATTTTTTTTTTCAATTACTACAATTCAACAAGCCGTTCAGTTTCAAAAACGTTTCATTATTTTACTTCAATATGCTATAAATATTCTTTCATTGTGCAAAATCATAATAATATGATAGGCTCCAATTCAGAGCAGCACAAAGCACTTATGCAAATACCATGTGCAGAATGATGTGATTTAAGCAAAACAGGTACAGCACGCAGCACTCCTATGCAGCAGTTTAAGTATTATACTTTTAAATTTCAGCTACTAGGTGTGAAGAACGATTCATAGCGCTCTATTCTCCAGTGTTCTGATCAAACAGACACCCGATAGAAAGTAACATTTGGAAACAGCAATAAACTTTATTAGGATGCAGTACTTTTATGCAAATCCATAGACTTATCTACTCAAGCACAAAAATAAGTCAAAGAAATTCAGGGGCCTATTTGTGCGCTGTTTGAAATGTCTGTGTGTTGCTTTCTGCAAGGTTTTACACAAGCAAATGATAAACTTTCCAGAAGATGCAGCACTGGCCCAATGGGGATACACTGTATCGTTAGATCGATATCCCAATTTCACATATGTGTGTGTATGTGTGTATAACAGTATTGTTACACCCCTAATAGTCAGTGTTGGGGAAAGTTACTTTTAAAAGTAATGCATTACAATACTGCGGTACTCTAATAACTAATTGGGTTACTTAGTTACTTTTTATGAAAAGTAATGTGTTACAAAACGTTCTCCTGATTGGTAGTACTTAACAATGAGATCCCAATCTTTTGCGTTACTTTTTCTCAACTGGGCTGGGCTTGCTTGTTTGTTTGTTTTTAAATAACAACAAAAAAAAGTTCTATTTTTGGCAAATGTTAAGGCCCTTTCACATCAAAAGTGAAATGAATAAGCCTCAGGCTACACCTGTACACTACACCTTAATTTTGAGGAATACTGCATGTTTTCATGCAAGTGAGATGAGTAAATACTAGTGCTGCAACGTCATCGAATACGTCGACTTCGAAAATAAGTAAACGTGCGTGAAATGCGTTGACGCGACACACTGTATACATTCATCTCGCGTAATGGCGGCTTCTGCTCTTGCGAATGGAGAAAGTTCAATTCTATCACAAAAACCTAGAGCACGATTATCAAAAGTAAGGGAATACTTTAAACAGGGGCCAAATAAAATAGTCCTTTGTTCCCTTTGCAAAACCGAAATGGCGTACCATGAGAGCACAACTGCGATGCACGAGCACCTCAGAAGAAAACATTTTAATTAACATTTACTGGTTGTTAGAAGTCGTTTATGCACACATAGACTTAAAATTACTACAAGATTTACATTAACAGTACGCTGTAATCTAGTAGTGTACATGAATATATAGATAAATAGGCTACTAGTGCATTTTTGTTTACTTTTGGCACAGCCAATTAAATAATTCATCATTAATTACGTATTTATGATTGTTTTATCTCAGTTAAAGAGTTTAAAATGCTTTCTGCATTTCATAAAAATGACAATTTCACTACACTCTGTGAAATACAATTAATATCGTAATCAAAGTAATCATATTAAACACATTCAGTTCATTTACTATCCTTTTTGAAATACAGTACAGTTTAAATATTGTTAGCATTCATAGATTTCATGTTTAAATGTGTTCTTAATGTTAATTATTGAGTTTGTTTTTTCTCAGGAAGAGGCAAAGTTGTGTACAAGATTTTTCATAAAAAGGATGACACCGTTTGCACGCCCCAGATGGCCGTTAGACTTACTGATAGCATGCTCAACATGATTGTACAAGATATGAGACCTCTTTCTATTGTAGACGGTCAAGGATTGAAGTATTTTTTTGGAAAAAATTCAATAAAAGTTGAAATATTATATTAGAAGTTGTACTTATAATTTTCTGTAAAGTTATCCAAAGGATTCATTAGCTAATCAAAAAAAGAACACTAGATTAATTACAAAACAAAAATTAATAAAAATAATCGTTAGTTGTAGCTCTAGTAAATACATGTTCACATTTAGTCTAGAACTACAACAACCATGTTTACTCGGCGCACACAACGCCTCTGCTCTATATTGCTCTCAGCATGGGGACAGGAGAGCTGCCGGTCAATAAATGTGAATAAGTAACTTGCGTTACTTGAAAAAATTACATTTGCTGTAAATTGAGAAAGTAATGCATTACTTTACTAGTTACTTGGAAAGGTAATTTGATTATGTAACTTAAGTTACTTGTAATGAGTTACCCCCAACACTGATAATAGTGACATACACTGACTGGATGTTGTCATGTTTATTTCTGCTGTGTGATAGGTTGTTAGATTAATCAATACAGAGTAAAATGTCAACAGCTTATCGTTACTGACGTAATCTCGATACAATATTGTCTCTTGCCACCCTCCTTGATAAGTTTTAGTTCGGTTTTCATCGTTTTGACAGGTGCCCTATTATTTTGAATGTCATTGTGGTGCCCCATTGTTTCCATTTCTGCCATCGAATACCTTAAACACATTTAATGTTTTGGAAATACAAAACCTTCTCCTGATCGGTACTACTTAATGAGATCCCAATCTTTTGTAAGCTCTTCGCAAGGCCATGCATTGAGGAATAAGATAAAGATCGAGAAGATGCAAAGGAAATCCTACAGAAATATCTCATTTTTATTCATTTTTATTATACTTTTACATAAGAGTCTGAATGTGATTAATTAAATTTATTCCAAACATAGTAACAACCCCCATTGTAAAATTTTCTATTGGTTAGTTGAAGGATTATTTCAATATTACATTAAAAGTAGAAAAAGTTTTCTCAAAACACAGCCATAATGCAATTTATATACCCACTGTAAATATGTCAGGAAAGGACAATTTTAATGGCATATTGTAAATCTGCACTAAAGTAAAGTTAATTTAGTGGGAATTGTTATTAACCGCCATCACAACATCACAATACAAAAGAAAAGGCTCTGTTACCATGATTCAGACATCTTTATGTATTGCTATCATGACCCAACAAAAAGCATTTTTTTGTTGTTGTTTTTTAAGCAAAGTGCCTTTGACACAAAACTTACGACATTATTGATTCTACTTCTCAAACACTACATAAACCTTTTCATGCTACACAGAGGGTGAGCACAGCAGTGTTGTCGTGTGGTTTTGTGTTTCCCTTTAATTTGAGCAGCCCTGCTCTCTTGCCACATGGCCTGTCTTACCCACAGTGCCTCACGGTTACCTGTAACCCCTCCTGAGGACAGCAAGGTCAGCGCACATGCACACAAAAATGGAGGCACACACAAAACCTTCAGCCTAGTGATCATAATTCAGGACAATAAACAGAGGTCCGCTGTAGGTAAACAATAGGTAAATCCAGACAATGCTAAGGTCACTACAACTATTGTTCAATCACTTAAATGTGAACCACTCAGTGGCATCTGACCTTCACAAACTTTTTATACAAGCATCTCTCTCTCTAAACACAATAAAAGCATGAAAACAACAAATTTGTACCTTTGAATTAGCATATCATTGGCAAATAACATACCTTTTCTTTAAAAAAAAAAAAAAAAAAGTTAAAATACATCTGGTTTATAGAGGACAAATGCACATGTTAGATGATGTAACTGGTCATCATTTTTGTACAGCATGTATTTATAACTGAATATTTTTTTGTTTTTTGTTTAAATTTGTTTTATTTATCAAACTAATGTCACTGCTTGACATGTCAACCACCCATATGGAGTACAAATATGAAGAGAGCTGTGACACTAAAATCGATCTGTAAACATGATATCAAATATACAAATTTCTATCTCTACTACAGAGGACTCAATGGCAAATCATATGACTCCTTTAGAACCAATACCAACAAGACAGATATAAATCAAAAATTAGATAGCATCTTGCATCTTGAGACAAAACAATGGCACTGACATTTTAAGATATAATATTAAGATAAGATATTACTATTTTTTTTTTCTATTATTCTGATATTCTGTTTTAGACATATATATGGTGTGTATATATATACATACATATATATATATATATATATATATATATATATATATACACACACACAACAACACATACATATATACACTCACCTAAAGGATTATTAGGAACACCTGTTCAATTTCCCATTAATGCAATTATCTAATCAACCAATCACATGGCAGGTTGTTGGTGCCAGACGGGCCAGTCTGAGTATTTCAAAATCTGCTCAGTTCCTGGGATTTTCACGCACAACCATTTCTAGGGTTTACAAAGAATGGTGTGAAAAGGGAAAAACATCCAGTATGAGGCAGTCCTGTGGGCGAAAATGCCTTGTTGATGCTAGAGGTCAGATGAGAATGGGCCGACTGATTCAAGCTGATAGAAGAGCAACTTCGACTGAAATAACCACTCGTTACTACCGAGGTATACAGCAAAGCATTTGTGAAGCCACAACATGCACAACCTTTAGGCGGATGGGCTACAACAGCAGAAGACCCCACCGGATACCACTCATCTCCAATACAAATAGGAAAAAGAGGCTACAATTTTAAGTGAAAGTCGTGCATATTGTCAAGTATGGTGACCCATACTCGAAATTGGTGCTTTGCATTTAACCCATCTCAAGTGCACACACACAGCAGTGAGCAGTGAACACACACACACACACACACACACACACACACACACACACACACACGGAGCAGTGGGCAGCTATTGCGACAGCGCCTGGGGAGCATTTAGGGGTTAGGTGCCTTGCTCAAGGGCACTTTAGTCGTGGTATCGAAGGTGGAGAGAGTGTTGTTTATTCACAATCCCCACCTTCAATTCCTGCCGGCGTGGGAATCGAACCCGCAACCTTCACGTTACAAGCCCAACTCCCTCACCATTAGGCCACGACTACCCCTAATTTGCACGAGCTCACCAAAATTGGACAGTTGAAGACTGGTAAAATGTTGCCTGGTCTGATGAGTCTCGATTTCTGTTGAGACATTCAGATGGTAGAGTCAGAATTTGACGTAAACAGAATGAGAACATGGATCCATCATGCCTTGTTACCACTGTGCAGGCTGGTGGTGGTGGTGGGTGTAATGGTGTGGGATATATTTTCTTGGCACACTTTAGGCCCCTTAGTGCCAATTGGGCATCGTTTAAATCCCACGGCCTACCTGAGCATTGTTTCTGACCATGTCCATCCCTTCATGACCACCATGTACCCATCCTCTGATGGCTACTTCCAGCAGGATAATACTCCATGTCACAAAGCTCGAGTCATTAGGGCCCAAGCCCAAAGGGCGAAGGCCCTATTGTTTTCCTTAGGATTATTATTATTATTCTTCTTCATTATTTTTTTTTAGGTTTTTGGCACTTTTGGGGCCCTTAACATGCACGAAAACTCTTGAATCTTTGCACACGCATTGGAACCTGCGGCCATTAGGGCGTCACAGAGGCTGGGGGCTCGACAGCGCCCCCTTGAATGTTTCTGAAAACTTGGTCCATATATCAAACACGCTTGCACATATTGGTATGAAACTCGGTACACATATAGACCTTATCGGGCCTGACAACTTTCGTGCTCTAAGTTGTTCGCCGCCTCAACAGGAAGTGAGCTATTATGGGTTGTTTGAAAAACGCATGCTCTGGAATTTGATATACTCCTCCTAGGCGCTTAATCCGATCAACACCAAACTCGGTCAGCATGAAGTCAAGACACTGATGACGCAAAATTGCCAGGGGATTTTTGATATCTCAAACGGTTTGCCCGTGGCGAGGCAACGAATTTATGGCGAGAAAAGAGAAACAGGAAGTGTGTTATAACGTCTGCATACATTCATTGATTTTTATGAAACTTCACCTGTGTGTTCGTTGTAGGAAAAGATATAGCGCCACCAATTGGCAGCAGGAAATGTGTCACTTTCAAAATGCTTTGAGTTCACCCTCTTATTTTTACCCGATTTGCTTCAAACTTCACCAGAATAATGTCAAGACATGGCGAATGTAGACCTGTTAAAAGATCTTATATATTCGAAACACTGTTGTCATAGCAACAGATCAAAGTGTCAGATCAAAATATTTGTTTTGGATCGTTTTGAGACTCTTGGCATCTTTCAAATTGGATGAAACTCGGGCACTTTTGGGGCCCTTAACATGCTCGAAAACTCTTGAAACTTTGCACACACATTGGAACCGGCGGCCATTAGGAAATCACTGAGGCTGGGACCCGGGCGTGGCAGGGGGGCTCGACAGCGCCCCCTTGAATGGGGTCCGAAATCTTGGTCCATATATCAAACATGCTTGCACATATTGGTATGAAACTCAAAACACATATAGATCTGATCGGGCCTGACAACTTTCGTGCTCTAAGTTGTACGCCGCCTCAACAGGAAGTGAGCTATTATGGGTTGTTTGAAAAACGCATGCTCTGGAATTTGATATACTGCTCCTAGGCGCTTAATCCGATCACCACCAAACTCGGTCAGCATGAAGACAAGATATTGATGATGCCAAATGTCCAGTGAATTTTTGATATCTCAAACGGTTTGCCCGTGGCGAGGCAATGAATTTATGGCGAGAAAAGAGAAACAGGAAGTGTGTTATAACGTCTGCATACATTCATTGATTTTTATGAAACTTCACCTGTGTGTTCGTTGTAGGAGGCCGAGCACATGGATGTGACTACTGTGTGTCAAAGATATAGCGCCACCAATTGGCAGCAGGAAATGTGTCACTTTCAAAATGCTTTGAGTTCACCCTCTTATTTTTACCCGATTTGCTTCAAACTTCACCAGAATAATGTCAAGACATGGCGAATGTAGACCTGTTAAAAGATCTTATATATTCGAAACACTGTTGTCATAGCAACAGATCAAAGTGTCAGATCAAAATATTTGTTTTGGATCGTTTTGAGACTCTTGGCATCTTTCAAATTGGATGAAACTCGGGCACTTTTGGGGCCCTTAACATGCTCGAAAACTCTTGAAACTTTGCACACACATTGGAACCGGCGGCCATTAGGAAATCACTGAGGCTGGGACCCGGGCGTGGCAGGGGGGCTCGACAGCGCCCCCTTGAATGGGGTCCGAAATCTTGGTCCATATATCAAACATGCTTGCACATATTGGTATGAAACTCAAAACACATATAGATCTGATCGGGCCTGACAACTTTCGTGCTCTAAGTTGTACGCCGCCTCAACAGGAAGTGAGCTATTATGGGTTGTTTGAAAAACGCATGCTCTGGAATTTGATATACTGCTCCTAGGCGCTTAATCCGATCACCACCAAACTCGGTCAGCATGAAGACAAGATATTGATGATGCCAAATGTCCAGTGAATTTTTGATATCTCAAACGGTTTGCCCGTGGCGAGGCAATGAATTTATGGCGAGAAAAGAGAAACAGGAAGTGTGTTATAACGTCTGCATACATTCATTGATTTTTATGAAACTTCACCTGTGTGTTCGTTGTAGGAGGCCGAGCACATGGATGTGACTATTGTGTGTCAAAGATATAGCGCCACCAATTGGCAGCAGGAAATGTGTCACTTTCAAAATGCTTTGAGTTCACCCTCTTATTTTTACCCGATTTGCTTCAAACTTCCTAATTATAATGTCCAAACATTTCAGATGTACACATATGAATATCTTTGTGATATCTTAAATATTGTTGCCATGGCAAGACGTCAAACTTTAATAATATTCTTGGGTGTTTTTGAGGCTCTTAACAAACACGGTCTCGTGGCTCCCTCTAGTGGACAGTATTGCACGTGCATCACATTATTTCTGTTGTTCTGTTTGTTCTACAATATACAAGCAAATAAACACATGAAAGACGTTCCTGTTGAGATCGCGAGCCTTGACAGTTTGATGATTTCTATGAGAGTAATCACAGATTACAGAAAGTCAGATATTTTGGTTTGAATATGGATATTTTGAATAATCAAGCTCTGTATTTTAAGAAAAACGGTCTCGTGGCTCCCTCTAGTGGACAGTAATGCACGTGTATCACATTATTTCTGTTCACTGAAAGAGGCAACGCCCCGTGTTTGACTGTTTGATGATGTCTGTGAATGATTACGAACTCATTTGTGTTTTTTACCCTTATAAAATAAAACATTCCAGCGATTACACAAGATTTAATCACAAGAATGTAATAAAAAGCTTAATTTTAGTTTAGAAGATGTTCTGTGACAATTATAGACGCGCCGTGTCTGAGAACCTTACCTTCCCGAGGCTCGTTCTTTCTCGCGTCTTTCAGAATCTTGTCATGCCTTTTTAATGTTCCTTTCAATTCTTTGAAATTGAAGTTTGAATTTTTATGTGTATGACTGTGTTAATGTGTTGACGCGGTGTGGCATCTGTGCAAACTTCGTTTCCTAATTTCTCTCTAAGCAGTGATCGTGATCATAGACGGACAGAAAGTTTGCTTTCGTTTTACAATTAAGGCCTGTGCAAACTTCGATTTTCTGTGCGGTGCAGCGTCTCCTAATAATGATCGCGCCAATACAAATAATTACATCACATGCAGGGATTTAAAAAAAATAAAATTAAAATATAAACTTCTGCAAATAACTAATAATAAACTTCTGCACATGATGACAACATACTGATGATGCTAAATTGCGAACGATTATAGTACATCTCATATGGTGTTGCCGTGGGGAAGGTTTAAATTAAGAACAAAAAGGGAATTTAGAAGTTGTCAATTATTCATGAATAATTGAAATATACACACCAAATTTCTATATTTATTAGTACAAATATCATAAATAAACATTTTAAATTTTTTTTTTTTTCATTTCAAGATGTATGTGTAAATTAAAATGAGGGGAAACAGTACTCTTAAAATTATTGAAATGATCAAATGAGCACTAGAGGGCAGCATATACCTATTTTTGAGATGACACTCAATGATAATTCATAACACTAAACAATATTCTCCTTTGAATTATACACTGTTTATTTCTATATACAATAACACTAACATTGAATAAGAAATTCAAACTTTTTTAATCTATGTAGTTTAACTCAAAAATAAGCACAATAATGTTCTGTTTAAGCACAAGATATAATTTTTTTTTTAATAATAACCAAAATATGGAAGATAAATTCAATGGAATCTGGATGAATTTAAAATGAAAATACTACATTTCAGATCAATATATTTGTTTTCTTTAAAATAATTCTTCTGAATCTCTCTCTCTCTCTCTCTCTCTCTCTCTCTCTCTCTCTCTCTCTCTCTCTCTCTTCCAGGTTTAACCCTTTCATTGTTGTCTCTTTTTTTCTGAATTATAGAATCGGAAATCTCATAAAAAAATAATTATATAGAACCATATAGTCAGTGCACGACAACTGAATTGGTTCTATGGCTTCAGTTTAATATTATGTAAAATTAATATTATTTAATATTATAATTATGTAATATTAACGTAAAATACCTTAAGATAAATTCAATGGAACCTGGATGAATTTAAAATGAATGTACTATATTTCAGATCAATATACTTGTTTTCTTCAAAATATTTTTTCTGAATATCTCCCCCCCCCCTCTCTCTCTCTGAGGGTCTTGCAGGTTTAACCCTTTCATTGCTGTCTCCTTTTGTCTGCATTGTAGGATAGGAAATCCCTTAGCCCTTCTCTTCTACAAATTTGTATAAAGAAATAAAGGCAAAGAACCAGTTCATTTGTATTTCACTGATTATTTAGTTTTATATAATTAGTTTAACAATATAATAAGATAAATTCAGCTGAATATATAACACTTTGAACTGCTAATGATAACTTGGCTATGATATGATGGCTTTTAGTTAGTATTATATTGAATAATCTGACTCGACTAACTGGTCAGTCTCCTACTGGAGACACCTTTTAAATTCATTTTTCCCGCTGTGCACAGTTGCCCCGTCATCGCTGCTAGCAGCTATATTTTCAAATTGGTTTCTTGAACATGACAATGTGTTCACCGTACTAAAATGGCCCCCATAGTCACCAGATCTCAACCCAAAAGAGCATCTTTTCTATTGGGAGCTTCGTATAATATAGCAAGATGCTATATTATCAATATGGGCCAACATTTCTAAAGAATGCCTTCAGCACCTTGTTGAATCAATGCCATGTAGAATTAAGGCAATTCTGAAGGCGAAAGGGGGTCAAACACAGTATTAGTATGGTGTTCCTAAAAATCCTTTAGGTGAGTGTACATGTATACTATTTTATATATATATATATATATATATATATATATATATATATATATATATATATATATATATACACACACACATATACATACATACATACATAATATATATACACTTTTTTTTTTTTACTAATGCACAATTAAGCGAATTTGCAATCGTGATAATTACGGATGTCACAAATGTAATGTTAAAAGGCGCAATTACAAAAAAGTGTGCGTAAGATTTTTTTTTTATATACATATTATTTTAAGGGTTTTAAGGGTTGCTTTTAATTTTAGTATAACATTATAATACCATGCATATTTCCACTTTTTTTTTTAAAAGAAGAAACCAAAGTATATTTGACATTTGAGGCTTAATGCTATAAAATCAGCTTGTTTATTTTGAAATAACAATAGATAAAATAGAAAGGTGAATTGCCTTAGTCATCTATCACTTCAAAGAGGCGGATGTATGTATACCTGCACGTTGACACACCCTACAGCACCTACATGCTGTATTTGAGAAAACTATTTCAAACCAGTTGCCTTTTAAACAACATATGCACGTAATATTAGACCAAATAATGTTGTCTAGGTAGACAATACAGTATATTTTCAAACACAGCCAATCTATCTCTCGTTCTCTCTCCTAACGAGGCCTGTGAACAAGCTCCGGCTTCCAACTGTTGCATCTTCACGAGATCGAACAACTTCACACACAGCTCGATCACACTTTGTGGCAATAAAAAGCAAACTAGAGCCCGTGTTTTAACAACAAATGTGGACCGACTGGTGGAAATAAACGCGCCTTAGACAGAACGACAGCGAAAGTAACACATTACGAGGCATTCTGAAACTACCAGCCGGAGAAAAAGAAACGACTCAATACAATTGTCTACATTCAGCAACTTCAAACGCAGCAGTACATACCAGCCGTTCAGAGCACTAAAGGAAAACACGATGACATGTAAGCAAGTTGCAACTTCCAGCCTTTCCACTCCGTCTCGAGCGAGAATGAAACGTCCACTCAGTGCGAGTGCGCCGTGTATTCCTGGAAACTTTGTTTCTGTTCAACGCTAGCCTGCACGGCAGCAAGTAGGCGCCATGTTTGTGTTTTGTTACTTTGGTGCGCTCTAGGGTTTCTCGGCTGGACCCGCCCATGAGTGACTCTCGGTCTTCCCGCCTTGCACCGACTCATTGTGCCGTATCTATTGAGTAGTGCGCACCATGATTAACAGGTGGCTGGTACAGGTTTTACATCTAGAGCACATTCAATTATATTTATTTTTTAGTATACTGTATAATGCATGTCGTTTTTGATTGACTTTTCTGATTTAAATTTGTGCAAATGTACAAATAAATTCGGTGGCCCAGTAGTGCACAACACAACGAAATTTAAAAAGAAAACATGAACTAACAAGCTTTGAAATTTGAACATGTCTGTTTTTAAATGTTTAAACAATGAATACAAATTATTCGTTTTAAACCAGTTGTTGGAATTGGCAGACGTTCCCTTCATCGTGCGCCGTGGTAGCGCGTCAAATCATTAACAGGTATAAATATGTGCACAAATGTGGTTTTGAATTAATATTTTACGTCGATACAGAATGTTTACATATTTAGAACTAATCATGGACTCTCGACTCTTAGAACAGTGGCATGGAAACCTCACTTAACCGATGTGCTCGGGGGCATTTCCGTTGTGTTGTGGCTTGATTTCGTTGTTGTGAACTTATGTTTGCTTTTTAAATTACGTTGTGTTTTGTACTACTGGGCCACCGTAAAGAAATACATTTTAAATGGACCACAGAAATAAGTGTATTTGTCACATAGTCTTTATTACAAAACATTAACACCAACAAAATTTAACTAATATTTACCTTTTACAATTAGTTTGTACATACTAATGTTTAGTATTGATGTCAGAATTTGCATGGTTCAGACAAATGAGCTAGTTGATGGTAGCCTTAAAAGGGTTCAAAGTCCTTGAGATAAGACCGAGCACAAGCACATCAAGCAGTAAGTTAATTCATTTGGCAGACACATTTTGCATCATACAATTATGGTAGTTGAAGACATGTTAGTATTCATCAAGAGACAAATTCACTAGACTTGGCAGGGTGATTTCCTCAGCAGGATAAGGAGGGGAGAGACTCTCAAGCTTGTCCAAATCAAGAGAGAATAGTCTCTCGTTAGCAGTCCAGTGGCTCAAACCTGGGCTCTTCCTTGAATGTACTGGAGAGTCTTTGAAAGGGGATTTATCTAAAGAGGCCTCCAAGGACATCTTTGATGCCAGTTCAACAGGTGGCAGTAGAAGTTCTTCTCGCTCCTTGTTACTGTGGATTTCTGCTGAGCCGTCACTGTTAAATGACAAGTCATCCTCAAAAAGGTTTGGGAGCTCCTCCTGAGCAATGCTGAATTTAATAACATCACTTGAGCTTTGGCTGTTAGGAGCCACCAGCTGTGAAGAGTCCCATAACACAGTTGAGTGAAGGGATGACCCCTGCTGGACAGGAAGGGAAGTGCAATGGGCCAGAGTAGTTGAAAATAAGAGGGAAGGCTCTGGACTTGATCTGGTGCAAGGGCTCGTGGCTTCAACCATGGGCGTCTTGAGCCAAGAAAAACTGTCTTGCCGATTCAAAGACGCTTTTTTCTTCTCAGCCACGCCTTCCTCCAAAGCTTTTCTCCACGAACCTCTCACATCCTTAACTAGGGAGAGTTTATATTAAAAAGAAATAAGACCAAAGCTACTTGTTTAACAAAAATGTTTCTAACTAAGAGAGAGCAAAATCTTTATAACACCAAAATCAAAATGAAGTAATTAAAAGACTTAGATATACTTAGACTCTCAGGGGTGCGGCATAGCTGTTTCCTAGCTGAAAAGGGGTCAGATATGGCATTTAGTAACTGCCCAAGGTCCAGATCACTCCTTCCATTTACTGGACTCATGATTACTGCCTCTGCAAACTGAGAACCAAACAGGAAATCAACCTTTTAACACTGTACATTTACATAAACTCAAGAAGAGGATTGTTTGCTCCGTATCTGTCCGTGGCGATTTCTCTCAATTCGCACCGGTCATCAGAGAGCAGGTTTGATATAGGGAAAACTTGTGATGGGTAGAGCACTGCTCAGCACTGCCCATGTATCAGTTTCCCAGAGCAAAATCTACAAGACACTAAAATGCAACCACAGCAACTTTAACAGTTTGTATAATATAATATAAATACATAAAAATAAAGAGACTTGAAGATACTATGTTGCTCTATTCCAAGGAGGAAATGCCTCTGCAATATGTCTTTCAACAAGACGATGACCCCAAGCACACAAGCAACATCTTGGTTTCAGACAAAAAGGATTGAGCTAATGGAGTGGCCAGCTCAACCCCCATTGAAAACTTGTGAGGTGACATTAAAATTAGTTTTTGAAACAAACCCAAACATTCACTGGAACTATGGAATGTAGTTTAAAATCCGATATATTGTGATGTACTGCAATACTGTACGAAAGGCGATATTTCATGGTTTTTTTTTGTTTTTTTAGAGGATCTAATTTTAGAAAAAAAACTGGCAAAGAACACGCCACCATATGCAAAAACATGACCAAAAAAAACAACCTAATTTATTAATTTATATCAATAATCATGATTTTCTGCAATCTAAGAAAAAGGAAAACTAGTAAGTCTGTAAGTGTTAGTTTTAAGTATAGCAGTTTTTAATTTCTAAACCATTTAACAGAAAGTGCAAAGTCAATTCATATATATATATATATATTTAATACTGTAAAGCTGCTTGTTTTAAAGCAGTCTATTGGATAAAGTGTTATATAAATAAATGTGCCTTCACTGAAGTGCTGAACTGCAAAGCTGGTGCGAACATCCACATCACTATGATCAGATGCATTCTTGCTGCTGCCACTGCTGTCCTTTTTGTTGTGCGTTTATTTTGTTATTGAGAGGTAAGCGTGCAGTACATATTACATATTCTACCGAAAAGCCTCTCTTAGCAGCTCAGAGGGCATTGGGGTGTTACGTGAGGTCTCATTCAATGCGTTTCCCGAGTACTGGATTTTAGCATGGCCTATTTTGCAAAAAAAAAAAATACTCTTGTCGATCTCCTTAGTGTTTTCTTTATAGTTGAAGCCAAAATGATTCCACAGTTAAGCTCTGTACAACGTGGCGGGAGCAGAAGAATTATATCATCTTGTGAGCGGTTTTTACTAATGCTATAGCGATGCACCTTTGTGCTCCTCCACATCATTTTATGCTCCGAGATAACACGGACCTCTAGCGGTTGGGTTTTATGCAGTCTGTGGTTTAAACTGAACGCAAAGCCACAAATCATGGATGTAAATATATAAATAAAAATAAATATTGATAGCGTTTATGAGAATCCATACAGCATCGGCAAACATCACGATATTCAGGTGTATCAATATTTTCTTACACCCCCACTAAATATTCATTGAGTAACTGAAAGCGAAGTTCAATCTTAAATATTTTCAGTTTATAAATTGAGTTTGAAGAGAAAAATGTTTACACTGCTATTTTATTATTACTATTATTAATGTTCCTTTTCTTTGCTTCCTGTAAAAGAATGCAGGCTTAATAAAATTTGTTAATGCTTTGATTGGAAATTAAATGTATTATGTTCCCACTACATTACACATTTATGAAAAATGTATAAAACAAACAAACAAAAAAAACCCCACTATATTCACTTAACACAGCTTTTTGAACAACTGTACATGCCATACTTCATATCTACTACTCCATACTGCTGCGGAGAAAAATCATTTAGATTCTGCCATGTTCTCTTGGTTACTTTAAAAAAAAAAAAAGAAAAACAGAAAAAAACACACAAAAAACAGCATCACATACTTGACTTGCTAAGTTGTCATACTCCAAATCTAAAATTTGAGCCTTGTTCTTTAGGACAGATGCCTTTGTTGAGTGCAGATTTTGGAGACATGGCTGCAAGAGAGGGGGAAAAAAAATGTTTAAAACAAACAAGTTGGGAACTAACTGCTCTCCAGTTTGTTCATGTACTACCAGTTTTCAAACATGTTCACACGAATTAGATTTAATCCCACACCATTTTCAGATCTGGATCCATTATTTACATGAACTTCACAGACCGTCACATCCAACACCAACCCTCGATTTACCCATATCTGTGTTGCATTTACTGGTTCCAAAAACATGGCTGGTAGTACCTCAAGAGTATGTTCATGATGAACACACAAAGAAAGAACACCAAATCCAGGAGTCGTGGAAACAGATGCCAAGCAGTGTACCACTACTACTACTTTTGTTTAAAGTCAACGGGGCACAAGTGCTCTGAGTACCTCAGAAGTACACTAACCCCGAAACAGGCTATAGTCAGAGAATAAGTTGCCAACATTCCATACCTACACCCTGAAAGGTGCCTAATTTTTGGAACAAACATTTACTTAATGCAAAAATGAGATTAATGCATTTAGAAAAACTGACATGGGGTATTTGTGCCAGCATGCATGGGACTAAAGTGAAGAGATACAAGCAGGAGAGTATAGAGCTTATCAATACAAAACTACCTGTACTGGACTGGGTGTCTGGTTCACAGACTGAATTTTAACCAGGTAAGTCAAGGGAGATTCACAAGGTGGTGCATCAAAAGTATTTTTTTTGGAAACGCAGCCATCAGGAGACAGCAGGACCCCCTTATCTTCAGCTGCCATTGAAGTGCTGTTGAGAAATTGGAAGTTATACCATGAAAATGGAACAAAAGTTATTTTCCCAACTTTCTTTAGAAAGATTATGCTGTACGTTTTGAGCTCTGGCTCCAGTAGGACATCTGGCTCCAAATGGACATAGGTCTCTATTATCTCTGGTTTTCTTTTTGACGGCTGCTCCAGCAGTTCTCAAAAGTGAGGGAGAAAAAAACAAAAAGGATAATTACACTATCTCTACAGAAGATGGATAACAATGCACCCATCCAAGCCACTTACTTACCAGGTAGTTTATATGAATATTGTGAGATGACACTAGCCTCAAAGTTAGCCTCAGAAGCCGGCTCAAATGAGAGAGGAGCCATTGGGGAGACCAATTCAAAGGCCTATTACAGAGAGCAGATCATCATTCAAACAAAATTAGAACATTAATAAACATGCACCAACATACATTTGTGACATCTGCATGCATACTGCTTTGTATAATCTGGACATAGCAATGTTTTAGAGAAGACAAGGTGAACTATTTGACGAGTGAGCCCAAATAACCTAAATGGCTAAACTCACAGCATAGATTTAAAAGTATTAATACTAAACAAAAGCAGCAATGACTCCACTTACAGGATCCTCTTTAAGAAAAGAGGTCAGAGGCGTGTTTTTCAAGCACTCTGCCAACTTGTTCTCCCAGTCATCCTCCATTCTCCTAATGGAGACCTTGATCTCTGCTGCATCCTCTTTAATTAGTTTCCACCTGGAAAGAATAAATACATGATTTAAAAAAAAAAAAAAAATGTCAAGCAAGTAAATCAACCTTCCAAACAAGGAGCGGCTAAATTCAGTCCTGGAGGGCCACTGTCCTGCAGAGGTTAGCCCCAACTTGCCTCAACACACCTGCCTGGAAATTTCTAGTGTGTCTATTAAAATCTTGATTAGCTGGTTCAGGTGTGTTTAACTGGTGTTGGAGCTAAACTTTGCAGGACAGTGGCCTTCCAGGAGCAAGACACTCCTGTTCTAAACACTTGACTTCTTTGTGTATTAAACTGAAACACTATATTATGTTTGAAAGCTCAACAATCAGTAAGAGGTCTACAAATTCATTGTGTTCCTTCATACTTCAGATGACTGTGAACCCAGAATGTATGGCCACAGATTTAAATTGTCAACATATGACTCAAACCAGACGTTGATCAATCAGAGACTAACTCACAGGTGACAATCATTTTCAAAATGAAGTGAAACAACCCTGAGTGTTTGTTTTTGACACATGGTAACTTAAATAACATTCTATGGCCTGGTTTCACAGACGATACTTGGATTAAACCAGGCCTTTATAGCTTTTATAAAAATGCCTTAGAAAAATAAAAAAAAACATTACTGGTGTTATAAGTTCCTTTCAGTTAAAAAAAGCTCAAACATGCAATTTCGTCTGGGTCTAGGCTCAAGCCATGTCTAAGAAATCGTTAATATTCAAGAGCAAATTTAATGGTACCTGATAAGCTTGAGGTTTTCTTTTGAGCGGCTGAAAAGCAAGGCATGCTCCTGGAGGTCTTGAACCTGTTGCCGTTGAAGTTGTACACTCGGACCTACAATTTTCTCTCTCTCCTCATTAAGCACCCGTAATCCCTCATTTAGAAGCATCAGTAAAGGCCCAATGACAGGCTGCCCTCCCTCATACAAGCTACCAACACTGGACTATGGACAAACAGAACATACTGTCAGAATTATCAACACCAAAATAGAAATGCTGACCTATTAAGTTTTTAGGAAATGCATCATGTGTTCATAAACACAAAATGTATACATTTTCACGTTCATTTTCTTTTTTCTGCCTGTAGATCTCACCTGGTGTGATAGCTGCTCCACACTTTCTCGCAGAACCACTGGTATCTTCACACTCAGGTCCTGCCCACCAAGGATGTACTGGTCCCCTTGTCCACGGATCACACTCTCTACTACTTTTCGTTCTCCTTCAAAGGTGGATAAGATGTCTATCTCAGTCCAAAGGCTTCGCACCTGAGAATGTAATTCACCCCCCCCCCCATCCCCCCCAAAAAGTATCAAGTGGTATGGTTAGAATGAGAACAAATAATAGAAAGAAATACAAGTAATGAAATATCAGTAAAGCATTAAGGATAAGATTACTTGTAATTACTTACTTCGAAAAGAAACTGAAAAGTAAACATGGTGCAAACCTTTTGATTTTTTGCAAGAAAGTCTTCCTTCAAATCAGCATTAAGGCCTTGCTCTCTACAACCAAAAAACATTGTTTTTAGAGAAGTTAAATATAATCTGTACAATTGATTTTTTAGACCTGTGAAATTAAATGTTTTAGATATTTACATAAGCAAATGATCATATTTGGCATCCTCTGCACCAGTGTCTCTCAAAGACTTCTCCAAACCTCTGAAAACAAACAAACAAACAAACAAAAAATGTTAGGTTACTGGTTCTCTTATAACATGAAGTGAGGTATCTCACTACGGTGAGAATGCCTTCAAGTGTGACCGATCGTGGAAGCCAATAACACCACGTCTGCCAACCATGGCAGACCAATTGCTGCAGCGATGAGGGAGCCCCACCTCCCTGTATATAAACCGCTGTATAAACTGTATATATATATCCTAGTCTTGACAAATACTTTGACACAAAGCTCTGAGAGAAAGCATACTGAATTTGTATTTTCGGAGGTGTTTGTTGAGGACCCGTAAATCCAAAATAGACTCCCCCCCCCTCTTTTGGGAATCACAAAATAAAGGAGTAGAAGCCCATGTGGCTTTCTTTCGTTGGAATCACTCTTATCACTCCTTTTCTCAATAAAGAGGATATTTCTTCTTCTAAAACAGTGGTTCTTAACCTGGGTTCAGTGAGTCGGTCTCAGGGGTTCGGCGGAGGTCAAGACACACACCCGACTCATATGATTCGCGATGACAGGCCCGCTTTTTCCTATTAAGAAGGGTTCGGTGAATGCGCATATGAAACTGGTGGGGTTCAGTACCTCCAACAAGGTTAAGAACCACGGCTCTAAAAGGATGGCCTTTTCCTCCAGGGCTCTCCGGTTCTTTCGCAGTAGCCATGGCACCTGCACTCTCTTCATACAGTAAGCCCACCACAATGTGACACCACTAGTACGGAGCTGTGCTGCGATAGAGATGTTATTTTCCTACTTTTTGGTGCGTAGTGAGCGCCCAAAAACTTGGAAAATAAGTAGAAAAGCTTAGAGCAGAGAACTCGTCTTGACGCGTTAGTTATCCTAGTCTAAGTATGAAGTAACTCAACAAATGTTAGGAATCTTGCATTTGGGACGTTACCTTGCGGCTCCGTCAGTAAACTGTTAATCAAAGTCTGTTGAGTACAGCTTATGAAATCTTCCACGGGGAAGAGAGCGAGAATGACAAAACGGCAGATAACTGCAGGAGGTGTGACTCCATGGTTGGCAGATGCGGTATTATTGGTGCTTCCGCGATCAGGAACGCCGTAGTGAGATACTGATCAAATGTTAGAAAGAGAACCCATTTTGCATGTAACCCTGGTTCGTCCAGTAGGGAATGAGACACTAGCTGAATGCTTTAGGAACTGCCCCAGGTGAGACGATTGTCTGAAGCCTGTATAGAGGAACACCAGTTTCTTAGCTGATGGTGCAGTTCCTTGAGGCGTTGCATTATCGGCATCATGTAAGGTCGCACCCCTGCCATCAATCCTCAGATTTTGATGAAGGAAGCAGCCCTCCAAATCGTTTTTTTTTTGTGCATATCCAATTGAAATTCAATCAAATTTAGCAAGTCTGAATGGCCAAAAATACATGAAGTGCGTCAATTTGCATATCCGTTTTGAACTATTCGCATTTCTGGAAATCCATTTCAGTCTGACTGCTCTGATCGGATTTCACGTGGTTCATGTGACTTTCTCACATCAAATAAAATGTAAACGTCAGATGACATTTTATAGGAAACATGCGGAAATTTGCAGCAGAAACAAGGTTGTGTTGTTACAAGGGGCCAGACGAGCAGAATAACAATATAACGGAGACATGTTTTGAAACAGGCGGAACTGACAGCCTGGAATAAAGCCGGTCATACAGTGTACCCTATGTATAGGGAATGAGAAGCCAGATGGCAAGCCGTATGTGATCCATATATCTCTGATCTTGGAGTCTCTACTGACGACATGATGAATTGAATCAGGTGTGCGATTAGGAAAAGTTTTAAAATATGTAGTGTTGGTGACTCCAGGAACAGGGTTGGGAAACAATGGCTGCGTCCGAAATCGCATATTCTGTTTTGAGTAGGTCTTATTTTGAATAAGTAATTACTTCACGACCACTTAAAAAAATAGTGTACTGTGAATACTGTGAATTCAGACATACTTCTTTTGACACACACTGTTTTTCGCAAACTATAGGAGTAGAGAAGTAAGCAATTTCCAATGCAGTTAATGCTTTATACCAGTGCCATGCTACGAGTGACTGCCATTTAGCTAGCCCAGCGCCCAGCATTCTTTCCTGTATTGGCAAAGCTGAATTTTCAGCATCATTACTCCAGTCTTCAGTGTCATATGATCCTTCAAGAATCAATCTAATATGCTGATTTGCAGCTTAAACATTATTATTATTATTTATTACTATTATTATCATCATCATGTTGAAGAGTTGTGTACTTTTTTCAGGACTCTTTAATGAATAGAAAGATCAAAAGAACAGCATTTATCTGAAATAACATTATACACTACCATTCAAAAGTTTGGTCAGTAAGATTTTTTAATATATAAATTATATTAATATATACTATATTAATAAATTAAAGAAAATAATTATTTTAATCCAGCAAGGATGCAATAATTTTATCAAAAGTGACTGTAAAGACATTTATAATGAACAAAAGCTTTGTTTTTCAGGGAGAAAGACTAAATAAAACTGAGGAACATAAATTTGTTTTGTTTCTCTGCATGAAGCAGACTCTACTGGATGAGACCCTGAAGTGACTAAGCAGAAGGGGAAGTATTGAGGAAATACACTGTCATACAAACAGCTTACTGTTGTCTGAGACACAAGTTGTGCTGGAGCTGACACTAACAGCCAAAGGCTGGGATAACTTGGCAAACTCAAAACATACGTAGAGATGCAGTTTGTCTGGAGCAGCATTTATTAAACACCGATCTGCTCTGAGACGCTGCAAACACAAGCAGAAAATGACCTGCTCACGGTTTTATTTTATAAACTTCTCAATGACAGGATTGAACAAGCTACAGAAAAGCCCTGAGAGAGAGACATAAATCCCTTCCTGAAGAATGAGATATCTGAGGATTGATGTAATGGGTGCGTCATTATACGATGCCAATGACATAACAGGCACCATCAGTGCCATCAGCTAATAAATTGGCGAGCTTCGGACAATGGCCACACCTGGAGGTCTTTCCAGTGTCTGCTATTGCAACATCAAGTGACCCTATGAAAGAGAACTAATAATAAATAAATGGTCTAAATATAAGATGCGATATCTTACAAAACAAAACTTCCTATAATGCAACAATTTTTCAGAAGATGTACAGTGCCTCCAATCAGTGAACGGAGGAAAATGGCCACTCACTTAGCTCTTTTTTGATAGTCTTGAATAAGATAGTCCTGCTCTACGGTCACTCTCTGCATTAGTCTCTTCACCAGCTGAAATCTTTTCATCTCCAGCTCCTTTGAACTCGCTGGTACTGCAGCAGCCTCAGGCACCCACTTGTCATCTAGTTGTTGATGTGGCAAATGTAGAACAAAATTGTATCAATTTGTCATATTTTAGGACATACTCAGGAGCGTACATTGACACGGAAAAAAAAAACAGAAAAAATTGGCTGTATTTACATTATTAATTCTAAGCAATTGCAAGTAGTTCTTTTAAATTAATAGAGTAATATTTAAGTGCATTACTTGCATTCCAGTACTCAGTCTGTGGCCAAAACACTGCACATATTCATTATTGCTTATCACACACTCGGAGAAACCAAACTTTTACCATTGTGTATCATTCCATGTTTCCAAGCTGAAAAGCAGAAATTGCGCTTCATTTGAAATCCATTTTCATGCAAAAATTCACACAGCTCGGATTTGTTTGATGGCTTGTGGCCATCCATCTTCCTCTTGATCACATTCCAGAGGTTTTCAATGGGGTTCAGGTCTGGAGATTGGGCTGGCCATGACAGGGTCTTGATCTGGTGGTCCTCCATCCACACCTTGATTGACCTAGCTGTGTGGCATGGAGCATTGTCCTGCTGGAAAAACCAGTCCTCAGAGTTGGGGAACATTGTCAGAGCAGAAGGAAGCAAGTTTTCTTCAAGGACAACCTTGTACGTGGTTTGATTCATGCGTCCTTCACAAAGACAAATCTGCCCGATTCCAGCTTTGCTGAAGCACCCCCAGATCATCACCGATCCTCCACCAAATTTCACAGTGTGTGCGAGACACTGTGGCTTGTAGGCCTCACCAGGCCTCCGTCTAACCATCAGAAGACCAGGTGTTGGACGAAGCTGAAAATTGGACTTATCAGAGAAGATGACCTTACTCCACTCTTCTACAGTCCAATCCTTATGGTCTCTTGCAAACTTCAGTCTGGCTCTTCTTTGCTTCTCATTGATGAAGGGCTTTTTCTAGCTTTGCACGACTTCATCCCTGCCCCTAGGAGCCTGTTTCGAAGCGTCCTCGCCGTGCACTTCACCCCAGCTGCCTTTTGCCATTCTTTTTGTAGGTCACTTGATGTCATCCTACGGTTGTTGAGTGACATTCGAATGAGTTGGCGGTCATTCCGGTCAGTGGAGAGTCGTTTTCGCCCTCTGCCGGTCTGTAGCTTTGTTGTCCCCAATGTCTGCTGCTTGACTTTGTTCTTATGAACCGCCGTCTTTGAAATTTTAAGGATGGAAGCAACCCGACGCTCACTGTATCGCTCTCCCAGTAAAGCCAGAATTGAACCCTTCTTTTCCTCACTCAAAACATTCCTTTTCAACTTTTTTGGCATGGTCAATAGTTATTTTTTGATTCTAAATACTTTTGATTACTACTAGCACTGTTTTTGCCACCCAGCTGGTCCTACTGCAAGAGGATAGTGATGACCACAGAAGTGTTTTTTTTTATACTTTTCCTCATTAAATAAGATTTGGTTCAGGTGATCCCCTAATCAGCACCTCATTCCGTAGAATGAGGTGTGCCTGTGTTGGAATTCAACAGACACTGGAATGGAATGGCTTCCATACTTGTAGAGATGCTGATTTAAGAAAAAATTGCAGTGGTCTCTTAATTTTTTCCAGAGCTAATATATATATATATATATATATATATATATATATATATAGTGAATTGTTGGCCTTCTGGAAAGTATGTTCATTTACTGTACATGTACTCTAGATAACTCTAAATGGTAATGTAGACACATGCATTTTCTGTAAAGCTGCTTTGAAACAATATGTACTGTGAAAAGTGCTATACAAATAAATGTTAATTTAACTGAATTGCGTGGTACCTAATAAAAATGGCATACCTGTGGTCAGTGTCCTCAGTGTTTTCAGCATGACATATTTTGATAAGTGGAGCATCAAGTTGATAAATCTTGGTCCAAAAGCAGAGAGCAAATGTGAAGCAGCTACCTTAGGAAAAGTATTACCTTCCTCGCTCTAAATATTAAATTAAAAATATAATAATTAAAGACCAGTAAAGATGCATAAAGAGTACAATAAAATTATTCAGAAACATAGAGAAACAGTAAAATACATTAATATGTAAGCTGACAGTTTTAGTCCATAAACATTCTCTAGAAATGCAACATGCACTTGTAAACTATGTAAAACACAATGCACATACCGCTATCTCCTGGAGCCACGCAAAAGCCACCTTGCGAAACTCAGCATCACGTTTATGATCCCAAATTGGCCAGCAATGTCTATACAGACAATAACATTTTTGAATCAGCAATTCAAATAACAACATATGAGGATTGTAAAATTTAAAAAGTGCTGTATAGTGCTACCTGAAGACGTCTTGGGCACGAGTGGGATTCAGTTTATCAAATAAAAAGCGGATGACAATGTAGAATGCCTCTTTGTTTGGCTTATCAAACATGTTCCTTAAAGAAAAAATAAACATAAAATTAATGCAAGCAAGTAGCATTGATTAGGCCCTCACACAGGGGTAGTCGTGGCCTAATGGTGAGGTAGTTGGGCTTGTAATCTGAAGGTTGCTGGTTCGATTCCCACGCCGGCAGGAACTGAAGGTGGGAATTGTGAATAAACAACACTCTCTCCACCTTCGATACCATGACTAAGGTGCCCTTGAGCAAGGCACCTAACCCCCAATTGCTCCCCGGGTGCTGTTGCAATAGCTGCCCACTGCTCCGGGTGTGTGTTCACTGTGTGTGTGTGTGTTCACTACTCACCGCTGTGTGTGTGCACTTGGGATGGGTTAAATGCAGAGCACCAATTTCGAGTATGGGTCACCATACTTGACAACACGTTACGACTTTCACTTTCACACCATAGGGTGTCAAGGGCATCTCTCGCCTCTCAAAAAGTACTAAGAGTTTTATTGCTTCAAGTAAAAATTCATCATGCAACCAGGGGAATGGCAATCCATTTTGTTTGGTGGTTAAAACTTTCAGCTAGGTGCTGCTAACACATTTTAGCACTTGGGAATGTGTGGCCAGCATGTTTTAACAGTTTTTGGCATGTTTCTAAGATGTTGCTAGCATGTTTAGCACTTGCGTAAATGGTGTCAGCAGAATACTGCGTTCATACACGATTAGACACGTTTTTGGGGCAGACCGACCTGTTGTTCCGAGGTGCAAGAATTCATAGAGCAGAGGTGTATTTATGTAAATAATTAAGTAAAATTTGATACTGAGTATCAAATATATTGGCAACTTTTACTCTCTACATTTTTGAGCAAGTAAATGTACTTTTTACTCCAATACAATTGAGATGCAATTACAGATTACATTTTTCATGGCACCTTTTTCTGCAGCAGTTTATTTCTGCAATAAAGAAGCATATATCAGCATCTACAGTCATTGAAGGTACTCCAACTTCTCCGTTTTACCTTCAATCACCCAAAATTGTCAAGAAGGCTACTTTACATGAATGTGAGTGCATTACCAGGTAGTTGCTGAATCGCAGGTGTTTGATTTATAAGGTCATAAGTGCAGCCGGTGATGAGGCCGAAACCAGCTCATCGTGTGCAAGCAGACTTTGACTTTTTAATTTGGCATCAATTCAGCAATAGATGCTATTTATACCATTTACACCAAGTGGGAAAAAAAAACATTTTCTTAGTAATAGATGCTATTTATATTAAGTGACAATAGCAGCATTTAGCAATATGCTTTTTACACTAGGTGAAAATAGTAATAAATTCCATTTACAACATGTAAAAGTATAATTCTTTGCAATAAGAGTAAATAGTAATTAGATGCCTTCTGTACTTTATATTGACATTATTTGGACCTCAATATTTTTGTACATTGACAGGATGCAATAATATCATAGTGTAAATGATTATATTTATTAAAATTATTAAATAGATCCTGCCTTGAATGGGAGATAAGAAACCCTATCCAACACCTACCCCTACACCCAATAAATACTTTTACTGTTATTAAACACTCGTTAGGCAGTTTATTTCCACTCTTAAAACATTATTTTCATTTTTTTATTGAAAACAAATGCATTTCTGATGTGATATGTGGTGGGAAAATAGTGTAAACAGACACTCTTTTAAATTTTGCTTAACATTATTTTATTTATCTGCTATATTGACTAGACATTTTTGATGGATATTGGTGTATTAATGGCCTTTTTGAGCACTTGAGGTTAAATGAGACTTAAGAGTTTGTAGACGTTTAAGAGGCTGTTGTGTCGACCTTGATTTATTGCAATATTGAGGTGTTCAGTTTTATTTTGATTTAAGAAAATAACTATGATTTCTCATCTTACAAATATGTTTCTTATTTTCACTGGCATGTCTCTTAATTGTCAAGGACTAGCGCATTTTTAGCCTACATTCAGTGCAAGTAAAATACTTAAGTACTGTTAAAATCAGATACTCTAAGACTTTTTATTTAGTCATCAATTCCAATACAACTTTTAAGTCGAATTAGAATTGATGACTTGTAACATGTAATGGAGTCATTTTTGCTTTAAGGTATCTGTACTTTAATGTATGGTTTTCAGGTACCATTGAAAAAACCCTGTCATAGAGTAAACATTATTTTTCAGTTTCCAGTGAAGGATCCAGCATGTTGTAGGCAGTTGCTAAAAGCTGCAAAGAATCATAAATATGGAGAGAAAACCACAACGGAATATCTGAAAGACCACAATGATTATAGTTAATATTTCAAACTAAATGACCTCAAGAATAGTATTTTAGGCTAAATGGAGGGGAAAACTGTACAATAGCTGTTCCGTTAAAAAAATAATAATAATAATCCTATATTTTTAGAGGATTTTTAGGAAAATAATCAGTGGTTCGGAGCGCCAAAGTCACATGATTTCAGTAAACAAGGCTTCATTACATAATAAGTGATTTGCAATTTCAATAGTTCACGTGACGTTGGCAGTTTGATACGCGAACCGAACCACTGATTCGAAACAAATGATTCGTAAAGCTTCGAAGCATTGTTTTGAAATCGCCCATCACTAGATATTGTTGAAAAGTTGTTATTTTTAAAATGTGAATATTGGGGGTACACATTCTCGTCGCGTGACAGTAATAAAGTATTCTAAACACGCGTGGACACGCCGCTTTCTCCACCTTTCGGCTTATACGCTCTCCAAAATCACTATGAAGTATCAGCAAAGGATAAACTGATTACTAGCCCTTGTATTAGCTTTACTACTAAATATATTTATGGAGATGAGAACAAAACCCCTGTACAGCTATGATCAGCTGAGCTTTCGATGTTGTAACGGAGAGGCCGAAGCTGATTGTTATGAAAAATACTTGCAGCGTTTCAGTTGTAAATAAATTGTTAGCTAGTTTATGTTCATTACACGTAGCGATGTACGTTTATGCGGACATATAATTAAATAATGGTTTATAACTTAAAAAATATCTGTAGTGTCATTATGTTTAGTGAGTTGGCTTATGGAATTTACGTTTCAAGCTTCAGAATTCCCGTTAAGGAACAGTGAGCATCGACGCTCCCTGGTTTTCACGGTGCGTTGTGGGACTTTTTAGGGAGCAAAAAATTGTACACGATTTTGCTACTGAGAAAGCCCTTAAAATGGCCGACTCCCTTGTCAATGCCCTTACTACAGAACTAGGGGATTTTGATTGAGACGCACCCTACGTGTATGTAACGTTACCAAATTTCGTATATAGATGCAACGTGTTTCTTATTTGGTGTAAGATTTTTGTCTGCATTCAAATATGTACATCTGCATCAGTGTGACGTTAACTAAAAAAAAAACAAATTGTAACGTCAACTGTAAAAGTATAACATACATATAAGGCATTGTAAAAGCCAGAAGATTACGAGCTAATGAAGAGGCCAAGCAAAGAAAGACAGTATGACTTACATTCCCAGATTAAGATGTTTGATGTTTTTGGTAACGGTATCCGGTCTGAATTCGAGGCAAAGAAGGCACCACCATAAGTATTTACCGTTTGTTTTCTGTAGTTTAGACATCTCGCATAATAAGGCTTTGGGATCATACGACAAAAACTCAGCGATCAGTTGAACACTTTGCAAGGTATCAATAATAACCCATTCACAACATAGTAATCGTTATCACGCTTGGTCTGAATGAGACCGACGCAAAAGAAAAACTGAATAAAATGTTTACTTATTTTCAAGATCGTCGCAACTTCCTGCTACCCGCCAATTATTTGAGCGTAATTACAGCGTCTGTGGCCTTGTCTCAAAACTTTGTCACTACAGACTCGTGCCCTTGTTTAAATCTGATTGATATATACATGTAATAGGCTGAAGAAGAATGGTGAATGCGTCACTGAAAGTCCATTCCGTGTGGTTATCCATCAGCATTTTAAGTCCGCGAAAATACGTAAGCGCGAGGGCGTTGCATGTATTGAGACACGACCAATGAGATGGGGCGGGACTTGAATTACGTTACAGCTCCTACTACGGCAAACGAAAAAGATCAAATTAGTCAAAGGGAAAACAACGCGTCGCGCGCTAAATTGTTCAAAAGCAGAAGGGCTGAAAAAAATCTTTAGATAAAGAGAGCACTGAAGTCAATTAAAACGTCAGCTCCAGATTATGATGTATTAAGATATAATATTGTAAAACGTTTATTGTTTAAATCTAATTTTCTTGATTTTCCAAGTGTACCATACTTTTACCATTCTCAGAGAATTTATAAATAGCTTCCAAATCACTTGGTCCTGCTCTGCATCATACAGTAGTTAACTAGATAGAAAAGTTCGTCGAGACAAACTTTAAGTTGGCTTGAAAAAGCCTAGCTAGAAAAATTGGAAAAAGTTTGAAAAGCTTGAAGTTTGAAATAGTTCAAGTTTTACTTTAGATAGATAGATAGATAGATAGATAGATAGATAGATAGATAGATAGATAGATAGATAGATAGATAGATAGATAGATAGTTAGATCAAATTAATTGCTAATTAGCTGTGTAAGTTGAGACATGAGTTTACATTATTTACATTATATTTTTTTGTGTATATTATCTTATTTTATGGACTAATTTTCCTGAAATTTAATATGTATCTTTACATATTTAAATTTAGTAGTCGTGGCCTAGTGGTGAGGGAGTCGGGCTTGTAATCTGAAGGTTGCCGGTTTGATTCCCTTGCCGGCAGGAATTGAAAGTGGGGATTGTGAATAAACAGCACTCTCTCCACCTTTGATATCACGACTAAAGTGCCCTTGAGCAAGACACCTAACCCTTAATTGCACCCCTTGTAAGTCGTTTGGATAAAAGCGTCTGCTAAATGATGAAAAATGTAAAAATGTACCCAGATAGCACACGTACGTCGGGCCGATGTCGACCCAAAGCCGACGAGCTGGAAATAGAGCACTTACTAAAGATATTCGTAGAACTTCATAGATGTTATAGAATAGAGGCCGACGTCGGCCACATGTATGTGTGCTATCTGGGTATTTTCTTAAAACTGACTTTTAAGACAAGCACTCGTTTCAGTTAGGTGACTGACATTTTGTGAATTATTGTAACATTAGTTAGTTGGCTAGCTTACTTTTCTCACACATTGAAGGTTTCCCAGAGACAAAGAGTTGAGGAGACAGTGGGAAGTAGCTGTAAGAAGGGAATAGGTTTTTCCAGCGTGTTTGATTTGTATTTGACGATTTGCTTCATTTTCACAATGGTGGTCAATTCTAAACACAAGAAAAGCTAAAATGGGTTAAAAGATAGAAAATGCCTTTCCCACAATAAGAAATATTTTTTTTCATTTCATGTGAAAATTTAAATTATCTCATTATGGGTGTCTACACAATTTTTATCCAAGAATAAAGCAGCCAAATACGGGAAAAGTCTGGGCTTTGACTATTAAAATAAATATGTTTTTAAAGTCTACAATAAAGGTTTTAAGAAACTAGAGATGGAACTTTTCATACTCCACGTACTTTATAAAAAACACTGAATGTATTATACACTATGTATTATATCTATGTGGAAAACCGCCTGTTGTTTTAACTGTAAACAATGGCTTCACAGGTATTATTGCTTTAATATAACGGTTATTCCATAAAATGTTTGTTTTCATATTTAATTTATTGAAATAAAATAAATAAACACAGCAAAAAAAATGTAATGATATTGATAAAAATTACTAGGCTCGAATCACCTCTTTAATTGGCAGCGCCTCGAAATGCATCGCAGGGGGCTTTTTCCAATCCTATTTTTCTCGATTGCTTACACACAATTGGGGAGAGGTGGGGTGTCAGACTCTGAGGGAGGGGGGGGGGGGGGGGAGGGGGGGGGGGGGGGTTGGCAGAGTCAGAGGGAGGGAGGGAGGGAGGGGGAGTTGAATCAATCATCATTGATAGAAATGGGAGGAGAAGACTCCTGTGAAAAACAAAATATACTTGTAAATTTAAAAACAGTTGACCGGAAATTATTTAATTTCACATCTCACTTGCAAAGAATGTCACACTGATTTTAATATTAGACACGGTGGGAAAAATGACGTTACTCAGCACATTAAATCACTGCACTATCGCACAGCAGAGCCACAGAAGCCGCTCCAATATCCCCCGCCCCCGCTCCCGCTCAGAAGTCTCCCAGATTTTGGTACCCAAATGTTGACAAGTAAGGGAGGGAGGGGAGGGAGGGGAGAGAGGGAGAGAGGGTGAGGGAGGGAGAGAGAGGGGGGTGGAAAAATAGGGAGGGAGGAAGAGAGAGGGAAGGGGAGGGAAAGGGAGAGGGAAGGAGAGAGTCTGGCGCATAGACATACAATACTACAGTCATATAAATTATTACATGAATAATGGTTATTTAGATCTTTATTAATCCTGCCCAGTTGAAAGCCATGGCCAGGATCAAATGGGAGAGGTTACAGCTGATGCCATAGATGAAAAACCTTTTCACCTTTCAGTGAGAATTCACCTTTTTGAGATTCAAAATAGCTGAGAAGACAAGAGTAGCAAGAGTAGGGGAAGAAGGTGTGATTGTTGTTAAATATGATGTTCAGAACTTCAGAATTCAGTCTGGGGAAAGATATATCAGCCGGTTTAGACATCTTTGAAGATGCCAGTCATTCAGTTTAACAATGTCAATATGTGAATGTGTAGGAAGGAAGAGGACGGGGTCGGATTGGGCTGCTACTGCTGTAACTTTTATTATCAGTCAACCAAAACATAAATTGCGCTTCCCGCGCTCAGCATCAAAACGTTCATTTATTAAGTAGAACTTCGTTTCCCCAGTAACACAGCTTCACTGTTCCACAGCAGTCAGCAGCCCGTCTCTCTCTCTCTCATTTCCTCTTTCGGCTCCCCTTTATCCGGTCTCTCCACGCCAATCACTGAAATCAGACACAGGTGTTCGTTATTTGCACTTAACCCACTTACTCACCGCACTTCTCCCAATTTGCTCTCCCGCTGCAGACCTAGCTGAACCACGCCTCCTCGCCACATACCCCCACCGCCCGACTCAGGCCAGGGGGCCGTTCGGCCTTCGGCCTCCCCCCCATTTCTGGAGAGGAAGTCAGCCACCGCCATCTGTGCACCTGGTCTGTGGACCACCTGGAACTTAAAAGGTTATAATGCCAGATACCATAGAGTGATCCGCGCATTAGTATCTTTCATGCGGTGGAGCCACTGCAGGGGGGCATGGTCCGAACAGAGAGTGAATTCCCATCCCAAGAGATAGTATCTGAGGGTGAGGACCGCCCACCTGATGGCCAAACACTCCTTCTCAATGGTGCTGTATTTAGTCTCTCTCTTCGAGAGCTTTCGACAATATAATGCACCGGGCGTTCCTCTCCCTCCATCTCCTGAGATAGGACCGCACCCAGCCCCCTGTCCGACGCGTCAGCAACACAAAGGGGAGAGAAAAATCAGGGGAATGTATTAGGGGTCTGCCAAATGGGGCCTGTTGACACTGCTCCGTCCACTAGACCGGATCTGGTGCTTCCTTTTTAGTTAAATCAGGGCTGGTGATGTTCGAATATTGAGGCACAAACCTTCTGTAATATCAGGCCAGCCCTAAGAACTGTCTAACCTCCTTGTCGGTCTTCGGTCTCGGACAAGTCACAACTGCTGCCGTCTCATCAATTTGGGGACGCACTTGCCCGTGACCTAGGTGGAAGCCCAGATACCTGACCTCCACACGCCCAACTGCACATTTCTTCGGGTTGGCCGTGAGCCCGGCCACTCTCAGCGCTCTTAGAACTGCCCTCAAATGCTCCATATGCCATATGCAGCATGGGGCCGAAGAATACGGTCCATGAGCCGCTGAAAAGTGGCCAGTTCCCCGAACAACCCGAATGGAAGTGTAACGAATTGCTGTAATCCAAACGCTGTTGTGAAGGCTGCCTTTTCTTTAGATACTGGCGTTAAGGGGATCTGCCAATATCCTTTCGTTAAATCCAGTGTCGAGTAAAAACAAGCTGTGCCCAGCCGATCAACCAGTTCGTCAATATGCGGAATTGGATACGCGTCGAATTTCGACACAGCGTTTACTTTGCGGTAATCCACACAGAATCAAACAGAGCTGTCTATTTTCGGAACTAAAACTATCGTGCTTGCCCAATCACTGCATCCTGTCAGGGCTACCAGGCCTGTGTCTTCGGACAAGATGGCTACAACATCGGTGACATCAGACAAGATGGCCACCATGCTAGAACCTTTCCACGTCATGGCTGCCACACCAGAATCTCCAGCAACCAGGGACATCGCGCCAGAATCTTCAGCCATCACGGACACCACATCTGTGTTCCCGATCGTTGTGAGTGCTGCATTTGAGGATGTTAAGGCTTTCCCTAACCTGCAAGTCTAAATGATACACCGCTGATGTCGGTGCGAGCAGCGTGCATCTCAGCAGCCCCTAGAGATGATCCTGTGTCAATCCCTGAACTTATTCCAGCAGTCTCTAAAGGCATTGTTAAGTCCGTTCCTGCAGTCTTGAAGGATGCTTCCAAGTCAGTCGCTGAGCACGTCAGTAGAGCCCAAGAGGGCGCTCCCGAGTCAGTCGCTGAGCATGTCAGTGCCGCCCAAGAGGGCGTTCCCAAGTCAGTACCCGCACACTCCAGTGCAGCTCAAGAGGGCGCTCCTGAACCTGCCAGTGCAGCCATGGAGGACATTTCAGCAAGCCCCGAATTAAGTCCTAAGCCAGTCTTTGAAATCCTGGAGGATGTATCTAAACTCGTATCTAAGTATGTTCCCCAAAGAGTCATCCTCCCTATCAATGAAGTCAGGGCGCCTGCAAGTTCTGTCTGCATCGATACAACCACAGAGGTCGTACCAGAGTTCCCTGTCTGTCTTAATGCGACCATGGAGGTCATCCCTAAATTTCCAGTATGTCCAGATATGACCACGAAGGTCATCCAAGAACTTCCTGTGTGTCCAGACATGACCACAGAGGTCATCCATGAACTTCCTGCCTGTCCAGATATGACCACGGAGATCATCCATGAACTTCCTGCTGGCCCTGATACAACCACGGTTGACACTTATGAACTTTCTTTCTGCTCCGATATGAACATAGAGATCATCTATGAACTTCCAGCCTGACAAGATATGACCATGGAGGTCATCAATGAATTTCTTGTTTATCCTGATATGTCCAAGATAATCACCCATGAACCTGCTGTCTGTCCTGACATATCGATGAAGGCCTTTTCTGAGTTTTCTGTCTGCCCAGATATCACCACTGAGGTGGTTTCTGGGCTACCTGTCTGCTGTGACACGACTGCAAAGGTCGCAACTGAACTGTCTGCATGCAGCCACTCGACCAGAGAGGAGGTTCTATCCAGAATCTTGAGGGGCGGACCCAAGCTCCTTGCCTGTCTTGTTATGACCCTTACTAACCTCTCTTTGTTTTTTGTTGCAGTCTCATCTGATCTATAATGGTAGTTGCCAGAGGGGCTAAATCTGCGGTGGTGGTGGTCTGCTCCACCATGGGAGTCCTCATTCCTGTCTGAAATGCAGTGGTGGTCATTCACTCCACCCTGGAGGTCTGGTCAGCCTATTCCGCCCTAGCCACCTGCACAGTCTGTTTCGTCCTGGCCGTCTGCTCAGCCTGTTCCAGCATGGTCAGTCCCAATCAGTCCCAAATACCTTGTCCTCTTCTGCTCCATGGACCTGGCCCCCCATCCCGCTCCTTAGCTCGCCTCCCTCCTGAAATTCTATTGTTTCCATTGTGTAGTGTCTGGAAGCCACTCCTTAGGAGGGGGGCTATGTCATGGCTATCAGCAGGGGTGCCCGTATTAACCACTAAAGGGCACTCTACCTTGGACTTTCACACACTCACTCACACACACACACAGACACATACTACATTTCCCAGAAGTCCTGTATACAATTACTGATTACTACAACCAGCTGCAGACCATTACCCAGACTATATAAGAGACATTCAGCCTCACATATATGGTGATGTCTTGATATTCCGATAGTTGTCATTTCTGAGCATTAATTCCTGTCTTGTCTTCCAGTTGTGATCCTGTCTGTGTTTTGCTGTTTATGAGTGTTTTCTGCCTGCCTTTTGATTTATTGCTTGTGTTATTTGACTTTTGTTTACTTGCTGCCTGCCTCGACCTTTCCGCTTGTTTACTGACCACAATTCTGCCATTCCTCGGATATACCTGTTTCCTGTTGTTTGATCCTTGCCTGAGTGACTACGTCTGTTAAATAAAAGCCTGCATTTGGATCCCTCTCCGTTGCCCCTTCATTTCAGCAAGCATTGAGTAATAGATGAAATACATAGGCTATGTGTACAGTATGATAATCTTGCTCATTTTCGTGTCACTTGCTTCAAAAAATGTTGTTGGAACTTTAATCATAAAATTCATAATATTACTTTAGCAAGATTTGAGCACTTAAAAATTTAGGCAATGGATGTTTCATTCAAACACTTTTTTAATTAACTTTTTATATAAATATATCTTATTAGATTCAGTAAATGAAATGCAAATAATAAGCACAAAAGAATATAGAAATAATAATAAAGATGCACCATTGTTTGAAACCCAGAGAAGTCAGGGGGGGTATTCCAGAAATGAAGTGTAATGACGAGTCAGCAGGATGAGATCCAAGTGCGAGCTTTAATGACAAAACGTGGTCAAAACAGGCAATGGTCAATCAAATAACAAACAGAAGTGGCAGGGAACAGGCAGGCTCGTAGTGAGTATCCAGGCAATAGGTCAAAAGACGGGCAGATAAACATAAAAAAACAGAGAAACAGGCAGGATCAGGAGACAGGCAAACAAGACAGGGATATAACGCTCGGAATTGTAATATTAGGATTAACAAGACTTCACAAATAACATGGGCTACAGAGTAAACTTAAATAGTGAACTAGATAGGTTACAGCTGGGCAGTAATCAACATGAAGGTAAGGGACTTATGGGAAATGTAGTGTGGTGGATAGAGTCCTTGAAATGGGAGGGCGACATCTAATGGCAAGTGGCGGATTCATTACAGGAAGGTTAACTTCCTGTACAACCATCTCATATACCCTGAACTCTCAGTTGATTAACCCAAATCTTGCTAACTCGAGGTATGTTGGTTCCAAAAACGCACCAGGGAGTAAGTTCAGCCAACCCAGAGAATGTTCCCGGTTAACACACGGGAACTTCATTCACTGAGAATTAGAATTATAGTTTTTGTTTGATGATAAATAATTAATAAATATGACATATGTGTTTTATTATAGAAATTATAGTATAGAAAACGTCCTGTTATAAAAATGAAAAAAGCACATCTTATTTTGTATTTTAAATACAGACATGTATTAGAATTGAATAAACATTTAAACATTATAATAGTGCTATATATATATATATATATATATATATATATATATATATATATATATATATATAAACAAACCAAAATTGGTGTTCACCAATCAGTGGCCAATTTCAAACTACAATGGATGTTTTTCAACACACTTGCTTAAATTATGAAGGCCCACCCCTAAACCAAGCCCCTAATGGTTTAGAGCAAATCGGGTAAAGCGGTTGAAAAGCCTCACTGATTGGGAAACCCACTAGTGTTCTGCCGAGATACATACCTGCATGATGTTGTGGTCATCAAATACAAATCACTGTTAGTTCACGCTCACACTCCATTGTGGAAATAACCAGTGTGTGTATCGTCTGCCGAGGGGTTTCAGCTCTTTGGGTGGCATGCATTTACCAGTGGTCTTAACGTTGTCAATGCATTCCCTCATGCCTCTCTGAATTTCCTTGCTATTGTGAAGCTGGAAAAGGGAGCATAGTTCTTATACTTCATTCTCAGCATAACTGACATCACAGTCTTCTGGCCAGCTAGAGGGATCCAGTGCTTTGATGTTGTTTATAAAACTCTCATACTGTTCTTTGCTCTGATAATCAGACAGAAAACCCATTCTCCTCTCTAGACTTTTAACAGATCAAATAACAGCTGCTGATTGATGTTCCTGTCATTCCTGATATTTATCAATGACACTCCTTTAAAGAGCTTCACCACTCTCAGTGCCTCCTGTACACATACACGTAGGTATCTCAGTCATAGACTTTAACACATGGACCTGCCGAGTAAGACATGCATCTGCCCTAGGATGAGTCCTGTTTCTGTCTAGAAGTAACAATGACAACTTTGATAGCCCCTCAAGGGCATCATACATGACTGCAAGATTGTGCACAAAGGTGAGACTACTGAGACTATTTGCTAAACCAGCAAACATGCACCTCCCTGTGGAATTTCGTTTTGGATCAGTTGAGGCATCTGAAAAGTGTTTTTGAAGTGCTGTGTACTGTTGCCATACAGCTTTGATGGTTCTATAACAAGAAGCTATCCATCAAGTGCCAAGAATCTTAATTATGCATAAAGCAGGGATGAAGAGAGGTGAGAATCCAGGTGCAGCAACATTTATTCAAGTGTAAGGCTTGTAGCTTACGCTGCTATTTTGAACCAATAATTGGAAACAAAAAGCAGTTGAAGGACGGCGTGCATAATTCAGTTATTTGTCTGACTCCAATATAATTTATCTGACTCCATTAAAGTTGTTGTTATTCTTTAACCTCTTATTCTTTAAGGGTAAAAGTCTTTCTTAGAACTGATTGGAAAACGTAGGATTCAACCTGAATGTTTAGATAACAAAAGTTACAATCACCTTAGTTTGCAACATTATAGTGATAAAAGGAAAGATTCTCAAAACCTTTAAAGCAGGCAAAGTTATTTATTAAGTTACATGTTTAAATATACAGAACTTAGAATGGAACAACATACTGTATAGAAAACTTAGTTAGTAACAAATAATGCACTGTTGCGCAGAAATGGCCGTAAAAGCCTTTCTCGTATTCAGAGGTTACGCACCAATGTGTGGGAGTGGCAGGGTTAAAGCCTTTCTCTCAGATGAACAGTTACCTTTCCCTCTTATACCCTGAGCAAAGCATTGTTATACATGAGTGCAATACCCAGACCCAAAACCAACTGACAGGAAACCAGAAGATATGGCAAATGGGTGGTGATCAAGAGGGAGAGAAGTATATTATCATATTCTCCTCAATGCTTGTTTAAGCAATACCTTGATTGTACATTGGGATACTTCAATATCTCTATTAAGTTCACTACCAATCATTTCAGTTGATAAGCTGTCAGATGAGACCAAACATAGGCAGTAGTACGCGTCGCGAGCTGTCCAATGTGAGATTGGACGAGAGCCAATCGCGTCGCGAGCTGTCCATTGTGAGATTGGATGACGACACTAAACAGAACTAGATAGAAAAGTTCGTCGAGACAAACTTTAAGTTGGCTTGAAAAAGCCTAGCTAGAAAAATTTGAAACAGTTTGAAAAGCTTGAAGTTTGAAATAGTTCAAGTTTTACTTTAGAAGATAGATAGATAGATAGATAGATAGATAGATAGATAGATAGAAATGCTCAGATAGATAGATAGATAGATAGATAGAAATGCTCAGATAGATAGATAGATAGATAGATAGAAATAGTAAGACAGATTGATAGACAGACAAAGAGAAAGATAGATAGATAGCTATGCGGTTGCTACGGTAATATGAATGGTTGCTAGGGTGTTGCTATGCGGTTGCTAGGGTAATCGGGGGTTGTTGCTACGGTGTTGCTATGCGGTTGCTAGGGTAATCGGGGGTTGTTGCTAGGGTGTTGCTATGCGGTTGCTAGGGTAATCGGGGTGGTTGCTAGGGTGTTGCTATGAGGTTGCTAGGGTAATCGGGGTGGTTGCTAGGGTGTTGCTATGCGGTTGCTAGGGTGTTACTATGCGGTTGCTAGGGTAATCTGAGTGGTTGCTAGGCAGTTGCCATGGTATTCTGAGTGGTTGCTAGGCAGTTGCCATGGTTTTCTGAGTGGTTGCTATGAGATAGATGGATGGATAGATGTGGTCAGATGATAGATGGATGGATGGATGGATGGATAGATGTGGTCAGATAGATGGATGGATGGATAGATGTGGTCGGATAGATGGATGGATGGATGGATAGATGTGGTCGGATAGATGGATGGATGGAAGGATGGATAGATGTGGTCGGATAGATGGATGGATGGATGGATGGATGGATAGATGTGGTTGGATAGATGGATGGATGGATGGATGGATAGATGTGGT